>CM021105.1:248079149-248481162 GCA_007115665.2 Sequoiadendron giganteum | reverse complement strand
CTCTCTACCTACATATATGCCATTCCCTCATCTCTCTCTCTCTCTCTCTCTCTCTCCCCTACCCTCTCTCCCTCTCTCAAGTCCCTCTATCTCTCTCCCCTCAACCCTTAACCCTTAAAAACCTCAACCCTCTACCATAAACCCTCTACCCTCTATCTCTCTCCCACTCCCTCTCTCTCTTTCTCTCTCTCTCTCTCTCTCTATCTCATGTCTCTCCTTCCTACCCTCTCTCCCTATCTCAATTATCTCTATCTCACTCACTCACTCACTCACTCACTCACTCACTCACTCACTCACTCCTATATCTCGCCAGTCTACCCTTAGCCCTCTACCCTCTATCGCTCTCCTGCTCGCTCCCTCTCTCTCTCAAGACTCTCCCTCCCATCCCCTCTCCCTCTCTCAAGTCTCTCTCTCTCACTCACTCCATCTATCTCTCTCCCCTCTACCCTTAACCCTAAGCCCTTAAACCCTCTACCCTTTATCTATCTCTCACTCCCTCCCTCCCTATCTCTCTCTCAATTATCTCCCTCCTACCCCCTCTCCCTCTCTCAGGTCTCTCACTCACTCACTCATTCCTATCTCTCTCCCCTCTACCTTTAACCCTCTACCCTCTACCCTTATCCCTACACCCTCTATCTCTCTCTAACTCCCTCCCTCTCTCTCTCACTAAATCCCTCTATCTCTCCTCCATATACCCTTAACCCTTAATTGTTAAACCCTCTACCCTCTCTCTCTCAAGTCTCTCCCTCCTACCCCATCTCCCTCTCTCAAGTGTCTCTTTCTCTATCACTCCCTCTATCTCTCCCCCCTCTACCCTTAATGCTTAGCCCTAAACCCTTAACCCTTAAACCCTATACCCTCTCTCTCACTCAACCATCTCCCTCCTACAACCTCTCCCTCTCTCAAGTCTTTCTCTCTCACTCACTCACTCCTATGTCTCTTCCATCTACCCTTAGCCATATACCCTTAAACCATCTACCCTCTACCCTCTACCCTCTACCCTCTATCACTTTTCCATTCCCTCCCTCTCTCTCTCTCACTAACTCCCTATATCTCTCTCTCCATTACCCTTAACTCTAAACCCTAAACCCTTAGCCCTTAAACCCTTAATAACTCTACCATCTACCCTTAACTCTACCCTCTACTTCTCTTTATCTCCTCCCACCTCTATCTACCTATACCTCTCTTCTTTTTTTTATCACCTCTCTCTCCATCCCTACCTCTCCCTCTATCTCTGCTTTCATATCTACTTCTCTCTACCTATTTCTCTCCCCCTCCTTGCCTCCTCTCTCTCAATATATCTACCTTCTTTCCCTCTCTACTTCTCTCTCTCTATCTCAACTCTCTCTACCTACATATATATCATTTCCTCATCTCTCTCTCTCTCTCTCTCTCTCTCTCTCTCTCCTACCCTCTCTCCCTCTCTCAAGTTTCTCTAGCTCTCTCCCCTCTACCCTTAACCCTTAAAACCCTCTACCCTCTACCCTCTATCTCTCTCCCACTCCCTCTCTCTCTTTCTTTCTCTCTATCTCATATCTCTCCCTCCTACCCGCTCTCCCTATCTCAAGTATCTCTCACTCACTCACTCACTCACTCACTCACTCTCTCACTCACTCCTATATCTCTCTGCTCTACCCTTAACCCTTAAACCCTTAAACCCTCTACCCTCTATCTCTCTCTTGCTCACTCCCTCTCTCTCAAGACTCTCCCTCCTATCCCCTCTCCCTCTCTTATGTCTCTGTCTCACTCACTCCATCTATCTCTCTCCCCTCTACCCTTAACCCTTAATCCTTTATCCTTAACCCTTAAAAAATAAATGATTAAACCATTAAACCCTAAACCCTCTACCCTATAACCTTAACCCTCCCTCCCTTTATCTCTCTCTCTAGTTCAAAAATTTCATTAAAAAACCCTAAGGTTTTCCCAGTTAAATTTAATATTTTCCATCAAAATACTAATTTTTTATTCATTTATACCCTATACTTTCCTTTACTGCCATTCAAAAAGGCTAAAAAATGACTTATATCCTATATTGCTGCCCTAAACCCTTTAATTTTTTCTCCCTTATACTTTACTATGGATAGCCTTCAAACAGTTCCTGGTTCTACAGTAGAGGGTCAGCCTGGCGGTCATCAAACAACCACCGCTATACCACGTGCAGTAAAATCTATACACATGGTAACGTGGTAAAATTTATATGCCATTGTGAAGTCCTTTTTATTTCTACCGCCTTACCATGGTCAAACTTGTGCCTCCCTACGGTAAAATGGTACCTTGACCTTGATTGCTTTAGTGTCATTTATCACCTTACCACGCTACCGTGGTTACCATTTTCACAAGTTGCAATATAGTGGTAACCGCTTACCGATTGCTACATTGCCACTGCTAGCTCACTAACCATTCACCGTCTCCCCTTCCACTGCAATCACCGCGGTCACCGGCTTGACCGCCAGCGGTACCGCGATTGCTCTTCACTGACTTATGCCTCACCGATGACTCACCATCACCATGCCACCATAGTTTATGTTTAGACTACGTGGGGTGGCGCGGTAAACATTTTGTGCTTGATCATTAGCAACTACCCTCACCATCGTCAATTGCTTCCTTGTTTACTGTGTTACCGTGGGTATTGATTTTACTACGCGTGGTATAGTGGTGGTTGTTTGATGACCGCCAGGCTAACCCTCTATCGCACACTATTTGAAGGCTATTCGTGGTAAAGCCGTAGGGAGAAAAATTTAAAGGGTTTAGGGCAGCAGTATAGGATATAAGTCAATTTTTAGCCTTTTTGAACGATAGTAAAGGGAAGTATAGGGTATAGATGAGTACAAATTTAATATTTTGATGGAAAATATTAAATTTAAATGGGAAAACCTTAGGGGTTTTAAATGATTTTTTTGAATTAGAGAGAGAGATAGAGGGAGGGAGGGTTAAGGGTAGAGGGTAGAGGGTCTAGGGTTTAAGGGTTAAGGGTTTAGGGTTTAGGGTTAAGGGTAGAAGGTAAAAGGGTTTAATGGTTTAGGTTTTAAGGGTTAAGGGTAAAGGATTAAGGGTTAAGGGTAGAGGGGAGAGAGATAGATGGAGTGAGTGAGAGAGAGAGATACCTAAGAGAGGGAGAGGGGATAGGAGGGAGAGTCTTGAGAGAGAGAGGGAGCGAGCAGGAGAGAGATATAGGGTAGATGGTTTAAGGGTTTAAGGGCTAAGGGTAGAGGGCTAAGGGTAGAGGGGAGAGATATAGGAGTGAGTGAGTGAGTCAGAGAGAGAGACTTGAGATAGGGAGAGCAGGTAGGAGGGAGAGATGTGAGATAGAGAGAGAGAAAGAGAGAGAGGGAGTGGGAGAGAGATAGAGGGTAGAGGGTAGATTGTTTTAAGGGTTAGGGGTAGAGGGGAGAGAGCTAGAGAGAGGAAATCGAGATAAGTAGAGGCATAATGAGGAAGGTAGATAGATTGAGAGAGGGAAAGAGAGAGGGAGGGAAAATGAGGTATATAGGGGTAGGCTAGATAGAGAGATGTAGAGTAAATTTTGGTGGAAGAGAGAGAGGAGGGAGGGATAGGTAAAGATGGATAGTTGAGATAGATAGAAGGAGAGAGATATAGGCAGAGATACGGTAAAGAGAGATAGAAAGAGGGGGAGGGAGGGAGAGATAGAGAGAGTAGAGAGGGAGGAGAGAGATAGATAGAGAATTAGAGAGGGAAAGAAGGTGGAGATATTGAGAGAGAGGAGGCAAGGAGGGAGAGAGAAATAGGTATCTAGAGGGACAACTAGGTAGAGAGAAGTATATATGAAAGGAGAGATATAGGGAGAGGTAGGGATGGAGAGAGAGGTGAGACAAAAATAGAGAGAGGTCTAGGTGGAGAGATGTGTGATGGAGCTAAAAATTAGAGAGATAAGGAGGAACATGGAGAGATTGAGAGGGAAGGAGGGGGGAGAGAGAAAGATGTATAGAGAGATAGGTTAGATAGCAAGAAGTAGAGAGAAAAGGTGGGTGAAAGGAAGAGAGAGGGAGAGAGAGGGGGAGAAAGAGACGTGAGATAGAGAAGTATAAAGGGAAGGAGAGAGAGGGGGATATAGAGAAAATCAGAGAGGGAGGGAGGGAAGGAGAGAGAAGTGAGATAGAGAGAACTAGAGAGGGAATATTAGGTCTCTTACTCACTCACTCACTCCCTCTCTCTCTCCCTCTCTCTCCCCACTATACCCTTAACCTAAACCCTTAACCCTTAACCCTTAAACCCTAAACCCTTAAAAACTCTACCCTTTAAGGGTTAAGGGTTGAGGGTTGAGGGATTGAGAGGGTATGGGGGTTGATGGATTAGGGTTTAAGGCATGAGGGTTGGGGGTTGAGGGTTGAGGGTTGAGGGTTCGGGGTTCAGGGTTCAGGGATTAAGAGGGTATAGGGGTTGAGGGATTAGGCCTCACTTATCTCACAATCCCTATCTGCCAGGCCTCACTTACCTCCAACCCTAATTTCTTAGGTCTCTCCTTCCCACCCCATCTCTCCCACTTTGACTCTCTCTCCTTCTCTTAGGTGTCTCCCTCCCAGCCTCTCTCTCTTAGGTTTCTCCCTCCCACACCCTCTCCCTCCCCCCCTCTCTCTCTCTCCCACTCCCTCTCTCTCTCACTCCCTCTCTCTCTCTCCCACTGTGTGTCTCTCCCTCTCTCTGAAGTCGCTCCCTCTCTCTCTCCCACTGTGCCTCCTATCCCCTCTCCCTCTCTCAGGTCTCTCTCAGGTCTCTCTCTCACTCACTCCCTCTATCTCTCTCCCCTCTACCCTTAACCCTAAACCCTTAACCAAAATTTTTTCCCTTTACAACCGTAGATTACTATTTTTCGATGTGTATATAAAGAAAAAAGAAGTCTATTTTTAGCTTAATTTCTTAAAAAAAAGGTAAAATAATAGTTCAGCTTTCTAAAAAATAAGTCAATAGTATTTATAATATAATAATAATATAATATAATATAATATAGTATAATATAATAAAAATATAATATATATAATATAGATAATATAATAATAATAAATATATAATAAAATTAATATAATATAACATAATAACATTGGCATAATAATAAAACAATAATTTAATAATTTAATACTACAATTAATCATATTTTATTAATAATATAATATTAAGGATAAATATAATTTACTAAGTATAATATTTCAAAAATCATATAATAAGAATAATAATATTATAATAATAAGAATAATAGAATATTATAATAGTATAATAATAGAATAGTAATATCAAAGTAATAATATAATATTATGAATAATATAATAATTTAAATATTAATCATATATTATTAATATTAATAGTAATGTATCAATACAAATATAGCACTATAATAGTAAATATATAACAAAAAAATCATAATATAAAAATATTATTATATTATAAAAATATATAACAATAATAATATAATACTAACAATATATAATACCTAATCCAACCATTTATTAATATAATAATAATGTAACATAATGCAAACTTGATATATTAATAAAATAATAATAATATAATAGTAAATGTATAAATATATATATATATATATATATATAATAAAAACTAAATTAATAGTAATAATAAAATATTATTAAATAGTAATAAATATATTAATAATAATATATCAAAAAAATCATTTCTTAAATGACCAACCAATTTGATCTTATGTATTGCAAAAATGCATGCAAAAAAAAATTAAAACATTTTCCCCCTAATTAACTTTCCACACCTCTTCGGCGTACCCATTGCACACCGAGGTGCGTTTGCTAGTTTAACTATAGTCGTGCTTTTGATTTTTCTATTTTATATCCTTTTCTGCCTATATTTCACTTTATCCGCTCCTTATATTTTATTTCCATGCGGCCTTTATTGTGTTTACCGCTATACTGTAGTCGTTATCTTTCTAGCCGGCGGTATGGCGGTCTTAACCGTGAAGGTCTTCTCCTGACTGTTACCGCTCTACCACGATCATCCCTCAAGCTAGCTATGGTATCATGGTAACTACTTCACTATTAACTTACCGCCTCTGTCTCCGCTGTTCAAGTCTCCATCACCGGTTGCATCTATTCCTACTGCGCTACCACATACTCCTTGGTGACCATCGACGGTTGTGCGATGACTGTCCGTCAACCACTACCTGTTCACTCCCTGACTTTTACCGTAGTTATTGTGGTCACTATTTTAATGGCCACGGTACCATGGTGGCTCTTTTGACTGCTACCTCCACTGTCACTTATTGCCCACTGCGATACCGCGGTCAATGTTTTGACCACGTGCGGTGTGGCGGTAAGCACTTTATGCCTTCTCCCAAACTGCTACCGCCATACCATGAGCCCCCTGATGGGAGACCACAGTAAAGTGGTAAGACATAAAAAGTAAATATTAAAGCAGCGGAGTAAGGTATTTTAGCTTTATAAAAGGTGGTGATTTTTTTTTTTTTAAAAGGTAATGAAATATAATGGAATTAAATGGGGGGAATATGTGAGGGCGGATAATGACTTTTATGGGGAAGATAGTGAAAATATAAGGCATGAACAAATAAAATAACTTAGGGTTTTGATGGAAATTTATGGAAAATAATAGGAAAACCGTAGGAATTTTTATGGAAATTTTGGGTTCTAATAGTTGCTCTTGTTGGGGATGAGTGATTATGCAAACCACTGCAAGAATCCAGAGTATCTTTGGTAGACAAGACCAAGAAAAGCCATGAAAAATGAAGGCAATGCTAGATGGAGGGAATGTACAGATGAATAATATGAAAATGGAGCAAATGGAGAAGTGGAAAACCCTAAACTACTATGCATGGAAGATAATTTTTTAAAGAGCCATTGCTAAGAATTGTCCATGCAATGGAAATCCTTAATCATTTGTACATGCTTTGATTTAAAAAACTAAACCATTAGGGATGGCCTCGGGCCACCTCAAAAAGAAAAACCTACACTTTCCTATATCATAAACTTTTTTCTGAATCTAGAGCTCATCAGATTTCTTTTGAAACTATCCATTCCACCTACCCTGTAATATGCATTATCATTGAAAACCTTCAAGAAATTATTGTATTCAATTTGATTCATATTCATCTCATCAGTCTACATTTCATAATTCTTACTATCATATGAAAAATCTTGGTCATCTTCAACATACAAATTGTACACAAATTTAACAAAACATTCATAGGCATGCTCACTATCATATGTTGTTGAATGTGCTTGCAACTGCACTGGGACCTAAAAATTTGAATACTCCTTATGGCAACTTGAAAATCTAAGGGATTAAGAGGGTATAGGGGTCGAGGGATTATGGTTGAAGGGTTGAGGGATTAAGAGGGTATGGGGGTCAAGGGATTAGGGTTGAAGGGTTGAGGGTTGAGGTATTAAGAGGGTATGGGAGTTGAGGGATTAGGGTTTAAGGGGTGAGGGTTGAGGGTTGAGGGATTAGGGTTTAAGGATTGAGGGTTGAGGGTTGAGGGATTAAGAGGGTATGGGGGTTGAGGGATTAGGGTTTAAGGGTCTACCTATTTTCCCTCTATAGCTATTTCTCTCTCCCTGCTTACCTCCTCTCTCTCAATATCTCTACCTTCTTTCCCTCTCTACCTCTCTCTCTCTCTCTACCCTTAACCCTAAACCCTAAACACTTAAAACCCTCTACCCTCTACTCTCTATCTCTCTCCCACTCCCTCTCCCTCTCCCTCTCTCAATTCTCTCCCTTCTACCCCCTCTCCCTCTCTCAATTCTATCTCACTCACTCACTCACTTCTTCTATGTCTCTCCCCTCTACCCTTATCCCTCTACCCTTAACCCTTAAACCCTTAAACCCTCTACCCTCAACCCTTAACCATCTACCCTTAACCCTCTACCCTCTATCTCTCTCCCACTCCCTCCCTCTCTCTCTCTCAAGACTCTCCCTCTACCCCTCTCCCTCTCTCGGGTCTCTCTCTCTCACTCACTAACTCACTCCCTCTATCTCTCTCCCCTCTCCCCTCTAAACCCTTAACCCTTAAACCCTAAACCCTTAAACCCTCTACCCTCTACCCTTAACCGTCTAACCTCTATCTCTCTCCTACTTCATCCCTCTCTCTCTCAAGACTCTCCCTCCATCTCTCCCTCCCTCCATCCCACCTTCTCTTCCCTAATCCCTCAACCCTATACCCTCAACCCTTTAAACCTTGAACACTCAACCCTATACCTTAAACCCTCAACCCTCAACCCTTAAATCCTAAACCTCTAAACCCTCTACCCTCTACCCTCAACCCAATACCCTCAACCCTAATCCCTCAACCCTTAAACCTTTAAACCCAATTAAACTCTCTACCCTAATCCCTCAACCCTTAACCCTTAAACCCTCATCCCTCAACCCTCTACCTTCAATCCTAAACCCTTAACCCTAAAACCTCAACCCCTATACCTTGTACCCTATATGTTGGACCTTGAACCCTAATCCATCAACCCTATACCCTCAACCATCTACCCTCATCCTTAAACTCTTGACCCTCAACCCTTAAACCCTAAACCATTAAACCCTTAACCCTCAATCCTCAACCCTCAACCCTTAATCCCTTAATCCTCAACCCTTAAACCCTAAACCCTAAACCCTTATACCCTCTACCTTATAAATTACACCCTCAATGCTAATCCTTCAACCATATACCGTTAAAATTGTACCCTAAACCCTCTAACCTCTACCCTAAACCCTAAGAGAGAGAGGAGGGAGCGATAGGTAAAGATGGATAGTTGAGATAGATAGAAGGAGAGAGATATAGGTAGAGAGAAGGTAAAGAGAGATGGAAAGAGGGGGAGGGAGAGAGGAGAGATAGAAAGAGGGGGAGGGAGGGAGAGATAGAGAGAGTAGAGAGGGAGGAGAGAGATAGAGAGAAGTGAGATAGAGAGAACTAGAGAGGGAATCTTAGGTCTCTCACTCACTCACTCACTCACTCCCTCTCTCTGTGTTAGGTCTCTCTTTCTCACACACTCACTCACTCCCTCTATGTATGTCCCTTCTACCCTAAACCCTAAACCCTTAACCCTTAAACACTAAACCATTAAACCCCCTACCCTCTACCCTTAACCCTCCCTCCCTCTATCTCTCTCCCACTCCCTCCCTCTCTCTCTTTCAAGTCTCTCCATCCCACCCCCTCTCCATCTCTTAGGTCTCTCTCTCACTCACTCAATCCATCTATCTCTCTCCCATCTCCCTTAAACCCTATACCCTCAAACCAATACCCTAAAACATCAACCCTATAGGTTCTCAACCGTATACCTTCAATTCTCAACCATCTACTCTATACATTGGATCCTCAACCCTCATCTATCTTTGTCCCTCTCTCCTCTTCTCTCCTTATCTCTATCTCACTTCTCCCTCCATCTCTCCCTCCATACATCCCACCTTCTCTTCCCAAATACCTCAACCCTATACCCTCAACCCTTAAAACCTTAAACCCTCAACCCTACACCCTAAACCCTCAACCCTCAACCCTTAAATCCTAAACCCTTAAACCCTCTACTCTCTACCCTCAACCCAATAACCTCAACCCTAATCCCTCATCACTTAAACCCTTAAACCCAATTAAACTATCTACCCTAATCCCTCTATTAGATATGTCACTCACTCACTCCCTCTATCTCTCTCCCACTCCCTCTCTCTCACTCTCTCCTAGTCTGTCTTTCTCCCTATCTCTCTCCCTCTCTTTGATATCTCCCTCCCACTCTCTCTCTCTCCCTCTATCTCATGTATCTCCCCCCACCCCCTCCATCTCTCTTGAATCCCTCTATCTTGAGTACTCCCTCTCCCCCAAGTACTCCCTCTCCCTCCCACTCTCTCTCTATCTCTAAATTCTCTCTCTCTCTCACTCCTTGTATCTCTCCCATCCCTCTATCTCTCACTATCTCTCTATCCTACTCTCTTAGGTATCTCCTTCCCACCCCTCTCTCCCACTTTTTTTCCCTCTCCTTCTCTCTCGGGTGACTCCCTCCCATCCCCTCTCCCTCTCTCTCTCTCACTCTCTCTCTCTCTGTCTCTATGGATTAGGGTTTAAGGGTTAAGGGTTGAGGGTTGAGGGTTGAGGGATTAAGCCTCACTTACCTCCCACCCTACTTTCTTAGGTTTCTCCTTCCCACCCCCTCTCTCCCACTTTGACTTCCTCTCCTTCTCTCAGGTGTCTCCCTCCCACACCCTCTCCCTCCCCCTCTCTCTCTCTCCCACTCCCTCTCTCTCACTCCCTCTATCTCTCTCCCACTTTGTGTCTCTCCCTCTCTTTGAAGTCTCTCGTTTCCAAAGGAACATATTTGGCACTCACCAAATTTGGTGCTCTCCAAATTTGGCGAGCGCCAAATGGGTTTTACCTTGAAACGGTAAAAATAAGGGTTGACCCCATGATTCAGGCCCACATTCTCCTGTGTTTTTCTGGTTCAGTGCTTTATCCGAGTCAGAAACACCTTTTTCTGCAGTTGACTTCATATTGTACCAATCTATGCTTGATCCATCACCTTTTTACCACCAATCTGCATGGTAGACAACATAGAAGAAGATATTTTGAAGTTTCTACATAATTTTACATTATCTAAGGTAATATATTCATTTTGGTAAATTGAAATGTTTGTATTTAGTATATTTGTTTGTTTTTGACAATATAAACTAAATTTCCTTAATGATTTTATTAATCATAACAATTGGACTTAGAATTCAACATTGAATTAGATGGCATTTGCATAAAAAAGTTCAATTTTTATGAGTTTGAAGAACAAAAAAAATAAAAAACATGACATTTACTTAACATAAATTTAATTATGAATTCTATTTGCATTGCTTATAGTAGTCCATTTCCAGCATGGCTAGTGGAATTCACTGTATTTCATTATTTTTTCAACTAATTTGGAAAAACTCATTGCCAAAGAAATAGTGAATAATGATATGATATAGCATCACAAACCCTTCTTTGAATCCATATTCTTCATGACTTTTTTGACAATCAAAAATTTGGTTTTGAGAAAAATAAACACAAGAGTCTCTAGTTTTCATTTAGGTGGCAGCAATTTATACCCTAGGTTTGTGATTCTCATTGATTTGTTGTATTGAATGGTTTCCACCCCTCTCTGTGTCAATTTTTTGTAAAATGCATTACTTATGTTTTTTCTTTGTGTGTTTGTGGACATGTAGCATTCAAGATCATGCCGAGGAAATGACCGAAGCCTCTAACACAAGAAGAACGTGCAGTTAAAAATGCAAGGAGAAGAGAATCAAAAAATGTAGCTTGTGAAGCAAAGGAATTGCAGCCCATACATCCAAAAATTCCTATGTAATCTAAGAGAGATGTCAAATTGGAAAAAAAAAGGGCACGAATGAGGAAATTTCATGGAAGGATGGGAATGGATATAGAAGTTGGGGGCACATCATCAACTATAGGTGAATCTCAATGCACATCTCCAGTTGAAGACACATTGACAACAACATGTGGTTTTCCAAGTACATCGAAAATCACATCTCCAATTGAAGACACACCATCAAAAAAATTGTGTTTTAAAAGTACATCAGCAAACACATCTCTATTTGAAGGAACTCCATAAACGACATCTCAAGTTGGAGGTACAACATCATTTACATGTCAATCTCAAGGTATGGCATCAATTGCACCTTCAATTGAAGGTACACGATCTATCCTCGATGTTGTTGACCTTCCCAATATTGACACAAATTTACATTTGAGAACTCCTCCTAGAGTTTTGCATAGAAAACCTACATTTTTTATTGATATTGATTCCAATGTTTTGAAATGGATGCCTAATAAGATTCCAAAAAGTACATGTCAAAGATATGTAGAGAGGATATGGAGTTTGTTTTTTGTGAAGCTAAGTGAGGGTGGAAGATTCCAACTATTCTTTGAAATGATGAGGCAACTCAAATTTAGGCCCACCGTGAAGGCTCTTGGGCTAAGAGTTTTGAATGACTCAAGTGAAAATTCTATTGTAAAGAACTTGATGAGTGCATATGAGAGCATGGGTTCCACCTCATGCATGAAGAATAGTTGTGCCACATGACGTGTGATGACAACAACACTGTTAAGTAGTCAAACAAGGAACAAGGTGAACCTTACAAAGGAAAGTAAGTCTTTGAAAATAAGTAGATCATCTCTAATGACAGCCAAAGGAAGGTGTGAAAGAGTGAAGGATCCAAATAGCAATGATTTATGGGAATTTTCATGTAGAGTGCCATGGAAAGAGACAAGAATTTCTCAAGGCTTGAGATCTTTAATTATGCATTATTCGAAGGATAACACAAGGACCTCTCCTAAGCCTTTTTATGTCAAAATAAATTGCAGATGCATTACTTGTTGTTGTAGGGTTCATATTGAATTTTCTAACTCATATATGTGTAGATATGCATACTGACAATGTTTTGCAGGGATGTAACATAATGCCTCCACCTAAATCGTCAAGGAAATTTTTGTCTTCCATTTTATGTTAAAGAAAGGATGGTCAATTTTTTTACAAAAAATCATGTTTGGATGGCACATGTGTTCATTGTGGTGGCATGCAACATTTGCCAGTTTTCCAACACATGGCTAGTACACACACAATTGGAGACAAAATTATAGAATTTGGCAAATATAGGACAGTGACATACAGTCTAAATGATGGGAAAGAAGCAAAGAAGTGTGAATTGGTTAGTGATAGGATTCTAGTGTATCAATTTATGGGCATTTTTCATGATCGGGTGGTTTATGATTATGCAACACATACACACAGAGCACAATGGTTGGACTCACAGTTCAAGTTATGCAAGGACACATTTCCACTTTGTCATATCATTTAAGTTGTTGACTTTGCTGAGAACTACACACTACAACCACAGAACGAGGTGAAATCACAGTACTACAACTCTGTGCAAGTTGCTATATTTTTACATATAGCATTCATTCATGCAAATGATAGTACAAAGGAAAATAGGAAAGTATTGAGGGAGTATCACTTTTATATCAGTGATTATCAGATTTTGTTCAAGTTTTATTTCATATGTTCTATGCCGATCTGGCTAGAAGGGGCATATCATTTAGTCAACATATCATATGGTTAGATAATTGTACATCACAATTCAAGAATGCCATAATGTTTTACTGGTTGAGTGGGATGCATAGGATTAGTGGTGTTCAACATATGTGGAACTTCTCAGAGGTCAGGCATGGAAAGGGGGAGCATGATGGAGCAGGTGCATGTATCAAAAGAGCCCTAGCATGAGAAGAGTTAAAGTACACAAATAGTGTAAAGTTGACAGATGCAAGATCAATTTTCCTATGGTGCAATGGTTCAATGGGTCCAAGTAGTGAAGGTAATTCTTTAGTTTGTAGATTTTTTCATTTAGTAGATGATACTAACATTGCAAAATATGAGGATTGCTGTTCACTAATAGGATCGAGCGAGCTACACTCTTCTAGAAGCTCCAATACAGGTCCATGGACTATCCATACAAGGAAGATGGCATCCTTTTGTTATGCATGTACACTTCAATCATGGAATGATTGCGAGTCAACAAAGTGGGTTGACGAATGGTCTGTAAGAAGTCTAACCCGACTTAACACTTATCAGCTCCTGACGGCTCTATAAATCATGGAGATGCAATCATCCATTGAATTTGATCATGTATTGAACCTACTAGAACTAGGTAATATATCTTACTTACAAGTTTTATTATGTTGCTCAATAAATAAATCTAACAAGATGAACATATCAATGCAGGGCACGTATATGCGGTGATTGCAGATGAAGACAATGAAGAGGGTACAGATTATTACTTGTGTCATTATATCGAGGCCAAAAATAAATTGGAGTCTCAAGTTATTAGGGATAACTTTAAGAATCCTCCCCCTTGGACAAGGTGTAAAATCCTGGTGAATCTTTCCCAATATTTGAAAAAAAATAAAAAATTTCTTGTCAAATCTTATGCACAGTATTAACAAATTTGTAAAATCCTAGCGAATCTTAATGAATAATTGGTAAAAATAATAATCATAGTGGCGAATCCTAGTGAATCTCGGTACGCTCCTATCACGATACAGGCAGGGTTGAGGAGCAGATCTTCCCCCCTTCCTAACAAAATTCAATACCATCAGCCTAACAATGCTTCATCGCCAGAACCCCCATCACAATCTCACATTGCAAGTTCATTCCATGCCCTAATACACATAGAACGAAGGATGGTTGCAAGTTGATTCCTGGCCCTAATACACACATTCCTTTTAAAAGGCTTGTTGAGGCCCAAAATTTTTTTTGGGCAACACAATTAGATTTAATCATGTGGCCCAAAATAAATTTCGGGCCTCAACAAGCCTTTTAAAAGGCACATGTGTATTAGGGCCCGGAATCAACCTACAACCATTCGATTAAATAACTAATCTATGGCAATAGGTTAAAGAAAATATTCCTAAAATTAAATAGTATTTTATTAGTAGTGGCGATATTGCCCCAAAATTAATCGGAGGAACATAATATTACTGGTGAATATAATTAAAATTTTTAGTTACTATATAAACTACTGACGAATCAGTTTTGATGATGCATCATTTACATGGTGAATTAATCAAGACAAAATTATGTTTTTGTAAAACCCTGGCAATTCAGTCTTTGTTTTAGCTTGTACTATTCACTATTTTTGGAGCTCCTGATTTCTATTATTACCCAATTGGCGAATATTCACCACTAAAGTTTTCCCTTCCAGTTATAGACGGAGAAAACATAGAATATCCTACAGGTTCGGTGGTTCTTACTGGAACATGGCTTCAAAGGTATCCGGTTAAGAATGTTGCAATTTGGTTGTTTGAGGACTTCAACACACATCAAAAAATTCTTCACTATTCGAAACTTGTCATCACCACCAATGTTCATTTGATCAAATATAAGGGTAGACCTGTGAACAAGAACTTGTGGAAAGTGCATGAGTCTGACCATGAGGCAATACTCGACATAATAAAGTTTAGAGAAGACCCAGATGGTTCCCTGGATTGATTTGTAAGTATGCACATTGAATTTGTAAAGCCTTACTGGTCACTCTTTTGGACCAACACCTTGCAATAAGGCTTTTTCATGATTACTATTTGATGTCGTATACATTTATGACTGTCATTGATCCTTTTCTGATTGTGACTATGGGTAATACTAAAGTTTTTCAAAGTATATAAGAAAAGAACAACATCGGTTGCTAGTGCAAGTGTTCAGTGGTATGAGAAACATCAATTACTGGTGCATTTTCTGGTTGTCAATCTTCTCTTTCTTTTCCATCTCCTAGATTTATTGGATTCTTATATGCTACATGTTTTATGTTAAGCCTCTTAGTGATATATTTTAAATTTATATGTAGGGTCATCAAGAGATGATAAAGTAGTGAAGGGGCACATCACCATTGTAGGGCCTTCAATCGACCTCCTTATCTAGCATGCATGAAGGTGATAGTAGGTCTCATAGTTGTATGATTGACATTATTTAGTTATTGCTCTTTCAATGATTTTTTATGTGTCTATGTCTAAGATTGAGAGGCTTTTGTAGGTTTTTTGTGGACCAAATTCCTATGATACTACACAACCACAGAGAGGCTACTACCCATGTGTTTCGTAGGGAGTAGGGGATGTACATGTTTTGAACCATTTTGGAATGCAAATAGTTGGGCCAGCTGAGGTGGAATGGAAAAATGAAACTGGGCAACAACTCCTTTTGTCCTTTTCTCAAGTATAATATATTTCATGATTTGTGTTGGAAATGGGAGGATTATTTCCTTGCATGTATTGATACAAGTATTGACAAATGGGAATATTTTCAAGATGTTCTTCCATCACTATTGTAATATTTGTCATTGACTTACTATATTTTTTGAAGACCACATTCATAAGGACCTATTGCTGCATACACAACCATAGCTCTTAGAGTCTTGAGACACTGACTGACATAGACTTGACAGTCATAGGACATTGATTGTGGTGAGTGAATTTGATTGTCAAGCACTTTATAATAATACACTCACTATACTTAACAATTGATCACTAATCATTTCTAATATGTACTTTTCATTTACACATTGCCATGTACAGTGACCCTTCGCAGTTCCCTTGTGTTCATACATTCATGATGCTTGTCTTAATGAATAACCTTCCTTTAAATCTATTATCCTTTGATGAAGAGACAAGGTAGGGGCAGCATATGCCTAAGAGAAATTTATGTAACCTAGGTCATCTCTAACATACCTTAGGGTATGACATTCGACAAAACAACTACTATGGTTCAACCGACTCGATCCCTTAAGGTTGCAAAGTGCAAAAGGGCAACAATATTTGACAGGGAATTACTCATAAACCATGGTGATTAAAAAATATCTATCTAAACTTATGAGATCATGTTGGACCCCTCTACAATAACCTCTCTCGGTTATTGCTATCTCGGAGGCATTTTCCTGTGGTAGTGAATTTTCACTCTGGGAAAGAGTTGTCAAATGCAAGTAGTTGAAAGTTGCAAAGTGGTGCAACTTTCATTCTCCAGCTTGTGTGACCAAAAGAACTATTCCAACACATTTAGGTGGGTACTTTTATGCTACACATGGTCCTCTTTTTCACCTAAACACGCGGAATTGCTCTGAGCTAAGTTCAACCGGATCGATCCCTTAAGGGTCCAAAGTGCAAAATGGCTACAAAATTTAGCATGCTATTACTCGGACATTGTGATGCTTAGAAACAATCCTAGAAGATCATTTTGGGCCCATCTAAAATAACCTCTGTTGGTTTTCACTATCTTGGAGGCATTTTCCTCTGCTGGCGAATTTTCACTCAGGGAAAAAGTTGTCAAATGCAAGTAGTTGAAAGTTGCAAAGCGGTGCAACTTTCATTCTGCAGCTCGTGTGACCAAACAGACTGTTCCAAAGCATCTAGGTGGGTACATTTACACTAGGCATTGTCCTCTTTTGCACCCAAACACACAGAATCGCTCTGAGCTACGTTCAACCGGATCGATCCCTTAAGGGTCCAAAGTGCAAAATGGCTGCGAACTTCAGCATGCTATTACTCGGACACCATGATGCTTAGAAACTTATCATCTAATCCAATGGGATCATGTTGGGCTCCTCTACAATAAACTTTCTCGGTGTTTTCTATCTCAGAGGCTTTTTCCTATGGTGATGAATTTTCACTCGAGGAAAAAGTTGTCAAATGCAAGTAGTTGAAAGTTGCAAAGTGGTTCAACTTTTGTTCTGCAGCTTGTGTTACCAAACAAACAATTCCAATGCATCCGGGTGGGTATTTTTGTGCTAAGCATGGTCCTCTTTCACGCCTAAACATGCGGAATGGCTCTAAGCTACGTTCAACCGGATCGATCCCTTAAGGGTCCAAAGTGCAAAATGGCTGCGAAATGTAGCATGGTATTACTCAGACACTGTGATGCTTATAAAATTCTTGTCTAATCCTACAAGAGCACATTGGGCCCATATACAATAACCTCTCTCAGTTTTGGCTATCTCGAAGGCATTTTCCTGTGCTAGTGAATTTTTAGTTGGGAAAAAAGTTGTCAAATGCAAGTAGTTGAAAGTTGCAAAGTGGTGCAACTTTCATTCTATAGCTCATGTGACCAAACAGACTATTCCAACACATGTGGGTGGGTATGTTTATGCTAGGCACGATCCTAGTTTGCACCCAAACACGCATAATCACTCTGAGCTACGTTCAACCGGATCGATCCCTTAAGAGTCCAAAGTGCAAAATGGCTATAAACTTCAACATGCTATTACTCGGACACCATGATGCTTAGAAAATTCTTGTCTAATCCTATGGGATCATGTTGGGCCCCTCTACAATAACCTTTCTTTGTTTTTTCTATCTTGGAGGCTTTTTCCTATGGTGGTGAATTTTCACTCGAGGAAAAAGCTGTCAAATGAAAGTAGTTGAAAGTTGCAAAGTGGTGCAACTTTCATTTTGCAGCTTGTGTGACCAAAAACACCATTCCAACGCATCTGGGTGGTTACATTTATGCTAGGCATGGTCCTCTTTCACACCTAAACACGCGGAATCACTCTGAGCTACGTTCAATCGGATCGATCCCTTAAAGGTCCAAAGTGCAAAATGACTATGAAATTCAGCATGCCATTACTCAAACACCGTGATGCTTAGAAACTTCTCATCTAATCCTACAAGATCATGTTGGGCCCATCTACAATAACCTCTCTCGGTTTTTGCTATCTCAAAGGCATTTTCCTATGCTGGCGAATTTTTACTCAAGGAAAAAGTTGTCTAATGCAAGTAGTTGAAATTTGCAAAGTGGTCTAACTCTCGTTTTGCAGCTCGTGTGACCAAACAGACTTTTCCAATGCATACGAATAGGTATTTTTCTGCTAGGCATGGTCCTCTTTCATACCTAAACAAGCAGAATCACTTTGAGCTATGTTCAATCGGATCGATCCCTTAAGGGTCCAAAGTGCAAAATGGCTATGAACTTCAACATGCTATTACTCGGACATCGTGATGCTTAGAAACTTCTTGTTTGATCCTATGGGATCATGTTGGGCCCCTCTACAATAACCTTTCTCAATTTTTTCTATCTCGGAGGCTTTTTCCTATGGTGGAAAATTTTCTCTTGAGGAAAAAGTTATCAAATACAAGTAGTTGAGGCATATTATCAAACAATTCACTGCCTTGTCTATGGCTTGTCATGGCATTCCATCACCATGAGACCACTTTTCTTTAAGGAATTTTTTCAAAAAGTTCAATGGCTTGTCTATGCTATTGTTTACTATTATGCTTTCATATATTTTTTCCAAGCATTGATAGCTTGTTTGAAAGCATCTATTTTAGGCTTTTAGCCATAGCAAGAAGGCAATGAACTATTTGACAAAATGCTTTGGTAGAAATATATGAAAAATTTCGTAGCATAGACAAGGGAATGAACTATTTGAAACAATGCCTCAAAGAAATGTGGTCTCATGGAATGCCATGACAAGCTAAAGCAATTGGCAACTACTCCTAGTTATTAGTTATGCAATGTGAAGTAATTGCATAACTGCTTAGGTTGACTTTGTCAGAAGCTATATTGTAATTGAAATATTGTCATCTATTAGCATCTAGGTATTCGTTATGCAATGTGAAGTGATTCTTTGAGTTTGAAAGATGTGCAATGCATGAATAAAAACTACAAAAATCTATTTTCTAAATTTCATTAGTTAAACTCTTTATTTTATTTTCTCTCTATATCTCTATGCTATGGAAATGCCTTTCGATTTCAAAAAAGATAGTTTTTATGTCTTGTTATACAATTTTTTACATTTTTTTATCTCTTGTTATAAAAAGGAGCAGATATACAATGTTAAAGAAGAGTGAAAGCACAACTAAATTGATCATTTCAAAGCAATTTTTTTGATGCATTTTTTCAAACAGTTTACTTCCTTCTCTATGCTATTGCTTATTATTATGCTTTTGATATATTTTTTGAAGCATCCATAGCTTATTCAAAATCACTTGTTTTAGGATTTTAGCCATAGCAACAAGGAAGTGAACTATTTGAGAAGATGTTTTGGTAGACATGTATGAAAAATGTGGTAACATAGACAAGGCTGGGAACTATTTGAAAAAGTATCTCAAAGAAATTTGGTCTCAAAGAATGCCATGATAGAAAAATGCAATTGCCAGCTGCTCCTAGTTATTAGTTATGCAATATGAAGAAATTGCATAATTGCTTAGGTTGACTTTGTTCAAACTATATTGTAATTAAATTTTCGACATCTATCAACATCTACTTATTAGTTATCAAAAGTGAAGTAATGCTTTGACTTTGAAAGATGTGCAATGCAATGTAATCAATGACATGAATATAAAGGTACAAAAATCCATTTTTTACAATTCATTAGTTAAAATACTTATTGTATTTGCTCTCTATATTTCTATATTCTATGTAAATACCTTGCAATTGTATTTAAAAGGCTTAATAGGTCAGTTAGGTGGTATTTACAAAATCAAGTTGTGAATGAATGGTAATTAACAACAAAATTGGCAAATTGCCATCTTAGAAGTCTAACAAAGGGTGGTTATGGTGGTTGATCGGCTCAAGGGGTAGTTGGAAGGTGGTATCAAGATATATTTCTGTAATACCCCGAGTTGAGGGTTGATTTTGTTCAGTTTCTAATAAGAAAATATACTTGAAAATGCTGATCACTTGTTTTCTTTATTTTCCTAAACTTTCTTTGCCTTTCACATGCCCATACAAGTCTATCATGACTTGAGGCTTTGGATACTTGATTGCATATGTGTTTACTCTCTTTTCATATGTTCTAAAGCTTTAAATCCACCGTTGGTGTGTGTGGGATCAGCAAACTTGGTTACTGCTCTGTTTTCTATGTTAGGGGTGTTGAGGGCAACACCATGACACATTAGCCAATCCACCTACTGTTCTAACCCTGTTGCTTAGTGGATTGGCCTATACCATGATTATTTTAGTGTATGAATACTTTGGAGGCTGAGAGAATGAATAAACTGAGTGGGGTATGAATTTCTAATGTTGTTCAAGGGTGTTTCCACAATGAAAGTAAGGAACTCAAGTACTGAATCTGAGAAATACTGAAAGGAATGGGATTGTGGGTGTCCTTTAAGTTAGGGTAGACGTATTTTGGGGTGTTTGGACCTTTGGAAGGATTGGGGGAGGTTTGGAGTTATGAGTTTCTTTAAAACCCTTGTTTTTGTGAAGGTTTAGGACGGTTTGCGAGTAGAGGAATAGAACAAGTTCTTGGGGATCTTAAAATGGGAGAATCTTGAGTTTGGTGAGTATCCCTAAGATTGTTTCAAGTTTCCTTGGTTTGGAGGAGAGTTTGTGAGGGGGTTTCATTTGGAAATTAGGCCTAATTGTGAAGCCTAAAGTGAGGGAGGTGTATTGAAAGGTCATGTTAGTCCAAAAGAGTTACTATTTCTTTTGGCATATGTTGTGTAACCCTGAAAAGGGTATCTTAATCCACCTTTAAATGGTCAAGTGTTTTGGAAAGGTTGGGAAAAATTAGGCTTGGACCGGGTTTTGATTTTGGTGTACGAGCACCTACACCACATCATCAAATTTTTTTTATTTGAATGCATAAATAGGTAAATTTTAGTGTCTTTAGGTTTATTTTGTCTAATAATATTTGAGAGATCAAGCATAATTCAAATAAAGGGTGTTTTGTGTCTTAGAAGTCAATTAGAAATCATATAAGTTGTAAAATGCTGACAAAGCAACTTTAACACAAACAAATGTAATTAAGGGACCAACTAATCCCAAGGTTGGTTATGGGCATTGGGGAGAAGATGGTTTTTGTAAAATGCTTTAAAAATCCTTACCAAGGCTTGAATGAGATAGTGGAAGAAGTTTTGCAACAATTTTACATAATAAACACCACAGTTTTGAGCAATTTTCTAGAAAAATACTATTTTCTTGATCTTTTTGAGTGTTGTATGGGCACATAAAGGTTCTTCATGGTCTAAGAATTTCAGAGGATGTGTCTATATGTTTTCTAATTCATTTTTTTTTATTTGGTGTCTTAACTCTTTGTTTGTAGAGAGAACCAACACAAACAATGACTGTTCCAGTGTTGTTGAATCAAGGGTTTGAGGGGAAATTTGGGATGTAACAATCAATCCACCTGTTGTTTGCTACTATATCTCGGTGGATTGATTGAAAAAATATAATAAGTGAGTCAACTCATTTTCGAATAAGGAGTCATAATTATGTGGTGTTTTTGTGACTGTTCTAAGACTGAACAAGGGTTTTCCAACATGGAAGTGAGGAACCAAAGAGAGGTTTTTAAGAATTAATGCCTATAAGGGTTATGTGAGGGTCTGATGAGTCTATGTAGAAGTATTTTGAGGTTTTTATGGATTTGGAAGTGTTGAGAGAGGTTTGGAGTTGTATGTTTTTTTAAAACCCTTGATTTTATGAAGGTTTACGAGGGTTTCTTGGGTTTTGTGAGTTAGAGGCTCTGTAGACACAAAATAATGACAAAATTTTAGGTTTTGCACCATGACCTAAGACTATCCAAGGTGTTTGGATAGATACCTAAAGTTGGAAGGGTGGTCCCTTTTAAAAAAAAGAGCTAATTGTGAAGCCAAAATTGAAGCAGGTGTGTTGAAAGTCTATGTTGGTCCAAAAGAGAGACCATTGATTCTTTGATATGTTGTGTAGCCCTAAAAAGGGTATCTCAATCCATCTTTTATTTGTCTAGTTTTTTGGAAAGGTTGGGAGAAATTTGGTTAAAACTGAGTTTTGAGTACTAGAGGAATAACCAGTCACAAATGTGAGTTTTGAAAACCTTGATGAATCTGACTTAGGGATTGTTGTCAATTGATTCAATTGTCCTTGTATGAATGTTGATGGTCTTTTTAGGGCCTTGATGGAATCTTGTTGTTCATTTACAAGGTTGAGGAGTTGAGACCCTTGAGGGTGGGTTGATGCCTATTAGGCTAAATCATTATTAAGAAGAGTTCTTGATTGAGAATTGACATTTCCATTGTTGTGAGTCTTCTCCACCTTCGCTTTGAACTAGAGTGCTACAAGGGTAGATTGTTGGGTAAGATTTTGAATGAAGAGTTTGGTTTGATGGGGCTTTGAGGTTGTGTAGATTGCTCAAAATAGGTTGTATTAATCTTATTAGGAGCCCCTTGAAAGCAGGTTGTCAGACTAATTGGTTTTGAGCCTCCTTGCCTCTGCATCAGTGAAGCACAAGTAATTGAAGCATTCCAAAGGATACAAACCACCACGAATGGAGCTTATTTATACAATAGACTTTAGATGGGGCTTATTGAGCATTCGATAGTAATTAATTAAGCATTAGATGTAAAAAAAATCCATGCCTACAACATTCAAGCATACAACTTACACGATATGCATGATAACATCATTCAAGAATGGCAGTAGCAAAATAAGAGTTTCTTTAATAAAAAATCTGAAAGGCTATACAATGATATATATTGATAAAAGTATATAAATATATCTAGAAAAACCATATAGGCTTAGTACAAAGGAGCCATTTGGACATAAAATATCACGTATATATATCAATACTACAAAACATATGTTCCAAAATTCCACATAGGCATACAACAAAAAACACTAATATATAGTCATTTCCCTCTAGGGGAAGGAAATAGATCCCGTGCTACCTTCAAAATTTGGCTCGATGGAGTGACTGTTGCTTGTCTTGTCTTTCAAACACACCCGCTACTCCTCTCTTCACTCTGGACCTTCAACTCATACAATTAAAAGTAAAGATGTTAAAACATAGAAATTGAATTATGGAATGGTATATAACAAAATATAATCACTTACCGCATACATATAGTCATCATGCACATTTAAAGCATCACCATGTCCACGATTTGGAGTGACAACCACCTGTAGCAACCATGAAGATAGAAATTAAACTACACAAAATTATCATGAAAATTTTCTATAATAGACCATAAAAGAGCAAATATAATGTCAAATCGACTAATCTATTCTGTACCTCTCTCAATGGATCAAAACTGACTATTGTTGTAGCAACTCCATGGTCCATCATGCCACCAACATCACCAAGTTTATCTCTTGTCAACAATTGAAAATGAAACAATATCTTAGGTATCATGTTAATATAGGAGAACATAATGTGAGATGATCAAGGAATACTTGAATGCAATGTTTGTGTTTCTCATCAATTTTTTAGATTTTTATATAGGCAAAATTATGAAAACTAGCTAATACAGATTTAAAACCCTATTAATGAATAAAGGCTACCTAAGTGTAGGTTGTTTGAGGATATGAATTGAGAGGTGTGGAGGAAGAAGGTGGACTAGGAAACTATTTGAAATCTGAAGCATGTTATGAGACAAACATTCAAATATAACATTCAACTATTCAAATACAATAATAATATCTTTAATACTAGTTGCATACCTGTGGACTCATCATCTAGAATGTATAAGGGTCTGTAGGAATAGAGCATCCCTCATGAATAGTGTGACCCTAAAATTTCATCATATCAAAATTATACTAATTTAGTTATTCCTAAATTTCAATATATATTTTAATAAACAACATTAAAATAACTAGCTAAATTTTACCTGAGTGTCAATGCCGAATGTATCATTCAGAATATCATTTGTGAAAGTCATCACCTCTACAACTAACATAGGCTATGTAGTTGCATCACAAGCACCCTGATAATCGTACGTGCAAATAGCACAACAAGCACAACAATGGGGGGGTGGAGCTTGGGGCCTACACGTATCCTCGACACTAGGCTCTACTAGAGGACTCACACAATGTAAAATGGTCTGGGTGAGTGAGCCAATCGACTTCACCGTGTCCACCTCTACACTATCCTTAACAATGGAAGAAACAACCACATGCTCCACCATGGGTCTGCCTAAGGCTCTCGGTGCCAACTATGGATTAGGTCATGCAACAGGTCTATCATGTGTGGAGCCCTCACCTCTACCTAAAAGTCTAAGATGTCAAAATAGTTTGGCATTTTATTGAGGACAAACTCACAATAGAGTTTCCTCAAAAATTATTACGACACCTCATGGTTATGAATGGAGGTTGGTCAAATACCATCCATCACCGCTCCCAAAATTTGTTTCTAATTAAATCATGGTGGCACCAATGGATGGGGAACCTCCTGCATGCATGGGACAAAGGTTCATTAGCTTTTGGGTCTTTAAATAGGGCACACAACTTGGCTTTGCTAATTTTTAGTTTTTTGACATCTGCATATGACAAACCATTAGCATAAAATTGCCTCATCTCATCTCTCTTAGTTGACCAAAAATTCATTTTCTCGCTCATTTCTCCTACATGAGTTAAAATTGACTTCAATGATTAAACAATCCCTCTCCTATAAGGGTGGGTTTCAACATGCTCAGTTAATCTTGCAATTAATTGTTGAATGTCTCTTTTATTGTTTTCAATTTGATTTTGAATATTTTCTTGTGTTCCTTGAGGATGCCTATGAATTGATGGAGGGGTTTTGGGTTGTTCTTGTATAGGAGGCTCTTGATGAGGCGGTGATTGTGAATTCTCAATGTTTTGAGGTGGAGATTCATTCCCTGAGAATTAGAACAAAGTTTTATTATAAAAATCTATTTAAAGTTGCATTCCAAATCAAATTTGAAATAAATAGAATAAAAATACACACCTCTTTGCAATATTTGACCTCTCCAATGTGTTGGCAGAATTCTTATGGAAAATGGCAAGCTAAGGATGCAAATAATGGAGGAGATTTGGCGAGTGCGAGTTGGAGATCTGAAATCTTCCTTCTGAAGCTGTGAGTTGAAGAAAAAATCAGGGTTCCAAACCTGAATTTTGCATTTTATGTCTAGAAATCCATTTGGCGCATGCCAAATTTGGTGTGCACCAAATGGCTTTCTAGTCATTTGGCATACACCAAATTTGGCGAGTGCCAAATGGCCTTATTTCAGCATTTTTTTGTTCATTTTTTCAATTTGGCACCTAAATTGTGTCACAGATTTGTGCACTTACCCTATAGCTTGCTAGATGTTTGGCAACACCTAAAAAGTTTAAATGAACTGAGAAAAATAGAGAGGCCTGATGGAGCCTCAAATTTCATTCTTTGATTTTTATTGATTTTCTACCACATTACTGGTCTATCATGCTATTCTAGAGGAGCCTAGGGTTGGGGTTTTATTTTTACCTTCATGAAATCCTAATGTTCTATCTTAAACCCTAGGTTGGATCTATTTTTTCATTACCTTTTAGGGGAGGTTTTAAAATGACTTATGCCCCATTGACTCGTCTAGGCTGAGCCCCTTTAATACATTGTGTTAATATTTCACCTCAAATTTACTATCTCCTAAGTCTAGGTCGACCCATGCCCCATGCTTTAAGAATAACTTTATGCCATCGTTTGTTGTCGACCTAGCCAATGTCCCCTTTCCCCCTTCTAATAATTATCTTATTTTGCAAGGAGTGTATTTTAATGACCATCGATCATTCTATGGTTGACCTTGACTGTTCCCCGTGATCCCGTGATGACATCACCATTGGGTTTCAATTGATCGTGATATCATAGGTGGGCGTCATGTGTCTCAATTGCTGATGTTGAACAAGGATTAATAAAGTGTTTAATATTTGTATCAAACTTTAATACATTAAAAGGTGGGTTACTAAAAGAGCTATGAGATGCACATGCTCAAGATCGACGGTGGTGTTTTAATCTTGATGAGAATTTGCTCAACGGTTATATTTGGTGCTATTGATTGATGTGAGTGAACATGATTGTCAGTGGTGGGAATCAATGGTCGCCTTCCATCGCATGATCCAAAGATGTTGGGTGTTTAGTGATTATGATATCACGGGTGGGTGCCAAGTGTATCCATTTGGAGCTATGCATTGTAGTGAGCCCTTGATCTTGACATGGAGATTACATCAGCCTTTTTGAAGGTGGTCATTCAATGATATGACAAAAATAAAAGATCGACGACTGAAGTTTAAATTTGCATCAAATGCAATTGGAGCCATTGGCGAGGCTTGCAAATGGGCTTTAATGGTGTATGAGATATCTATTGGCTGAATTCAATCAACATAAAGTATTTGATTTCATTCTATCTTCACCACAAAAGCATTCAAGTGTTTTCGAAGCGGTTTAGAGCTAGAGATATAGTTTTTCAAGCAATCACAACGAAGGTTTGGTTCTCTGCAAGGCGTGAAATCCTGTGAGTTACTTTATGTATCACTGGTTTATTTTGACTGGGATTCTTGTGAAAAGTTATAGTGTGCTGGTCTGGGGGTTGTTGATTATTGTTATAGGGTTACTAGTTTATTTGAATTGTTGGAAATTGCATAGTTGTGTTGAAATTTCATTTTCTGGGTAGCCCTAGTTTGTTCAAGAATTTGAATTTTAAGAAAGCCCTAGTTGCTTGATATGGCACCACCAAAGCAACACTCTGGCCATGTTGATTATTTGCAAAGGAATTTATATGATGATTTTATAGATCAACTCCCACTATTGAAAAATAATAGAAGAAGGGGTTTGGTTTTAATGAATGGAAGAACCTTGGGTGAGGGACTAGTGTGCAAAAGCTATAATATTGCAAATGCTAGGGTTCCAATGACAGGTTTGGAAATGTTTAGGCTATGGTATGGATAGAGAAACCTACCCCACCCTTTTTCAAATGGTTGGAGATACGAGATGGGGAAACTAGTAGTGCTGAATTTGTTTCCTAACATGGACCTACTCAAAGCAGTGGCTGTATGTTATGACCCAGTTACAAGGGTAATCGGTGATAATGATGGTGGGATTCTGCTGAGCATAAGTGCAGTTGAAATTCAGTAGGTTGTTGATTTGAGTGATTCTAGCTCATTCTTGGTCCAAATTGATTTTGAGGAAATGAGGCAGGAATATGCGACATCAAAGCCTCTTTTCAGATTAAAGTTACTTCATCCTCACCTGGCCAGGGTAGGCAGTTCAACGATTCACATCAGCCCAAATGACTAGGAGCCTTTCAGGCTAAGTTGTTTTGCTAATCACTTTTTGGCAACATGTTATTCATTGTGCCAGATTTTGGGATTCAACCCAAATACAATGATGCCCATTGCATATATGTTTATGGGGGCTCAAATTCAGCATCCCAATTTCTCCATGGTGTATGACTATGTATCTTTTCTTGCAAAAAAGATAAATGATGGTTTGCTAAAGTTGCTTGTGGCTAATGCCAGCACTCCTTTCTTTTGGTACTTCATGTTAATGCATATTTTCTTGTATAGGAATTCCGACTTCTTCTTAGAGAAGATAGAGTTGAGGCAAGAGGTGAGTGGAGAAAGGTTACTAGTATAGCTCTGGAGTGCAAATTTATTTTACAATAGGGGAGGTGCCAACTTTGTGTAGTTTGATAATTGTTTTGCCTCCAGACTCAAAGATAGGTTGGTGGTAAATGTGCTGAGAGTTCCTAAAGATTTGCATGACTTCCTCTGACCAAAGGTGAGGAAACCTGATTTAAAGGTCTGTCACATTTGGGGTGACATCATTTTGTACCCCGTGAGCACTGTCCTAAGGGTGTTTGGTTTCCAAGGAGCCCCTCACATTCTCCCATATAATGTACCATCATGGATGGGATTTTCCGAGGTCATGTGGTAGCTAGGTTGTATTCATGAAGACAACTGGACAGGGAGAGGAAGACGGACTTTGTTCCCTAATTATATTGTTGTTTCAGATTTTGTCTTTTTCAAGGAAGGATGGGTCCACTTTGGAAGGTTTTTTGATGACTATCATTTGAAGAGTTGATCTACGAGGTAGCATGACCCTGAGGGATTAGTTTCCTTGTTCAAGCAATGAATTAAAGGTGGCAGATTTGTACATGAATTCAATTTTCCTAAGGACCTAATCAGAAATGAGTTTGATTTGAATAGGCAAGAATTGAATAAAGAAAAATGGATTGCCTATGAGAAGCTGCTAGCCATGGTGCATATAATAGATCCAAAATATGATCCATTAAGGGAGTTTACTCCATTCCACAAGAGAATTGATTTCTTTTTGGATAATTTTAAAGGGATCATGGGCACCTTGATGACCAACAAGGTCAATTTGGAAATGGACTTTGGAATTCAAAGACTAGAGGAGAGGCCTGAGGAAACAAGGCCAATTTATCAGACCCCAGTTGACAAACCTCTATACAAGAGAAAGAGGAATGATAGCAGTGAGGAGGATGAGGGGGATAGGAAGGGAAAACAAATAGTGAAAGCATCATCACAACCAGCCCCAAGGATCGGAGCACCTAGAGGGATAAGGATTGTGGATTTAGATTCACCACCAAGAAGTGATCCTGTACTACTACAATCAGAGCCAAGCCCTAAGAGGCAAAAGATTGAGGAAACACAAGAGGTTCTAATGGATGAGATAATTGTGAATAATCAAGACATACAACTTGGTATCCCTTCCCTTCCTAGATCAACACAATTGGTTTTGTCTAATATGGATATAAAGGGGTAATATGTACAAGATGTCAAGATGGAGGCCCGTAAGGCATTCTTAGATGATGATGCCTTTGTGAAGACTCTTGTATTCTTGAAACTAATTTGGAGGATGAAACTAGAGGAATACTAGGATAAATGCAAGAGAAGGAGAGAATCAAGACCTGATAGGTCTAAGAAGGAGAATGATGATGAGGTCAAGGCCGAAGTGATGGTGAAATTCAAAAACATCACTCCTAAGGAAGGAAGGAGACTTGTGACCCAGGTTGGTGTCCTAATTTTTCCTGAGTGGGACATAGTCGATGTTGTAGCATTCAATGATATCATACAGTCCAAGCATCCTATACAAAACACTGAAGAAGAGATTAAGGAAGCTTTGCAAGATTCTACCTTCAATGAGGAGTATGAAACTCTGGACATATGGGCATTGGCACCCTAGGGAAGAAAACCAAATGTAACAAATATTAGTACAGACCTAAGGGGAGGGCTAATTATCAAGAGAGCTTCTAAAAATTCAACAATAGAAGCTACAAGCCTGACAGTTAATGTGGCCAAATTGGCCCAAAAGACAGCTAAGAGAGAAGAGGCTAAAAAGAAGAGTCTGATGGAGAAGTACAACATAATAATTGGAGAATATAGTAGGATGCAACAAAGGAACATTGAGCTACAATCTAAAGTAGATAGGCTAAAATATGGGCAGGTGGGAGAATCCTCTAGTGCTCCTGGTATGAGAGAATTACCTCCTACTTCAGGATTAGTTCCCCCTACTATTCCAATTGTTTCTACTCCAGGATCCTGCATCTACATACCTGCTCTTAGTCCTACACCATGTCCAGTTGAAGAAGAAATGGACTGTTTTGTGGATCCCACCAAGAAGAAAATGTTAAATAAGATCTTAGAATTATAGGCTACCTTAAAGGCAAGTTAGGATGATGCAACTACCAAACAAAATCAGGTGGTGGACATAGTTTTGAGGCATTTAAATGAGAGGGTGGATGGTAGACTACCATCTATACATTCTTTGTATTCTTTATTTTTGGATGGAATAAAAAATATCAATAGGAATCAGGAAATAGTTTTGCCATTGGTTGAGAAGTGGATCCCTAGGGCCTATGATCTATATGTTATGTATAAGGCTTCTAGGTCTGATGTAGACAATAGGCCTGAGTCATTGAAGCCTACTCAAATCTTTGTGAAATCATTGAAGGGATTCTAGGCCCTACCTAATGATTTGAGTAGAAGAATTAGGGAGCTAGTAAAGAGCTTTGATGACTGGAATGATACATTTTTTCCAGACATTAATGCACAAGGAAATGTTAAAACATTGTAGAAGTGGCAGGAAAGGGAAGAAGAAGTTATTAATGCACAAATCAAATTGATTTGTGATGATTATGATTATGATTTGTTGGTAAGTAGCATGGATAAAATAATTAATACCAACACATTATTATAATCTTTTGAAAGAAAATCCAATCAAGTTGTAGTGAAATTTACACCTTACAATACTAATGTGAATGAGGTGCTGAATTTTGATTGGCCAACGAATGGAGTATCAAAAATGGGTGGACAAGTATTTAACTGAAGAGGAGTAAAATGGTGTCTACTACTGATGACTAACAGCTCAGTAGTTATAGTTGTAACTGATTATGGTTTTGTCTCCATGGCAGATTTTTGGTCAAGGTTTTGAGGTTTGGTAAATGCAATAGCTATTCCCTAATGAGTGGAACTAACAAGAAGATGCTCTAGGACTTGGCGATTGTAATCATATTTTTGAAAGGTCACAAGGCGGTCCAATTGACTGGTGACATGTTTATTTTCTGGCCCAATGCTTGTTTTCTCCTTCATTCTCTATAAGAAGGATTTCAAGGGTAGAAATAAGGGTTGGAAAGTTAGATATTTTGAGGTCGAGTCTAAGAGTAGTTGCAGAGCAAGTTGATATGGTTTAGGTTTTGTGTCATTTTATAGTCGGGTTTTGGGTTTATGAAGGTTTGATGTTTCATAACAATACTAGCATTTATGTTATCATGATTCATTTTAGGCTCATGTCTCTCCTCTGTATAAGCATATCATAATTTTGAATAATATAATCAAGGGTTATTGTGTTCATCTCACTGTAGTGGTGTGTATGACTTCCATTTTGGCTTTAATTCAAAGAATTAATTAAAATGCTTGATTGGAGTTATAGATGGATGTGTTTATAAAGGGATTTGGTAAGAAGTATTGGGTTAGGATATAAATTGATGATGTTGTAAGGAAATTTCATAAGGCAGTCCAAGTGACCAGTGATAGATGTATTTCTAGTCTGATGCTTGTTGCTCCTTCATTTTCCCTATAAGAAGGATTTCAGGACCAGAAATATGGGTTAGCAAGTTAGATATCTTTAGGTCGAGTCTAAGTGAAGTTGTAGAGTGAATTTCTAAAGAGCCTGATATTATAGTGAAGATACTATTCTTAGGTTTGGTGTCATTCTGTTGTGGGTTTTAGTTTCATGGGTACTTAATTTTCAAGACAGTACTAGCATCTAAATGAAAATTACTCATTTCAAGCTCATGTCTCTCCATTGTATGAATATATCTTTGTCTTGAATAAAATGATCAAGGGTTATTTTGTTCATCTCACTGTTATATTGTGTGTAATTCTCATTTTGGCTTTAATTCAAGGAATTGATTAAAATGCTTGAGTGAGGTTATAACTTATAGGTGAATATGTTCATATAAGGATTTGATAAGTAGTATTGGGTTAGAATATAGACTGATGGTATTGTAAGGCAATATTATCTAAGATTTTATATGCTATGTGTCTAGAAGATAAACTTGGTTACAACAAAAAACAACCAACACCTTTGATATTATCTAGTTATGGCTCCCAAATCTATTGAAAATTGATCACTAGGGTTAAAATTGAAACCTTGCAAATATAATATTTGTCCAAATCCATCAAAAATTTTCCATCAGTTCTAAACAATTCCCTTTTAAAGAATTTGTGAAGTTAAGTCTAAAATATGGAAATGAAATTCTGAAAATGCACAAGACTAAAAATGAAATATGATGAGATGTTGCTTTAAAATATGATTTTCAAACCTGGAAGTATAAATATGACTTCACAAATGAATTATGGAAAAAGACAATGACTACCCTCAACCTAACGATATCTTCTTGAGTTTTTTCTGATTTTCGACCCAAGAAACTCGTCGAGCAAAACACTGTCACAATAAATAGTCGAGCTCATTTTTATTTATGCCCACCATAATTTAACTTTTCAAGTCCGTCAAAATTTCAGTGAGAGATATTCGTCGAAATGTAGATGAAAAATAAGGTTCGTCGAAATTCTGACGAACATCAGGGCTAAAATTTATAAAAAATGAAAATTTGCACAAGTGCCCAATGATACATCTGATTATATAGCTATCATTGGAAGTTTTCATCACATTTTGCAATCAAATGAGTTAGTCCATCGATGCATCAGCTTTAGCCAAAGTCCTTACCAACATTACAAAAGAAGTTTGGATAAAGGGAAAAGAGGAGAAGGCAAAACATAGACCCTTCTTCCTACTCTCATTATTTGGAAGAAATTATTGCACAACTCCATGATTGACTCTAGTGCAAGTACCACAGTCATGCCCAAGCAAACAGCTAAAACCTTAGGACTTGGCTATGAGCCCCTAAAAAGGGGATTTATGTAGCTAGATGGAAACAAGGTTGAAATGGTAGGCCTCATTAAAAACCTCCCTTTAACCTTGTTTGCATGTCCTAGCATCACAGTACCATAAGATACCATGATCATTGATGCTCCCCCCATGTTCATCCTCTACCTATCATAGGAATTTACAACAAAGATAGGTGGATACCTTTCTTTGGATTGGTCTCACTTTATTCTATGGACCAAGTTATGATCTAAGGTGAAGATTGTATCAAAATTGTTAAATTCAGAGCATGTGGCTGATGAAGTCATGATCAAATATGAGGCTAACCATACTCATCCAAAGAGAGAAGAAATCAAATCTCCTCAAACCTCTTATACAAAAGAAGAAGTTGTCGATAGCAAGCCGAAGATAGAAGAGAGGGTGATCAAAGACAAAGCCACTTCTAAGGAAGTCTTTTTTAGCAAAAATTTAGATACCAACCTTTTTGATAACTATCATGCTATCGAATTGGGAACCTATGTCATATATGATGAAGATCAAGATTTTTCAAGGATAGCAAGAGACTTCGCAGTTGGTCAAATCTTAGAGCTATGGACCTTTTCACTTTGACGGTGGAAGATGCAAACTTGGCATTGGTGTTGGGATATACCTAACATCCCCTAACAATGAGCAGATTCTTAGATCTTTTTGCTTTCATTTTTCTTGCTCAAAAAATGAGGTTGAATATGAGGGTCTTGTGCAAGGATTAAGCCTCGTAGAGCACATGGGTATCAAGCAAAGATAAGTGTTCTGAGATTCCAACCTCATAATCAATCAGGCCAAAAATAATTCTGCTATGAAAAATGTTTACATGTGATCTTATAGACACAAATTATGGGACCTCATTGAAAATTTTGAAGCCTTCAACATCCACATAGTGTCAAGAGAGTAGAATTTAGTCATGGATCACATGGCAACAATAGGATCTCAATTTGATCCTATTTCTGACTTGATGGAAAATGTACACTTAGTATGAGCAATCATTTGACCATCCATTCTAGACAAAGATCAAAGCTAGGAAGTTTTCAAAAGTGATGAACACATTGCCTCATTCATTCAGCAGTTAGGTAAGTTCGTCGATTAGCTCCAGCCAAAGATTAAAGAAACATAAGAAGGATAAATCATTTAGTTGAGGTCAAACAAACTTCTGAAAGGGTTGGTCACACTTGAGAATATTTTTGACTATGATGATGCAAGAAATGATAGGAGGAAGTTTGTGGAAAACCAAGAAGACTATGTTCACCTTGAGGTCAGAAGTGAAAGAAAACTTAAAGTTAGGAAAGATGTCCCACAACACGACAAGGATAAATTGATCCATCTCTGCAAGACATACGAAGAGTAATAGCCTGGTCTTATGGTGAACTCAAAGGGTATGATCCTTGTATCATCCAACATACCATTGAACTCACAAAGGGTGCTAAACATGTCTAACAAAAAAAAGGGCTTGTCAATCTAAAGATTGAAGCCTTGATGGCACCAAAACTAGGAAAGCTAATCTAGTCAAGGATGGTATTTCCAATCAAACACAACACTTGGGTGTCTAACCTTGTGCTAGTCTAAAAAAAGAATGAAGACATTCATCTTTGTGTTGAATTCATGACCCAAATAGAGCATCACTAAAAGATCATTACCCGCTGCCTTCCATGGAATCCATTATGTAGACCTTGGTAGGTTCAAAAATGTTTTCTCTACTAGATGGCTTCTCGAGCTATAATTAGATCTAAGTAAAAGAATAATATCTATATAAAACTACATTCACCACCAAATGGGGAACATTCGCATATGCCAAAATGCTCTTTGGACTATCAAATGCGGGAAGTACCTTTCAGTGGGCAATGGACATTGCCTTTAGTGAAATAATCAATAAGATCATCCACATCTATTTAGATGACCTAACTATATTTTCCAAGTCAAAAGATGACCATTTCGATCATCTAGAAATGGTTTTTAACAGGTGCCAAGAGTTCAAGGTATCCTTGAACCCCAAAAAATGTGTTTTCAACATACCACAAGGCAAGCTACTAGGGCACATGGTGTCCAGGGATGGAATTGCTATTGATACCAAAAGGGTAAAAAAAATAATAGAATTTCCTGTTCCAATTAACAAAAAAGGAGTTCAGTCCTCCTAGCAAAAGTAAATTTCATAAGCAAATTCATCTCTGATTTTGTAGGAATAACTCAGCCAATCACTCTGATGCTAAAGAAGGACCAATTATTCAAGTGAACAAAGGAAGCAAAAGAATCCTTCAAGAAGATAAATGATGCCATTTCCTCAACCCCTATACTGGTAAACCTAGATTTATCCAAAGACTTCATGATGTATTTTTTCACTACCGAGACAAGCATCACTACTGTCCTGACCCAGAAGGATAGCGAAGGAAAGGGAGAATACCCAATACCATTTCACTCCCAAACCTTGAAGGAATATGAGGTGAACTACAACTTCATTGACAGACATGTGTTTGCCATAGTAAAGGGACTCAAAAATTTCCAACATCTGATATGTTGCAACAAGGTCATCGTTTATGCCACACACTCTAGTGTATGTGAATACATTATGGAGGGAGAAATTACATAAAATAGAGCTAACTAGATCACTAGGATCCTAGAATATGACATTAAATTGAATCCCACAAAGACTATCCAGGGAAGAGGGTTGTCTGATTATTTGTCGCACAACAAAGAAGCAGAAATAAAAATAGAGCAGGTAGAACAAATCTTGATGAATAAGTCAAAATCTGAGGGATGTTGGCTAATAGACAAGACAAGATTTATGCACACTATAAAATATCCATTAGGTCTCCCTTTGCAGAAGAGAAGGTTCTACCAATTACAAAACAATGAGTATTCACTCATTGAAGGGGTTCTCTTTAGGAGACATGTCACTGGTGTCCTGCTACGATGTGTCATTATGGAGGAAGTGAGGAAAATTCTTGACACATTCCACAATAGCCTCAAAGGGGGATACTTCTCTACAAAAACTACCACCATCAAAATCTTGCACACTGGGTACTTTTGGCCCACATTGTTTAATGATTCCTACAAAATGATAAAGACCTGCAAGGAATGCGAATTCTACATAGGGAGGAGAAAGAATTCCACCATGTCACTTAATCTAATAGTATCAAATGAACCATTCATGCAATAGGGACTAGACTTCATAGGAATGATCAACCTAACTTCTAGCACTAGCCATAAGTGGATTCTCATAGCTACAGATTATTTTACAAGATGGACTAAAGTTGTACCCCAACAGAATGCAGCAGAAGCAGAAATTGTGGATTTTCTTGAAGGGTTAGTAACAAGGTTTGGCCTACCAAAGACCATCATCTTAGAGAATACCAAAGAATTCCTAGGCTCTAAGTTTTTTCAGTTCCCACTTACACATGACATATTCTTGAAAACCTCATCAAACTCTTACCTTCAAGGAAATGACTTGACCGAGTCAACAAATAAGAATTTAATCCAACTCATTAAAAGGATTGGGTTCAATCATGAGAAGGAATGGCATAAGCATCTCTAAACAACATTATGGGCATACCGCATAACACCTAAGAAAGCCTTGAAGAATTTTCCATATGAGCTAGTATACAAAAAAAAAGCACCGATTCCTATCTCTATAGAGATACCTATGCTGCAATTAATCAAGTCTTTAGAGATTAAATAAAATGGAGCAATGGAGGTTCGGTTGGCCAAATTACTAGAGGTGCAAGAAAAAATGGAGAAAGCCCTAATAGCCATGACTAATCGCCAATAGGTGGTTAAGAAATGGTTTGAAAAAAAGGCTTCGGACCAAGGTCTAAAATGCAGAGACCTAGTACTAAAGTACAATGAAAGAGCCACAAAACCTGGACATCATGGAAAATTTGACAAGCTATGGGAAGTCCCATATAGTTTAGTGCAAATAGAATAATGCATTTGAATTAGAAAATATGGAACAAGAGCCACTTGGGATTCCGGTCACCGAAATTCACTTAAAATTGTTCAATTAGGCTACAGCTGTTTTATGCAAGTGTAAATTTATAAAAATGTAATTAGTTTTTCTTTTTCGTGCTTTGTTGGTTGGTTCTTTAATCACATTTTTCACAATTACATAATGAGCAAGGAGAATTTTATGAGGCCTATTATTACAAGAACAAAGAAGAAGCATGCAGATTGTAGAATCAAAATTCAATGCAAAATATTTAGCCCATGTTGCGAAAACAAAAGAAAGAAGACAAAGGGGTTTAAACATAAGCAAGTATATCTGATATATATATGTTGTGATAAAACATTTTTAAAATGGACCTATGGCCAAATATTCAAAAGGTATAACCATATGCATGTCCTTCTTAAATATATATATGCGAGCCTTATTTCAAGTGTATATATACAAAATAAAAAAGCATATCAAACTTCATATCTTTTCATTATGGGTATTGTCTTCATTGGTTGGAACATTATTGGCAATGATGGGAAGATTGTTAGCAACAATAGGACCTGTGGTGGAAGCAGCATCAACACCCATGATGAGCGATGGAGCGAAAACATGGTTCCTAAATTTAGTATACCAATCCATGTCATAATACAACATGACATTGTAGCAATGCAGTAGGAAATGGAATGCACGGGTGGATTTGTCATGATGCTATGTAAGTGATTGAAGCCAAAAACCACTTAGAAATGGCACCCATGGCACCACTGCATCTTCTTTAACATGCTTCCTCAGGTCACTCACAACAGGAAGTCCTAGGCCATACACTGCATTACTCATTGCCTCGCCAAGACCCCCGAGGTACTTCTTCGAGAAAATATGAATTTCCAAATGAAGGATCATAGCTTTTAGAGCCTGAGCATCAAGTAGTAAAGCAACGAAGTGTGAACTGATATCAGTATTTACTCAATATATATCCTCATACTCAATACAGTCTTTACTTAGGAACCACTTGATGGCTATGATAGCTAGTGAATTTTATTTCTTTGTCATACACTTTAGGTGCCTACTCGAGATCTCTCTCAAGAAATTCATTTGAGCCTTATTGCACACTAACCGGTTTGGGGTATTCATTATGTTAGCCTCTGCCCAAAACACTTAAGATTATCGCTATGAGAATTCCAAACCTATGCAATCACCTAGGGCTATTCTGCTAAATATATTCTCACTACTGAATGAGCACTCATTTATAGAAATATCTGAGGTAGCTAGCATACAAAGCATGAGGGTAATTGAGTGTTTACTTGAAAATCATACAAAAAGGCCAACTCAATATTCCATCCCTATTGCATTTGCAAGTATGAATTGTTGCATGCAATATTAAGGAATGGTAATTAATCAACACAAGATAGTGACAGTCTTAGGTGATGGCTCATACAAACAAAGGCTAGGTGGCACAGTGTAGGCCATTTCGAGCCCCAAGGGTGAAATGAAACCTTTTCAAGTACTCAATGCAATTTCAACTTGATCATGTTTTAAGAGATATTAATTGCTAAAAAAAATGAGGAAATGAAAGGAATTGTAACAGTGGCTCAATTTAGCATGAAAATTGCACCAAAAGGGTGCCATTACCAATACAATTATGAATCCTTATCTTTTCAAAAGAGGCAAGTAGCTTATCTCATATAAACTAGGGAGTTGGTAGTACATGTCAAATTAAATGCAAAAGGTAGTTATTACCTACCAGTTTGAATGCAAGAAATCAAAGAAATTCCAAATGCCACATGAAAAAGGAAGGATGAACCATAAAAACTTCTCCAACATGCAAAGGGAAATTAAATAGGAACAAAGCTACCAAAGGAACCAAGTATCATTCAATTTTTAGTGGAAGGAGATGAGCATAGGAATTTGCATGGAAATCACTACCCCAGTGTGAATTAAACCTAAATCAAAGGGATGCCTAGTGTTGAGGTTGAAAGCCTTACATTCTATTTTACGTTCTATTCATATTGCTTCAGTGTGCTTTTTGGGCAAAGAATTTTCAAAATAATGGTGACTGCTCAAATTTCTAAGGAAAAATTTTAGGAGGGAGGGGCACAAAGCTTTTTTAACATCATGCATACAACACTAGGTTCCTACATATTTAAGGACATCTCTTATGCTATGCCTAGAATACCAGAGAAACCAACCTGGGTAAACACTCAAGTTGTAGAAAAAGGGAGCCTTCGGAAGGAGAAGAAAAAAATTCAAGAAGAGTGGGAGAACATTCATGACCCCATTCTTGCGAGGAATCCCAAGTCATTGAGGGAGGTGGCTTCTGAAAGAATGAAGAAGAATAGCGACCTTGATTCATTGGTATAGAAGTGCTGGAATAGTGGGCTTCCTAAATATATATGGTCCCTCTAGTGCACCAATACCATGAATTGGTCAATGAAGCCATCAAATGTTTCAACCTAGAGACCAACACCACCAAAGGCCAAGAAGTAACTATGAACATATGAAAAAAATCTATCTGGAATATGCTCTACATCCTAGAGAAAAGCTTCAAACTGAAAAAAATGGAACAATTCAGTCCAAAAAAGGGAGAGACCTATTGGAGAGGTAGAGACCTTGTAATGAATTTCTACAACAAGGAGACTCAAAGTAGAATGATGAAGATCCCAATCGCGCATAAGAGTTTCCATGATGATATGAAGGATGCATTATCGATGATGGAATTTTTTGTGGAATAGACTTTGACAAGGAGGTCTAGGAGTTTCAACTAGGATTGGGTTTCAAATTGTGAAAGCAAAATTCTCTCTTTTGGTATGATTTCACCGAATTTATCATGCAAGAAATGCTCAACTAGATAGCTGAATACAAGCTTCAATGGAGGTTTAGGTTCCCATCTTTCCTCGCACATATATTCTTGCACTAGGATCCCAACTTCTTTCAAAAGTATTTTGAGCTCTCCATATTTGATGAAAATAAAAATAGGAAGCTAGTTTTTGTATGGACACCCCTTCTCTCTACGACATATGACTATTATGCATTTTTGGACTATTTCCTATATCGGATTTTGTAGGATTTAAGAGGGGATAACACTGTCCTATGGTTGAGCTCTGACCAAACTAAGTTCATGTAAAACTTTGTTCCAAGATGCGACTAGTTTCTAGGTAGGGACTTCGCATGCATTCCATTACGAGGTTTCATCAGAGAACCCCTCTGACTTCCATCATGTCTTACAGATCGGGTACTGGCACTAGAGATTTTCTACTAGGTTTTGATAATTGATAACACATTTTGTAGTGGGAAGGCACATAAGAAGGAATTTTTCTATCCTCCAATAAGCTTCAAGATTGTGGTCATGGCTAAGAGGAAGGCTCATGACATACTGGAGGAAAAATTGGCTTATCTTGGGTTGGTATGGATCTACGAAAAATGGAACTACAACCTTGATAATGACCTAACAAACAATTATATCAAGGTAATGCACTATCCCCAGCCTTACTGGGAGGAACGTTTAAATCTAGTTTCAGATGCAGATGAATGTATTGTCAACTTGGCCTACATCCCCACTAAATATGGTCAGTTGCCTTGGTTGAGGTTTTACTACAAGACTAGGCAGTTTGACAAAACCAAAAGGAGTTGAGTAACCCTACACAATAATTTGATGAATAGTTATGATTGGAAGGAGGAAAAGGTCAATAAATTTTGTATATACCACCAAGAAATATAGCAAATTGAGGCTCCCTATAATAGCCTAGAGATGGATGACAAGTTCGATAAATTGTGGAACAATGAGAATATTGATTCCAATGAGAGTGGTGAAAAGAGTTCTAGTTCCAATGAAGTTGATTCACAATCAGATGGAGGGGCTCAACCAGAACCAAAAATATAGGACACCTTTGCATATCAAGGGGGAAAATAATTTAGTCAACCTACTAAGGTCTCCTCTAGCGTATGGGTTAATATATCAAGTGCAACATCTTCATTGACTTGCACCTAGACTACAAGGAGAACCTTGGTGACCTCACCGAAGCAAGGTGAAACTATGGCAATTTATATCTCACCACCAGCAAAGCGACAGTGAATCGAGGCACTTTCAAGAGAATGTTCACAAGAATTGCATGCAAAAGAAGAGCCCAGAATAGGTCAAGAACCACAGTCATCTATACCATAGGTGTCTTTCAATCCCTCTTCTCTAATTTCCCAAATCTCAATCACCCCTATTGTATTTGTGACACCTCGTGTTGCATGCACCACCAAATGCACTTCAACCTCCACTTCAACAATCACATGAGGTTTGGCACAATTTTCTCATATGACCCCATTTTCCTTAACTCCTCTACATAATCTCACTCCATTCGCCTTGGCCCACTCCACTACCCAAAGCATCATGTACTCTACTCCTGCTACCCTCATTGGTACATCCACTGCTACAACATTATCTGAGGCAATCCATTCTTCCTAGCAAATGGAGACCACCATAACTCCACTCTCATTGGGGCCTCCTGGTTCATAGTTTGATTAATGGAATATTCCCCCTTTCTCACCTCAAACTATCAATATTCCAAAGTAGAAGTCATGTGACACTGATGTCCTCTCATTTCCTTTCTCTCTTCCTCCTAGTGCACCTTTTGTAGGAAAACTCATCAGATTGCTCAATGAATTCTTGTTGGAAGGCAACAAAACTAAGCATGTACAAGCAATTAGAACCTAGAAAAGAAGAGAAAAGGATTCCAAGAAGCCAATAGATCAAAAATTACACACAATTTTTCATGAGGCTCAATAGTCATTGCATTTTGCGACAATGCTACCAACCATCAGTAAACTACAAGGGGAGATGTAGTTAGATGACTACAACATGTATGTTGTAGGACTTTAATTAAGAATGGAATAGCCATAAGATAACATGGATCTCATGGAAGAAATGCAAAAGGTATTGACCACTGACTTTCTTAACTTTGGTCACTAGCTCAGGAAAAAGGAAGAAGAGATTAAAAACCTAAAGGATAGAGTCAACATCTTGGTCTCCAAGGAAAAGGCTATGGAGGTTGACTTTAGGCACCTATTGTAGTAGAGGGAGATAGAGGAAGAAAATCTCCATGAAGATTTTACAAGACTTTAGTTGGTCGATCCTAATCTGGTCGCTGAGCTACAATAAAAGAATCATGAATATCGAGACCAGTTTACAAGAGTGGAGCAAAAAATGTTGTAGAAAGATGTAGATTTCAAACACCATGAAACTCAATTGGAGAAAAAAATCATAGAGCTCAAGTTTTCAATAGATCAATAGGTGAGAAACAAAGAGCGAGTCAAGATTAGTTGGCACATAGAGTCACGAAAGTTGTAGGGGGAACTCATCACAACAAACCAAAATATTGTCGAGCTTGTGCCTAATATAGAATGGAGGGATTAGGGGATCACCTTATTAAAGGACTCAGCCTTATGCTCAGTTGATCAGAAAAACCTCCTACAAATAGCCCAACAGTTACACATCTCATATTAGGAAAGAGTGAAGGCATGTTGCTTGACTCTACAACCGACACTCCATTTTGTGGCAGCAACAATAAAACTTACCAAAGGGGTTCACGAGGAAATTGAGAAAATTCCTCAGCCCATCATGTTCCTGAGGCCAAAGGATTATTAAAAAAATTATATCATGTCTCAGATGAGATCTTGGTATATGTGGGGATTGAATACCAAGGGGTTGCTACTAAAATAGCCAACATGGTAATCCACTACCACACAGTTGTCCTTCATGCCAGTGAATGTGTTGCCAAGATGGATCAGGCCATGAATAGAATAAGTACCACATTCTCCCACCTAACTCAGATGGGATTACCTTATCTTTTCCTTGAGGATGGATTAGTGGAAACAATGGAGCATATTACAACAAAAGTTAGGGTATGTGTAGGATGATGATGGGCCAAAAAATGGTGATATCTAAGTCATATGATGGCCCATGTGGCTGATGACTTTCTTTTACCCAAAATTGATGAAACAAAAAGGGTTTTTAAAGGAGATTCTTATCTTTCCACCAATATAAATTATGTTTTACTTTGGATTTAATAAATAATTATTATTCATTTTCTATTTGAATTACAACTAAAGTCCTCGTTGATAGGCTGATTGAAAAAAATCTATAGTTTTCAAATGGTATCACATTTTTTGAATCCAAAACATGCATCACATTCTATGCTTCACATACTATAGGATTTTTAAAAAAAATTGAATTTCATGAAGTTTTGACCAAGTTAAGGTGGTCAAACATACAAGTTCTTATATTTTTTAAAATTTGTAATAAAAAATTCATAATTAATTATTTACTTAAAAAAAAATCACAAAAGAATATGCACCATATCGAGACATGAGTCCCCTACTTATATTTAAAATCTTATAAAAAAATATTATCATTTTATTGTGGTCAAGGTGGTCAGACAGACACCTACTTCTTATTTTTTCCTTGAAATTTAAGTACTACTGCATTGAAATTTGAAATTTTCACCAAATAGATTTAAAAAAAAAAAAAACCTTGTAGTTTAGAAACTACATTCAATTTTCAATAGATTCTATTGTTACATATTTTATAAATAATATAGATAACTTATTCAAATTTTTACATCAAGTTAAGTAACTCTAATTTTTTGAATTTTATTGCCACTTAAGGGCCTATTTTTTCCATGACTATCCTACACATAACCGTCAAGGAAAGACAATGGGATGTGCCCGCCTTACAGAGTTTCAGCCAACCCCTTATCATAGAGGATTTTGAGAACATCACTTAGCCGATCACCCGTCTCCTTTTTCAATTTGAGTCATGGGTCAATATGTCATCGGGGCTACCTTACAAGGAAGTGATCAAGCTGCAAAGAGTGCAGGAATATCTCCAGTAATTATTGCCCCCATCTAAAGATGAATGGCTATCATTGCAGACTTCCCTCTAAAAGCTCTAAGCATGCCACTCAATGGATAAGGATCTAGTCTACAAACCAGAATTTTTTTGATTCCTCATTCCACAAGAAAAATGCCCCTGATAAGTCACCAGAAGCTATGAATAGAAATTACCAAGCTCCCTTTAGGTATGTTTACTTTTCCTAAGTATCAGTCATGTCCCCTTTTTGAGAAAAGGGTAAAGTCAAGTTCTCTTCTGCACATATCCATGCCACTACTGCCACTTGTTAGCTTGGCGCTATTCATAGAATTTTTCTCATGTTCCCTTTCAAAATATTATGATGGGTTTCCATGTGTCAGCGTTCACAAAATTTTGAGCCTATTTGCATCACTTCCCTTTCGAATCTTGACCATTTGCTGCATAGCAAAAGGTTCACGCACATTTCAAGTCGAACCCCAGCATTTGACGTAGTCTGCAAAAGGCCTCCATGTGTCTTCATAGTGCAGTTTCTTCATCGCTCAAAGGAAATGATTAGCATTGGGCCTTGACTAGTTTCCATGTGATCTATGAAGGCTCCATTACAAAGATAGACCAGGTAGGAAACAACTATCACTAGCTGCCCCACCATTATGAAGTGGATTGCACATGTCCAAGTGATGGTCTGTTGGGACCACTACCATCATTTGTAGGGGATATAGCTGATATTTGCGCATCCTCATTCATGGCCCAAATATTTTTTATTGCAACGGCCAAGGAAAATCATTTTTGAAACATCATTCCTCATAATCATAGAATATCTCATATTGCTTGCTCATCAAGCTAGGTTTCCACTATAAATATTGTTTTTTTATTTGAAGCAAGAAGTTCTAAAAGTTCCAAGAGTTCCTACTTTTTTTTTCGGTGAGAGACTTAATAGAAGAACCAAGCCTTTATTTTCTTTATTATATTATTGTAAAATAACTCACAGACTATGCCATTGTTCAACCTTTCTATTTTCTTTGATATTTGATAAGTTTTACTGTACCATTTTTGTATTGGATGTATCATTCTCGGACTTCTATAAATCAATACAAATTGCTGGTATAGATCATGTATTGAACTCTTCTATCTAGCAAATGTGTGCAAAGTTTATTTTGTCCTATAAATGAATCATTCAGGATTCTATCTTCTTTTCTTCCTCTCTGAAACACAACAGACCACCAATGGGCCCTTAAATCTTATCCCTAAAGATAGATTTACCTTGCCTAATATCTAAATCATGGTGTATCACCCTAGTTAGATAATTTTATTTTATATTTGCTTCCTTTTCCCATTGCAAAACCCTAATTATAGAAGAATTCAGCTTATTTAAAATTTGGAGGTCACTCAGTTAGGTGCAACAGGCCCGCCCTAAAACTAAGTTTCCCACAAGAGGCTATTACCTTTTCAAATTTTTTCATCAACACTTCCTTACCAAGGGAAATTATAGGAGCAACAGTTTCACACCATAGAGGATGCATAGAGCTCTCCCCAAACCTATTGGTCCTCACATCATCCTTAAATGAAGGAATGAATGAGCCATTAGTTTCCACAAGAGAACTCACACCATACCCCATAAGAGGTATCAAGGTAAGGCTAGCCACACCCTCCATAGAATCCACAACAAGAATGGGGGCAACATCAATAGTGAGTTCTACAAGTAGGTGACTCCCAAGAAGAGAAAGCAAGGGAAGAATGATAGGGTGGGAGGAACTAAAACTAGTCACATTCAAATTTCCATTTGGGTGGGAGAAATTGGAGGCATCCACTTTTTTTGGGCATCATATAGTTTGAATTTGTTTATCCATGTCAGTAGAAAATAACTTACACATTTACCAGAAGGTTGTGTATGATAAGGTTGTGTGCATTAACATAAGACATGTAGATTGAATAAAACTCTTTATTGGCACCAAAAAGCATGAATAATAAGATATAGTCAAATTAAATCATACATTAATTAGCAAGGGATTCAATATAAATAACACCAAGCCTCTAATGTATAAAAATATTAGTAAGTATGATTAGATCTTTTATTGTAATTATATATTGAGGATTAAATATTTACAATATTTTTTAAGCCATATTCAAAACAATCATAAAGATTTATTTTCAAATAATAGATTTAGGATTGGTAAGATTTTTTTTAGGTGTTAAAGTTTTTCAATTAGATAATCATACATTTTGTAGTGTATAAAAATGCAGCCCTTTACTTTTTATCATTTTTTTGGGCCATCCTTATTTAAAATGGACTTAATAATTCCTTAATTTTATGTTGGTAAATGCACCCTCTTACATTTACGCACTTATATGGGCCCTCTTAAATAAATTGAGCTTTATTATGCCTTAATAAGCCCTTTTATTCATTTAAAATCCTAATAAATTATATTTTTTGAAGGGGAACCTAGACAACAATTAATGTCGATACATAATTAAACACATTGAGCAATGTCTGTTCCTGGAATTAGGGCTTGGGACCCATTCTCCCATGGGTCAATGGGTCCTCCCTAAGATCATGAACCCATTTTAAAATCATGTTTTGGTGGTATTTTAACATCCCAAATTCAAATTTCAAATGTTGGCTTGTAATATTTTAATTTTGAGAAATTAAGGATAAATGTCTACAAATATAAGATTATTTTATCAATTCAAAACATCTAGGAAAATGTAAACTTAACAAGAGTCAAGATTATTGTCAAAAGAATTCAAGAGCATAATTATCAAGAATTTCTGGAGCAATCAAGATCTCAAACATCATGTCAAATTATTTTGTAATCATGCATGTTTTTGGAGCAAACATTATGATGTAGGTTTCAAGATCTATTCAAGCATTAAAAGAATCAATTTCAAGTATTAAGATTCACATCCAATTCATCCATTTGATGCAAGTTGTAAACCTCCTATGATATCCATTATCAAGGTTTTATGCAAGGGTTTGATGATTGGTAGCCTATCTTTGTTCATTCTTCATTCTCTCTTTCATTCATTATTTCAATTCAAGGTTTGATTACCAAAATGGGGTTTGACCAAGGTAAACCCCCATTCACCCAAAAAAACACATTTCCCCTCTTTCTGTGTGTGATACATAATTGTAGGTTCATACATTGAGGGAAAGTTGGAGATATTAAAAGTGAAAAATTGTAAAGTTACATTTGTTTTCACTTTGTTGTCATCTCACAAAAAGTTTGATCTTGAATTTATTTCTGACTTTATGACTGAAACTTAGAGGATCTAGAAGTGTAGAAATAGTAGTAGAGGACCTAGAAATCAATTTTGAAAAGGTTAAAAAAAAACCATTCACCTATGTAGAAGTTTTCAGAACCAACTTCAGAGTCCAAGAACACCTACATGCAAATGGATACCTATCATAGGGAAGAGAATGGACAAAAAATCAAAACCAGGGTTTGAAGCTCTAAAATATTGAGATTATTATCAAAACAATAGAATGAGAAAATATATAATGGATCAATTCTTAAGAAAGGAGATCATGCAAAACTTAAAAGTAACCCTAATAGGTGGACATTTTATAATTATATTAATTATTAAATGTCACATTATGAAAACTAAAGAGAAATCTTAAGAGAGGAATAAAGGTAACTTAATTAACACAATTAAGTTAAAACCTTTACTCTAACACCCCCCTTAAGATGAGTAAGAGTGTGGCTACAAACAAGTGCAAGAAAGAAAAATTAACTACAATGCATGAAAGAAAACAACAGTCCTGACAACTAGGCCTGATTAGGAACCCGAATACAACTAAATCTTTATAAAGTGGAGTAAAAGAGAAAACCACATGGGAAAAATTCTTCTCCAAAAAGAGATGAAAAAAGAATGCTGAAAAAAACATGAAGGAAGGAAGGCCTCACTGAGACCCCCAAGGATAAATTCCTTCACCCCGATCATAGAGCACAACTGAAGATAGTGCGACGATGCTAGAGGTTTAGTGAAGATGTCTACAACCTGCTCCTCTATAGGAATGTACTCCAAGATGAGAAAACCATCCTGAATCAACTGTCTGATGAAGTGCATGTGGATCTCAATGTGCTTAGTCTACTAATGCTCCACTAGGTCGTAGGAAATGTGAATAACACTCTGATTTTTGTACCAGAGGGTAGTGAGATGATCAGGAGGAAAACCAAACTCATTCATCAATTGCTAAAGCCATAAAATCTCTTGACTAGCTAGTACATCTACTTGATACTAAGCCTCCATAGATGATAGTAAAATAGCAGACTACTTCTTGCAAGACCATGTGATAGGACCAAAACCAAGACAAAAAACAAAGTCAAAAGTAGACTTCTGATCATTAACATCACTAGCCCAATCTGAGTCAGTGAAGCCAACAATATTAGGAGCTCCTGATGTATAGTGAATGCCATAAAATGTGGTGCCCTGAATGTAACTCAAAATACTTTTGGCAGCTTTCCAATGACTCTCATGAGGATCATGTGAGAATCAAGAGACAATTCCAACCACAAAGGAAAGATCAGGATGACAGTGTGTCAAATACAACAAAATATAAACCAACTGCCTATATAAAGTGGGATCTACTAAAGGAGTAGAGAAAGCGATAGACAAAACAACAGCTGACTGAAAAGGAGTGGGGGTAGGCTTGCAATCAAGCATGAAAAATCACTGAAGCATATCAAGAGAATACTTCTTCTTAAGTATGGAAATGCCATCTGAAGACTGAATAACCTATAGGCCCAAAAAATAGTGCAGAAGACCAAGATTTGTCATCTCAAACTGCTCCATCAAAGCTCACTGAACACTCTGAATCATGGAGAATGAGCTACTTGTAATAATGAAATCATGAACATATGGCACAAGTATCAAAAGATTACCCTCATGATGTTGAATGTACACTTTGTGATCGGAATGACAGCGTGTGAGTTGAGAAGCAAGCAGAAAGGAGTCCATCTTCTCATACCAAGCTGTGGGGACTTTTTTGAGACCATACAATGACCACCGAAGTATAAAAACCAAAGAAGAGTCTTGCACAAAACCCTAAGGTGCTCCATATAGATCTCCTCATGTAGGTCCCCATGCAAGAAAGCACTCTTCACATCCATCTAAAATATTGTCAATCCCTTAGAAGCTACAAGGTAAATTGAATTCATCTTGGCGATAGGAGCAAAGGTCTCAAAGTAATCAATACCCTCCACCTAAGAAAACCCCTTTGCAACAAGATGAGCCTTGTACTTATCAATCAAACCAACTATAGCATACCTGGTATGGTACACCCACTTGCACAGAACCAACTTTCTCCCTTTTAGAAGAGAACAAAGATCCCAAGTGTCATTCTTCATCAAAGAAGAATAATCCTCATCCATGGCCCTATCCCACTCATGGTGACCTGTCACCTCTAAAAACTTTTGAGGATCATCCAAAATGGCATGACTCAAAAGACTAGTACTAGTTGTTTGAGCATGAGTATGTTGAGTATCTGAAGGATCACCTACCAAAGGTCCAATTGTCTCAATAGTAACATGGGCCCACTTGGGAAAATGTTGAGTATATGGTGGTGGTGGAGATAGTGGGTCATCATTTGGGTATGTGTAGGATCATCATGGAAAAAAAATAGGCCCTTAAGTGACAATAAATTGAAAAAAATCAGAGTTACGCAGCTTCACATAAAAATTTGAATAAGTTATCTATATTATTTCAAAACTATGTAAGAATAAAATCTGTAGAAAATTGAATGTAGTTTATAAACTACTAGGTTTATTTTAAAAAAATAAAAATCTATTTGGTGAAAATTTTAAATTTCAATGTAGTAGTACTTAAATTTTAGGGAAGAGTAAGAAGTAGGTGTCTGTCTGACCACCCTAACCACAGTAAAATGATAATATTTTTTTATAATATTTTAGATATCAGTAGAGGAATCATGTCCCGATGTGATGCATATTTTTTGGTAATTTTTTTCCAAGTAAATAATTATTTATGAATTTTTTATTACAAGTTTTAAAAAATATAAAAAATTGTATGTCTAACCACCTTAACTTGGTCAAAATTTCATGAAATTCATTTTTTTATTTTTTTAATCCTATAGTATGTGAAGCATATAATGTGACACATGTTTTGGATTCAAAAAATATGATACCATTTGAAAGCTATAGATGTTTTTCAATCAACTTATCAATTAAGACTTTAGTTGTAATTCCAATAGAAAATGAATAATAATTATTTCTTAAATTCAAAGTGAAGCATAATTTATATTGGTGGAAAGATGAGAATATCCTTTAAAAACACTTTTCGTTTCATCAATTTTGGCTTAAAAAAAAATTGTCAACCATATGAGTCATCATATCACTTACATATCGCCATTTTTTGGTCCATCATTATCCTGCACATACCCATCTGTATCATCCTCAAGAGGTGGAGAGGTAGTAGTAGGCAGTGAGAGAGAAGCTAGTGATGGAGGATCCATAGGAGGATAATGCTCATCAAACTAGACATCTCGCTGAAACAAGACCTCTCTAGAATCAAGATCAAACAACCTATATGCCTTAACATCCTCATAGTAGCCAGAAAAATATGAGTGGTCAGCTCTTCCTCTCCATGGATTTCCTCTAAACATCTAGAAAAAATTCCCAAGCCTCACTACCAAAAATTTAGGAATGTAGAAACATTAGGCTTGACATGAGTGCAAGCCTCCTCAGGATTCATGTGTCACAATTCCTTATGAGGCATCTAATTCTGAATAATTGGCACAATTGAGTACCTCAACCCAAAAAGAAGCATCCATAGCTCGAGATTGTGTCATAAAATTGGCCATATCCCATAAATTTTTGTTCTTTCGCTCAACAACACCATTCTTCATAGGGGTGTATGGAACTATAAACTGATACTATAAACCATGCTTAGTGCAAAAATCTCTGAAAGCCTGATTAACATATTCCCCCCATTATCAATGCATATCCTCTTGATAGAAAGTCCAGACTGCTTCTCCACAAATTTCTTAAGAATATGAAATGAATCAAAGACATCAAACTTGTACTTCAAAAATTACACCCATGTATGCCTAGAGAAGTCATCCATAAATGTGAGTAAATATCAGGCACTAGAAAAGTAGTGGAGGAAGACATAAGATCACTATGAACCAACTCCAAAGGTGCCTTAGCACATGAGGCTCTATCTGTAGGAAAAGGATCCCAGTGATGCTTGCCAGGAGAACATCCTCAACAAACACCATCAATATAGGATATCTGGGGAAGCCCAATCACTAGTGGGTGATCCCACAATAGTGGTTTACAATTTTTGGCCAAACTAGACACTAAAATTACTATTTTTAACAAAATCTTCACATTCAAGCACCTATAGTGGCTAAACCATGAGGAATTTGAAGATGATGCAAACTAGAGTCTCGTCACATTTTGTCTATAGATTCTAAAAATATTGTTTTCAAAGTTTTTGGAATAAGATTGCACTTCTTTTTTCATCTCCCACGAAAACTGGTTTTTTTAAGAAAACAACATTTTTAAAAAGTGACGCTCACCATATACAACATAACTTCTTTTGTATCAAGGATAAAATTCTAATTTTTTCGAATTTAGATTTGTAACTATGATATCTAGCACTTTAATTTGGTCTCATATTTTTTAATTGAATATTTTTTTCCTTTATAGAGTTTTGAAGTCAAACCAATTGCAATTCAGACATAGGCGGATTATATAAAACATAACTTTTTCTGTATGTATCGAAATTCAATTTTTTTTTTAATGGATCAAAGACATCAATACCCAGCATGAACATATTTTTCAAAAAAATATTTTGATAATTTTCTATTTTTCCACATGTGCAAAACAAAGAGCTTGATTTTCGGTGAAAAAAGGTATGTTTAATAAAACTAAAAACACACATACATAATAAAACCAAAACATATTTAAATTATATTCATGGGATACCTCATTTCGAGGACTACCATAATAATTTCAAATAAATTTTAAATTAATTCATTTCATCCCCCAAAAGGTAAATCAAATGTGAATTTTTATCAGCATTTTGATAGGTGTAAAAGAGACTCATTTATAGGTATGCTTTAAAACTAGCGAGGTTCTCTCCAAGGGGGTTTGATCTAAGGTGGTTTGATCAAACCCTCTTCAATTGAAATCCTTAAAATGGAACTTTTAAAGGCCTAAATCATTATATTTTCTAAAAATATGTGATTTCAGCAAAAATTAGTTCCTCTCAGAAATTGTAAACCAGCTTTGTGGGATCACCCTAGTGTATGTGTACTCATCTACTGAATATATCTATAATTGACATGGCCAAAACGTTCATGCCAAAGCTTTCTAACTATGTCTACATGAGTGATAAGAGAGAATCTTGAACTATCAGAACTATCAAATCCATCAAACCTATATAAGCAAGTCTCAGGATCTACACTCCTAGTAGCAACAACCAAATCAGGATCATGGAGATCTCGAATAACTACATCATGCAGTGAGAACTCTACTATTTTACTAGTGCCAGAATGACAAATTTGATAAACAAAAAGGAGGTTTGTAGAAATAGCAAGAACCAAAAGAACATCTTGTAGAAAAACACCATCCAAAGAAATAGTACCAGAACCTACAATTGAAAGCTATGTTGAGTCACCAACTGCAATCTATGAAGCATCATTGTGGGCAAGGGAAATGAATATCTCCTATGAATGATTCATATGGTGTGAAACACCAGAATCAACAATCCAAGTGGATCCTGAAGGTACAACTCAAGCAGAAAGAGCATGTCCTTTTCATATAGAAGAGGAAGGAGGAGAAGGTGAGGTGATATGATGTTGTTGCGTGGCTTCCTCTAAAGCCTCTATTCATTTCCAACACTTAGAAATTGGATGTCCTTCCTTCCCACAAAAATTGCAAGGATCACCTGAATATTTCTTAGTCTTGGAGGAAGACTCACCAGACTTCAAAGATTTTCCTTGTTTCGGATTGGACTTTGATTTTGAATCTGACTTTGGAGGTGGTTTGGAGGAAGTATCACTGCCAACTGAATCTATCTTGTGCTTTAGTTTTTTGCTTCTTTCTTTTTGATGTTCGAGCAACCAATGCTTGGTTCTTGGATCCTATGAGAGAATCCGACTCTGTGAGATTGTCTTGCTCTTCAATCAACTGATCAAAAAACACCTCAAAAGTAGGCATGGTAAATTGATTGCCCAAGGCATCTAGAGTGGAATAGAAGGTAGATGAGAATATCTAAAAGTTCCCACAAAGCTTTGAAAAAATCAAGTAAATACATTCTATATCAGTCTTAGCCTTACCACAACCTTGTAGAAGAGATCTTTGTTGTTTGAATTTCATCAGAAAATCCTCAATAGTGATAAAATAATTAGGTACAAGTGAATTCAACTCTGCCTCAATCTGTAGTTCACAAAACTGATTGATGGTACCAAATAAATCATTGAACTTGGTCCATATTTCAAGAGGACTGTTACATCCATCAAGATGAAACAACAAGCTATCTGAAACATGTAAGGAAATCAAACCCATAGCCTCATCCATCTTATTTCTATGTTGCATAACCTCAAATGGCCTAGTCAAAACTAGTTGAATCATATCTAAACAAGATGACGACCCCTTTGATCTGAGAAGACGTGTCATGAAATCCTTCCATGTATGGTAGTTATGCGATGTGAGAAGGTCAATAGTAGAAGTGTTTTCAGCCATGTTTGGAGAGGTTTAATCAATTTTTAATGTGAAGAGTTTCTGTTTTTCTGAAGTAAATGATAGAAAGCAAGAAAACCCCCCCCCCCCCCGGCCACAGTGCAAAAAACCAAACCCTAGTAGAGATTTTTCAGCGGAAAAATTGGAAAAAGGAAAATAAGGTTTCAGACTGAATCTTGTGTACCTGGTAAATATTCTGAAGAAAAAAATAGTATATCTTAATAGAGCACGTTCACAAATTTTTGACACCTATTCATTTTTAAAAAACAGAGCAAAAATGACCAAGTTATGCTCTCTAGAGTGCAAAAATATCATCTAGCTTTGACTGCAAAAAAGAAATCCAAAATACAGAAAAATTCAAAAAATCCTACACCATCATGATGGGCTTGGAGCCATCTTTCCAACTCCTATTTTTGTTTCAAAAACAGAGAAAAAATGCCCAAGATATGCCCATTTGAGTGAAAGTGGGTTAAAAAAAAAACATTGGAGGGGCCTGGTGGCTCCCTAGTGGCACTCTGGTGGTTGGTGGTGCAGGGGTGACATAGTGGTGGTGCACGAGTGGCGCAGTGGCACTGTGGCAGAGCCCAAGCAGTGCATGGGTGGTGCACTACCAGAGCAGCGGGTTAGCGACATGGCAGTGGCCGTAGTCAGTTGTTGCTGCCGCCAACGGTGGCCACCGAGCGACTGAGCAGCGAGGGCCGGTTTAAAACTAGCCATAGGTTTTTTAAACCCAAATTTTGATTTTTTTTTATTCTTTTGAATTTTTTTGATTTTTGAGCCTTGAACTATGTGCCCTGGGGTAGTACGGCCTTGGGGCCAAAATTGATGAAACAAAAGTTGTTTCTAGGGTTTTTGGGTGCTTTGAACGTGATGGTGATGTCTGTTTTTCCCAAAAATGCACATAAAAATGCCTACCCCCGGATCCACAAAAAAAAAACTAAAAATGTAGGAAAGCTAGATCCAACCCTCCTAGCTCTAAATTCTTCAAATAAGAATGGGCTACAATAGGTCTGTGCTCTGATACCATGTAGAAGCTGTCAAAACCAACTTTAGAGTCTCAGAACACTTGCATGGAAATGGATACCTGTCACAAGGAATAGAATGGACAAAAAATAAAAATGAGGGTTCGAAGCTCTGAAATATTAAGATTATTATCAAAATAATAGAATGAGAAAATATACAATGGATCAATCCTTAAGATAGGAGATCGTGCAAAACCTAAAAGTAACCCTAATAGGTAGACATCTAATAATTATATTAATTATTAAATGTCACATTATGCAAACTAAAGATAAATCTTAAGAGAGGAATAAAGGTAACTTAATTAACACAATTAAGTTAAAACCTTTACTCTAACAACCTATAGGCAAATGAGTCCCATAATAGCTTCCAAAAAAATTATTTTTTAACAAGTGCACAAGATTTTCCCTTATCAAATCTATAAGAAGTTTCACTCTTTTTGTTAATATTATGTTTTAGCTACAAAATACACTCTTTACATGTTAATAATGAGTGCATTTGGTATTTTAATATTTCTCCCAAAACCCCTATTCAGTCATTTTTGTCAAAAATTTGTCTCAAGACACTTTGCAACCAAACAAGAATCTTTTTAACTACTTTTGATGTAAGTTTTAAGTGTCCTCAACTCTTCTAATTTGCATGAAATAATTTTTTTCTATTAGCTCTATGTTCCATCTACTCATATCTCGTCTTACATATTAGTTTTGAGTTGATTTTCTATTTTATTTTCATCTCCCACAAGTGTTGTTTAGTCCACACTCACGTAAAGGAAATTACAAAATTTCTCAAAGAATTCACTCACCTAAGAGTTGTAAGTGGATTTTAGTTTCAGCTATCTCATTTCTTAAATGAAATAGAAGAATAGGTAGGTTCATTACACACATTTTTTCCTTTCTATTTATAGTAAGTTTTGTGGGACATTCGAAATTTAGTATAAAACCCTATGTGTTTTGAACACTAACCCATTTTTCTATGTTTCATTATGGTGAACCTAAGTACTTGAACATTCTAATTTTTGATTTGGAGTGCATTAAAATCCTAGATCTAGTATTTTAATTAATTCATTGCATTTAAGGTTTCTAAACCTTACATAAAGTTGCATTACATTATAGGTGTAAACTTGCATTTTGCATTCATTTTAAATCTGAAAAATCAATAAAAAATGCATAATGTTAGATTTATTTTGTATATTATCTACATCATAGCATTTTTTAGTCACTTAAATTAGCAAATTGAGTCAAAATTTCATTTCAAAAAGCATCATATAGTTCATCATTTATCCTTCATTTCACTTGCATTTAGACATCAAATCTTGGAAAAAAATTCACATAAGTTATAGTCTGAAACCTAGCACAAAAAACACATAAAACACTTTAAAAATTGCATTTTTCACTTTTTTAAAACCTTTATTAAGGACCCATTCATTCATGGGTGAATGATTCCTTGTATAGGCATTTTAGATAAGTTTTTGGGTGATTTTTTACTCTTTATTTTTCCTTTCTATTATTATTTTTAGATCTGAGAATTGGTTTCTTGAAATAGTTTGTTTGTGAATTCAAGTTATTATGTCTTTAGATAGATCTTGTAACATTTTGGAAAAAATTTATTATAAATTTCAATTGAGGATAGTGCTATATTTCTACATTTTTTCTTTTCTCTTAACATAATTTCATAGCTTGGATAGATTAGTTTACATTTTTTAATAATTAGAAAATAAAACAAAAATTAAAAACGTCAAACAAAAAACACATTTAAACTAAATGGTTAACCTTGGAGAAATAATACCCTTAAAATTATTTATTTGTGATGAATTTGACATGTTAGATGAATCCCTTGAGGACTACATCTCACCTAGATCATCCACTAAAGCTTTGGTACAAGACGATGGAAGAATATAAAATCATGGAAATCATAGTTGCTACATTTCTATGTTAGAAGACCCAATTATTGAGTGTCATGAGAACTTTTTTTATCCCCTTTGAATGTTACATTTCTCTCAACAAATAATAATATGGATGGAATAGATGATATTAATTTCACATTAGACCCCCCTCACTAGAAGGTCATTTACATAAATCACTTGAGACTATGAATGCACAAATTAGATCTCCTTTAATTATTGAGCCTCCTAAATCATCTCCCATCATAGAACAACCTAAAAAGAAACCATTTCAGTGAGGATATATATTGAAATTTATAAGGGAACTTGGTAGTAACAATATTTTGTAGTAATCAAGTTACAATACCATTTCTCACAAATATAATACATGGAACAATAAGCAACAACAAGCCTTTCCAACTTCATTACCATTATCTCAACCTATCTTTTCTAGTGCTCCTCATTTTCCTTTACATGGAAGAAAGGAGTATGATTTTTTTGAAGAACTTAAAAATACTCTTGCTAACATATCCTTATGGGATCTTATTCAAACATCAGCTACATATAATAAGATTCTCCAAGAGATTTTGTAAAAGAATAAGATCCAATTTCCTATGAAATTGAATGATTTAGCAACATCCTTTGATTGGATGCAAGTGACAAATCTAGATATCAGATTCCATGAACAATAATTACCCTTGCTTGAGATACAAAATAAACATGAGCCCTTAATGATAAAGGTGATCATTAAAGAAACTATATTTAGGTGCAACCTCATTGACAATGGAGTAGGTTTTAATGTGTGTAGAATTGATCTCCTAGATATAATTGGTGTAAACAAGAAGCTTAGTCAACTCAATGATGTCAATATTCATGTCTTTAACAATGTTAATAGGCAACCATTTGGGATGATCGCATTACCCATTGAGGTTAGAATTGTACTTTTCTATACCCCTATCCATATCATGTTAAGACCTCTTTCATAAAATGTTATCCTATGGAGAGTATGTATTTATGCTATGAATGGTCATCCCATCTACTCTTCACCATCAGATGAAGTTTGAATATAAAAAACAAGATATAAATGGTTGAAGCATTTGAATAAAGTTATAAATCACAAGATCAACATTATCATAACGCTTCCAACATCCCTAATACTTTGATTCCAACTTCCAAAATAGAACCTATGTAATGCCCCACCAAGTAACCCTAAAGGAAGTTGTGATTAGTGACATAAGCGAACCATTTTTATTTTTTTAAAGTGAAATTAACATACACATTCACTTACTAATTAACAACAACCTCTAAGGCAACAAGGTTGGGATTACTAAAACCCACACAAACATCTTACAAATAACCATAGCATATTATATTATTTATGAAATAAGCATCATACAACATAAGGATACCACATAACATAATAAGATAAACATCCAAGATACAATTTCATATTCATTTACTTAATCCAATAGTTACATCACTCATTCCCAGAATGAGGCAATAGTACATAAGGTTACAATTACAGAATTCCACCTCATAAACATAAGAGGGATAAAATAACTTATACAATCTGATATAACATAATGCAAGAATAACACAAGAACTGTGAGTTGTCCATCTAGATGTATCGCCACTAAGTACTGAAGATAAATGGGGACCCAACCAAGTGGTACCTGAAGGCCCACCCCCCATGCTAGGAGATAGTAACCAAGTAAAATGGACAAATATCTACAACCACTAACCAAAGGCAGACTCATACTGACTCATACTAACACAACCAAACACAAGTACAATACTCACATCACTGACATAGGTCACATTGCTTCCAAACATAAAATAGATCAAGTATGTTTAGAGAACCATACACATAACAAATACCAACTATTGTCCTAGACAGAGTGTCATCACACAGCTCATAATAAGTTACCCTCAGTGGATCTTCATAGGCTCCGGTGATCCTGGTGGCCTCTACTAACCCTCGGCCTTCGTACTTGCTAATGCAGAATCAAATACCTCTCATATAGACAAGATAGATGACTATGCCATTTTAGGCCTTCCCACTCATTCCAAGCCTTAACTAGTACTTGACTATGAGTGAAGCTAGAACTTATCTTTTTAGTGTGTAGTACTCCCCAAGTTTATAATTTTAGTTATCACTTGATTAAACTACTTCCATAGGTTACCCAAATCTTACCTCTTCTGGGCTCTGGCCCCTAATGGAAGCCACTCTTCTATTTGACAACAAATACACAAACTATCCACCAAGGGACTCACAAGTGCATACAACCTAAGTATCACAATCACTCCAAACATCTTGGAGACAACAAAACACATAGTCAACTCCTTTCACAGGAGGTACAAAACATCCCCGTTCATGGAAACTAGGTGAATACTGAAAAGACACCATGCACTACCCAAGGGACAAGCAACTGGTTGACATAAGGAAATCGACAACCCTCTTAGATCCTCTAAGATTCTTTGGAAGACTTACAAATTTGGACTAACACATAATCCCATATCCCAAAATAACACATGATGACATAGCTACAAAAGCATTCAAGTCATTAATCAAAACTAATATTTGGATTTCCTAAATCCATACTCAAGCAATAGCTAACGTTTACAAAGGAAAAGTCACAATAACAGGGTTTACTCAAATAACCATATACCCCTTTTCCATTTTCATAATAGAGAATTTAAACTATTTTAAACTCACAACCCTTTGCAAAATATGAGGAAAATAACTATAAAAGGAAAACACGAGGGAATCACTACTTTTGGATATTCTAAATCCATATCTCATAAATATTCCAATCACACTAATATAATTGCCCAACATAGAAAATAAATAACTTAAGGTAATTAATTGTCTCTTCATTATAAACAACTCCTTAATTATCTTTTAATACAACATAAAACTATTGCCAATAATCTTTTCACTTTTCTATCCAAAATCTATGTCTCTTCAACTATCCATTTAAAACATGCAATTTATAAAATATCTTAAAATATTCTTTTCCTTAACAATTTATCCATGCTTTCAACCTTATCTTTTAAAATCTCCATGCAAAACTCAAATACATGCACTTAAATAAAACAAATTAAATACTGGTTATACTCCTGATTGAAAACAAACATGTATATATACATCATATGCATATTTTATTAAATAATTCGTTATTTAATAAAACATATTAAAATTCAACAAATAGTTTCCAAAAACTTATACTTTTTAAACATTTAAATAAAACCAAAATGTTTTAAAATATTATTTCATAAAATACAAATTTACACAATACTCATATTATTTATTTCATTAATCCAATTAAACAAATGATATATAAATATATCATACTATTTACACACTATAGTTTTAGTCATTTAATTAACTACATAAATATTTAATATTTAAATATTATTAAATTATCATTGAAATTAAATATCAAACATCTATATTTTGTGAATGTACAAATACTACTCACAAAACCCTAAATGCTAAAAGAAGGGTGGATGAACCAAGCAAATTCGCCATTTTTAAAACAATGGACACAATTTTCAATCATGGATTATATTTCTCCCAACCGCGGTCAGTACTGTGCATGAAACCGAGACTCCATTTAATAGTGGACAGACGCACGCAGTAAGGGTTATTTCCCTTTTTATGTTGTATGAACAAAGTATAGTACAAGGGGCGCCAGCTATACTAAGTATAGTCCGGCCACTCCCAAAGAACCGCCGGAGGGGGCAACGCTCCCTATTGGCAGCGCATCCCCCAACATGGTGGGCGCACTGCCTCATAGGCAGCGCTCCACCCAAGGTCAAATGTGGGTGGTGGGGGAATCAGATTGTATAAGTTATTTTATCCCTCTTATGTTTATGAGGTGGAATTCTGTAATTGTAACCTTGTGTACTATTGCCTCATTCTAGGAATGAGTGTTGTAACTATTTGATTATATTAACGATTATGGAAATTGTATCTTGGATGGTTATCTCTTTATGTATGTTATACTTTTCTGATGATTTAATACTCATTGATGAATGTTATTTAATGCTATGGTTATATGTGAGATGTATGTGTGGGTTTAGGTAATCCCAACCTTGTAGCCTTAGAGGTTGTTGTTAACTAGTAAGTGAATGTGTATGTTATTACACTTAAAAAAAAAAAAAATTGTTCGCTTAAGTCGTTAATTACAACTTCCTTTAGGGTTACTGGGCAGGGAATTACAACCTATACAAGTTAATGTTAATCATAGTTGTATTTCACCTACAACAAAACACTTATGTGATGATTGGGGATTGTTATATTTTACACCTCATTTCAAAAAATTGTCAAAACTATAACCTTCAAAGTTCTAAAAGTTATATACAAATGATTCATTCAAACACATTTTTTAGTGATGATTGGGGTTCATTAGATTTTTATTAGGTGGAAAAAAGTAGTGTTTAACAAAATGAATTGATCAATATGATAAACCACTAAAATTTTCATCATAAAACTTGCAATAATTTGTGTGACAAGATGCTAATAACAATCAAAAACCAACCTTAGCTTTAATAGCAATGATGAGGGGACATTTTAGAGCTTAAAATGATGTGTACCTTGCTGTAAGAATCCTATTTTTAAGGCACAAAGGACTCCTTCGCCTTTAGTGGAAAATGGGTCCCTATTAGGGTTTTTGAAACTGAGATCTAGGTTGTTTTTCTTGATGTTTGCACTCTCAACTCCATGATTTTAAACTCTCAAAAACTTCTAACAAATTTTGTAGCTTCAGTTCTTTGCTCTTGCACTTTAGAGGTCAATCTTGCAACTTGATAACTTTGACAATTTTACTTCAATATTCTTCTCCAATTGATCTTCAACTTGTGAATTTGTAAACACACATTCAAGGGAAGAAAAAATTGTTGATTATTAGTGAATAGGTGTCCTAAGTCAAACCCATTGTAGGTAATTAAACCAAATGATGATATAATGAAATTGAAGAATGAAACATGAAATATGTAATTGATGATATCATGGATGTTGTCTTGGAGTATACATCTACAATCTAACATGTAGTGGCCATTAAGAATGTAGATCATAGATTTGAAACAATGGTTATAAGTAGATCTTTAATGCTACACCAACTATCTTAGCTCAACAACATGTATTAATGCATTAAACCCTTGACATGATGAAATGATCTTGAATTCCTATAATTAAACCTTGATAATCTACCTTGAAATTCCTTTGAAGATGCTCTTGTAAACTTTGTAATACTCTTATGAAATTAATCTTGAGTTCCCATGAAGTTCTATTATGAAACCATGTGAATTAACCCCTTAAATTTATACAAAATCAAGATATTAACCCCAAAATTCAAACAATTCAAGCTGACACCAAATTTGGAAATGAATTTTATAAAAAAATTGCCAAAATTAAATTTGAAAAAGGGGTCCTCATTAAGGGAACCCAAAAAACGGCCTACCCAAAAATGCTCCAAAAATGCAAAAACCCTTTTTTAGGCTTAGCACATGGAAAAGGTTACCAATAGGGGTGACCTAGTCCTCTTGATGCTTTATGAGGATTTAGGGTTTTATTTTTTGGGTCCTAGCTAGTAATTTCTTTTGTAACAATCTGTGTCTGAAACTCTTGAAAACGGCCAACAACTTGTCTTCTTGTTCTTTATAGGGTTTCATGCTTTGATGTGACTTGAGGGAATGTTTGTACTTTCTCCAACACTTTGTACCTCACCAAATCTAAAAACAAACATTCAAAAACATGCAAATACCAAGATAGTGTTTGGGTTAGGGAATAGGGGTTTGCCTAAGTCAAACCCCTTTGATAGTAACTAAACCCAAATGATAAAAAATCAAAGGAGAGATGCTTGAATGATAAACAATTAAAATTCTCACCAAATTCTTTATTGTTGAGGTTTGCAACATGCAAGAGAAGATCCAATGGAGGTTTCTTGTGAAACCCTTGTGCTTGATTACTTGCTTTGGATGATTTGAGTGCTAGAGTGCTTGTGAAGAGATGCAAAAATGAGTTTGGGAGATAGAAAAATGAAGGTGAAAACCATTATTTGTACATTTAAAACCCTAATTTTCCCAAAATGCAACATGATAGGCTAACACTAGTGTTTATATGGAAAGATTCCTATTAGATTTTATTTTAATTTTGAAATTTATGCCAAAAGGGACTAGGTTTCCCAAGGTAGCGACCTAGTCCATTTGGGCAATTTAAAGTTGTGGTCAAGAATTAAATAATGTTTAATGAATTTTATTAGCTTTGCCTCGTAAAACACACTTAAGATGGTACGAAAATTACATTAAGGGGACAAATTAGTATAGAAAATGGGTTAATTTAGGGGTTATAAGCCTAGATAAGCGTGAAAATTCATTAAAAACTTTACAACACTTTTTCACAAGGCTTAGAAACATGTAAGAGGGTGTTTTTTAGGTGAGTTGTGTTGAGAGGGTCTTATAAAAGTGATGAAATGTGTCACAACACTTCACAACACCTTAGTAAAACACTGTTAGGTTAGTGTTTAATTGCAAGCTTACAAGACTAAATCAAGGTAAAACAAGGCCAAAATCCAATGGAAAAAGCCAAAATGAGTGAAAAAGTTCCAAATACTACACTTTTTGGTGACACATTTAGCCCCCACTTTAGTGAGAGTATGAACCTACTTCAAACTCACACTAAAGTAACTAAATCATGTGTGTCGAGTGAGATCTAATGTAGTCATGCTAGCAAGATGATATGACTATGATCAAGAGGGATTATCAAGCCCCCAACATCAAGATCCCATGGAAAGCTAACCATAAGTACAATTTATCACACAAGGAGTGATGTGACAAGTTAGATCAAGCTTCAATCATTGGTCTAGCTAGTTGTGGATAAGATCTAGGTTGTTTATCTGAGAGAAAAGGATGTACTCACTCTGGGCCAATGATAATTTTATTTTTTCACTAGGTGAGAATGCCAAAAGGTGCTAATATATGTACACATGATTGGTATTCACTCACACACAAAAACGTGGGTATGGGGAAAGTCGTGCCACTAGTTGGGCTTCCCACTCAACCATACCAAAGTTATACCTCTTGATAACTTTGATAAGGTGCCACAAAAGATAGGGGTGTGTGTCATGAGGCAAGGAAAGCCTTGGATGCTTAGAACCCATGAAAAAGTGCAAGATGGCACCACAATCATGCAATTTGTGTTATGCAAGGTGGCTATGTATGCACAGATGCAAAAGGTGCAAAATGCAAAATGCAAAAAATTAAAATGTAAAAAGAGTGTTCCAAGGAGTCTTGTATAGTTCATATGAGGTGTTTGACTTATGAAACATTATGTTTAATGTCTCCAAGAGAGGAGGACCAATCAAAGGATAGAATATTCGAAACTTAATGGATGGAGTGTGTCACATTAGGCCACTAAGAGGAATGTAATATGCTAAGATAAGTCACACTAATGAAGGACATTACACCCATTGTCATCCATAAAGTGAGAAAGACATCATGTGAAGTGATAAGGTTGCACTAGGAAGAACAAACAAAGAAAAAAAAAATGCTAATGCAAAAAAAAAAATAGTGTCAATGTATGACCCCACTTTAAAGGGATTGCTACACACAATTTTGTGAACAATTTCTTTAAAGTAGAGAAAGGAAAAATGAAAAAGCGACATGAGATCCTACTTGAAAATCCCAATGTCAAGTGATAGGTGTCCAAGAAAGGCTGCATCATGCAAGAAGGAAGAAAGAAAAGGAAAAGGTGGCTGCCCCAAAATGAGAAACACCAAACACATAAGGGATCTATGGATTTGGGGTCAGTATGTTCATTGCTGCAATATTTTTTTAGAGAGAAGAACTATCATCATTCCCCCAAATACATAGAACTAGAAGAAAACACAGAGAGAGTGAAAGAAAATGAAAAAGGAGAGTCAATTTGGGTAAACATGGAAGAGACATGAGATGTATCAACACTTTGCATCGTCCCCAAAAGGACAATAAAAAGAAAAATACAAGGAGTAATGAAAAAGATCCTTGATTTTTGAGTCAACATGAAGGAGACATTATGATATCAATGCTTGCATCATCCTCAAATGAAAGGAAAAATAAAAAGGAAAAGATCATCATTTGGGTCAACATGAAGGAGACATTATGGTATCAATGCCTTGTATCATCTCCATATGAAAGGAAAAAAGGAAACAAAAAGAAAAGGAGGTTCATTTGGGTCAAAATGAAGGAGACATTGTGGTCTCAATGGCTTGCATCATCCCCAAATGAAAGGAAAAAGAAAAAAACAGAAAAGTGAAAAGTGAAAAGGCATGCATGAAACATAGAATAAGGTAGATACATGTAGAAGAATGTCACAAAAACTAAGAAAACATCACAAAATATAGGGAATACATGACAATTGAACACAAAAAAATGAAAACAAAAACAAGTAATAGTAAGGTGCATGTGAGTGATTACTCTGCAAGCATGTCATCTGCCGCCCAATATTGCTCAATATAAAACTTAGGAGGGCGACTACTGAGAGGAATGACAACAATTGTCGAACTAGCATCAAGATCAACACTTGTCTTAGGATAATTTTCATGAATGCTCATGCAAGAGGAGAATAGTGAATGATTATAGGAAGTTGATTCTATCACAATTCCTATTCATTTAATCCCTTGAATGTCAACCCAGGGGTGTCTAAAGCTATCTACGGTAAGAGTTGGGTCACTTTTTTTGTGTCAGGGTTGTTGGTTTTGGCTTGATTAGGAGAATTTTAGAGTTATTTTTACTCTATCGAGAGTGTTTATGTGCTATACATGTTTAATCAGAAGTGGTTCTATACTATCCTTCCATTTCCCAATCTATTCTAAAAAATTTTCAAAATGGAATTTAAACAAAGAGGTTTTGTTTCGAGACAATTCAGATTATGAAAGAATGGAAAATTAAATTTGTCTACTCTACTAAATCTTGAAATATATTTAAAACTTATTTAATTACTCTATAAATAAATATTCCATTCTTCACTTTACTAAATTGACAAGTAACTATCCCTCTTTGCACAAAATCCATTAAAATGATGATTTAGACTATGTCAGACCTAGAAATGACTTTTAACTAAGAAATAAACCATAGAAAGCATAAATAGTAGAATGTAACTTTGACCTAAGATTCTTTCCAACACACAATAAATTAAATGATTCTAACTTAAGATAGTACGAAAAATAGAACATAGTGGTAACAAACAAACTTAACAACTAAAAGGGTGACCTTCCTTCAGAAAGTGGATTGGAAAAATCTAGCATAGATTTGAGATCAACTTTTTTTTCTTTTTCCATAGAATGTGCCCAGATAGGGACGAAGTACAAAAATGATTCTAACTTAAAATAGGAAAAAAATTAATGAGAAATTTTAAAAACTAATACAATATACCCTCCAACAGTGTTGGGGCTGGATATAAATATCTTACTTTTATTTCAAAAATAAAAGATAATCAGGAAATTAACTTAATCCTTGTCTAAGAGATATCTTGGCATGCAAGGACATAATTTGTGTAGATCCTCATAAGTATCTTTAGTTGGAATTTAATTCTAGATTTTAGAACTAGATGTGCTTTGTTGGAATTGTGATTATTGTTGGTAGATCCCTCATCCAAATTGATGAATCAAAATGAAATCAACAGACAAATAAGTCATTTGAGGATGAGTCACAAATAGGCTAGTTTTTCATCACTTTTAAATAGATAATAGTTAGCATTCGACCGGGAAATAAATATCAGTCCAATTGCATAATAAAGATGCACTTACCATGAAACATTCATAGGTTAATCACCACATTAATCATGCATTTAACAAAAATAAGAATTCATATTCATCATTCACATTCTAAGTATTTATACCTTATTAAGTTCATAAATGGATACATAAAGGAAAACATTATGAGTTCTAAAGCCAATATATAAAGTATTAAAAGGTATAAACTTAGTAATTATGAGGTCTTCATTGGGACTCATCATTATCCTCCTATTTTTAACCATGTCCTCATGGTTAAAAATTACATGGAGTAGGAATACCTTTGTTGAGTATTTCCATCTAGATGGAATAGTAACAAAACCCTGCTCTATATTGCATAATAGTTCTTATGGATAGAGCAAAACCATTATTCCTTTCCATCTTATCATACCAAGGTTTCAAGAATTTAATTGGTATCTGTGAAAATGCATTTATCTTTGGTGTAGGCATGATGATCATAGGTATTATGAATCTCATTCCAAATCAAAAAATTTGTTGCCGATGAACTAAATTGATCACATGCCTTACTCGTATTAGGCTCCACTTGATATTTTTTGGAGTTATTGGCTCCCTTCTCTTTAGTGCTTCTATTTAAGTGTTCTAAACCTTTCTTCACATTCTTGCAAAGATAAGGTAGGAAGAATTCCTTCAACATCCTAGTAAGTTGCAATACTTTTCAACAAACTAGTGACATAGACAGGGGTTACATCATTGAGTCTTGCATTGTATCTAAAATTCCTGATGTATATATTGACTCTGGATATTTTGCACTCATTGGTAATCCATATGTTTGCTATAATTTCTCGTATTATTTCATTCTAGCTGACCATTCAACCTTGTTTTTCAATAATGAAACAAATGATTTCATGTGGAGTTTACCAATGTAGATATTAAGCATTGATTCATCAATATTACCCACGAGAAATCCATGCTGGAAAAACTCACACATTTGGTTCTGGATGTTTAGGTGACTATTAAAGTAACAATCCATAAAATCACTTTTAGGAAAATGCTGCGCTAGATTGGCATGATAAGGCAGTGCAAGTGGAAGAGGGTTGGATTATTGTAATGGGCAAGAAAGATAAATTTTCTAAGCCTTTTTTTGATATGACACTACGCTCCCACAAGAGTAGCTCTAAATGTAAATCTTGATGGTTCTTGTTTCGGGACTGGTTTTTGGCTAGCTGCAAGTTTTTCTTCTTGTAGCTTTGTTTTTGGTTGTGGGTGTACTTTTTGAAGTTGGTTGTCTATTCTTTCTTGGTTCATATATTAGGACAACTTTCTGGTTGAGGGTTCCAAATCCATTCGAAATCTGACTGTAGAGGGTTTTGGGTCCCTTCAAAACCTATTTTTACCTTAATAAAAAACAATCCATAAAATCATAATCAGTCTAGAAATCAATAGGTCTTTTTAGTATAATTTGATTCAATTTCCATTTTAAAAACAACTCCCTAAGAAATAATCCATATGCCCGTAAAGGCATCCTAGTGCAAACTAATCCTAATGCTATATCTATCACCATGGTTATCCTTTCCTCTACTTCTTCCCTTTCTTTTATGACTTTATCTAATTTTTCTTAGAGTTCTTTATTAAGTTGCTTATGCTTCATAGCTATCAGAGAAAGGTATCTAGGCCCTCTAGGTTGCCCTTGATGTTCCTCATTAGGTGGAGGAAGAACCAGTAACATGTTATTGGATGGTTGTACTCTTTCTTTTGTCTTAGAGGTTTGAGACCTTCTTTCCAGTTCTATCTTTAACCTTTGAATTTCGCTATCCTTTTGTTGATTCTAAATAGTTATTTTAGTTATATTTTCTTCTACTTCCTCCAAATGTGAGTACAATTGACTAATTTTCTTCTCAAATTGTTCTTTTAACTCACTTGTTTTTATTTTAAATTTCAACACTTCCTCATCTTTTTGCTTTAATTTCACCTCTAACATTAGATTTTGTATTCTAAACTCTTTCAATTATTTTTCTAACATAGATATCGGGCATGCATAGGATCATGATGGGACAAAAAGTGGTGATATGTAAGTGATATCATGGCCCATGTGGATGATGACATTGTTTTACCCAAAATTGATGAAATGAAAATGTTTTTTAAAGGAGATTCTTAGCTTTCCACCAATATAAATTATGCTTTACTTTGAACTTAATAAATTATTATTATTCATTTTCTATTTGAATTACGACTCAAGTCCTGATTGATAGGCTGATTGAAAAACATCTATAGATTTCAAAGGGTATCACATTTTTTGAATTTGAAACATGTGTCACATTCTATGCTTCACATACTATAGGATTAAAATAAAAGAATTGAATTTCATGAAGTTTTAACAAAGTTAAGGTGGTTAGATGTACAATTTTATATATTTTTTAAAAGTTCTAATATAAAAAACATAATTAATTATTTACTTGGAGAAAAACTACAAAAAATATGCATCACATCAGGACATGAGTCTTCTACTTATACCTAAAATATTATAAAAAATATTATCACTTTATTGTGGTTAGGGTGGTTAGATAGACACCTACTTCTTATTTCTTCCCTGAAATTTAAGTACTACTACATTGAAATTTTAAATTTTTACCAAATAGATTTTTTAAAAATAAAAATAAACCTAGTATTTTAGAAACTACATTCAATTTTCAAGATATTCTATTCTTACATATTTTTGAAATAATATAGTTAACTTATTCAAATGTTTATGTCAAATTTCCTAACTTTGATTTTTCTGAATTTTATTGCCACTTAAGGGCCTATTTTTTCCATGATGATCCTACACATGCCCCATCCTAAGTGCAACCTAAATATTTTCTTCCTCTTTTTCTTCTAGATTTACATTATTTTATGGTGTTTCTCCCTCTTCCATGGGTTGTTTCCCCTCATAGTGGATGAATGTTTCTTCATTGTGTTGAGCTATCTCTTCTTGTTCAATTTCCATAATTCAAAATTCAACTTCCTAAAAAGAGGAACAAGGAGCAAACAAATGTTCTTTCAGAGAAGTAAATTTTTGGCTTTGCATTGGAGGATGTGATCCTCCTTATTTTTTTCACTCTTTGTTTTCAGGCTCCTTTTCTTCAAATACCTCCTTTTCAGGCTCCTCTTTTTCAAAATTTTCTTCTCGAGATTCATCAAGATTGATGATAGGATTCCTTTTAGATTCTACCTTTTCTTTCTCAAACCTTTCTATTTTCAACCTTTTTTTCATTTTAGATTTTTCAACCTTTTCATTTTTCTTCTTTTTGGAACTTTTTCCTTTAGTCTCAAATCCCTATGAGGCTTCCTCTTCCTCTATTTTTATTTTCTTTGTTGAAGCAGTTACACTTTCTGATTTTTTGTTTCTAGGTCTTCCTAATGGTTTGACTAGGGTTTTTTGTCAAAACCTTTATGTTTTCTATCTTAAGTGTTGTGCTCTCAAGAATTTTGGGTTTTTCCTCTTTCCTTTTAGCATTTAACAAGAATTTTCTCCATTCTTCCTTCTAGTTAGGTTTTTTCATAAAATTATGTTTGACTATCAAATGCATTAATCCATGATGAGTTACTCTCTTTTATTTTTCCTTGCATTTCATAGCCATTTCAATAAGCTGAGAGAAAATGAAAGTAGGGAGATTAACTCTTACTTCTTGTTTGATTGCATCATGTCGAACATGATTCAACAACTTGAGAGGTGGCCCTAAAACTGTGGCAAATTGAATTTAACAAGTGAAAAACTTCATGATGCAAAGTGTAATTGATTCCCAAGGTTCTTGTAGACTTCCTCGCTCAATTCCTTTATTCTTTCCTTTGTAAATATGAAATAGTAGAAAAGGTTTTGGTGGAATGTGGAAGATTTCAAACAACTCTTGCAAATTAGACAATCGAGGTTTAATTATATCACCTTTTGCTGGAATCCCAGACATGGCACTGATTACAGTGGTAGATACTTCAATGGGTTCTCCTCTGACCACAATAAAATAGTTATGGAAATTTCTTATAAACTCCAACACTATATCCCATTCGTACCCCTCATACTTAAGGATGAAATCCAACCATCCTACCTATTGCAAATATTTTCTTGACTTGACATCTAATGTAATTCTCTTTGGTTATGTCATTCTCTTTTATCCCCTTTTTCGAAAGACTCTGAAACTTCAGAAAACTCAGAGATTTGCCATCAATGTCTATAATCAATTTTTTGAAATAGCAATTCTCTTTTATTTTTGAAATGGTGGCATTTTGTTTCCTTCTAAATAGAGAAAAAGGTGTAACAATGAATGTGATATTATCTACCTATAATTGCATGCCTATTTTGTCTCATCAATGCACTGACACAAGTGTGTAAAGTACATCTCATCCTTATTGCATATCTCTTCGCCTTACAAACCCATCTTATCACATTTATTACTTAATTAAGTAATGTTGCATCCAATTGTACATTTTAAACAAATTATATTTGGCTTTATCAAATAGTCATAATTTAATCCCTTAATAAAAATTTATAAACTATAATTAATGTACTTCAAACTTCAAAAAATGCATGGAAATATCAATGCTTACTTGTCAGTGATAAACAATTCAAATGATGGCGAGTAATGATAGTACATGCCCACTTAATTTGTGGGATTTTCAAAAAGAACTTGATTTTGATAAAATTAGCATTAGTTAATACAAAACACACTGAGCTCAAGCCTTGTGGGAGCCCACTTGTTTCCACATGCTATGTCATTAATTTTGAAACTTTTAACTAACCCTATACCTACACATTTACACAAATGAATTACTAATAAATGAAGCTGAAAGCTTCTGATAACACAAGATCACTTCTTCATGCTCTTGATTGTCATGAATTATCGTAGTTGTCATTTAATCATTTATGATATGGAGTTTTTATTTCTTGACCTATAAAAAATAACTGATCAAAAGTGGTTGGCAGTGATTAGGAGTTATCAAAAATTTCAATCATTTGAACTTCATTCCAATCAGGCATGATCAAAAGCTATTATGAGCTTGAGTAACTTCAATGATTAGAAGTGACCAAAACTTAAATCATTTCAATTCCTTTCTGATCAAACATGATTAGGAGTTTTTTTTTTGCAAAGTAAACCACCATTTCTTGTTTTTCATTTACTCTTTTTATATATGGCCATCTATAATGGATCTAAGGATAGACCATTTTACCTAAATAAGAAAAATATTCCTTAGTAAAATGCTCTATTCTTGCTTGAAGCTCTATGGAAAACTCCTCCTTCAATGCTAGTTTATGATAAAGCTTGAGCCTATGTGGATTTACAAACATTGTTTTTCTCTCTCCATCTATAGGTATTAACTAAACAACTCCATTATCAAATACTTGTGCAATCTCATATGGCCCAAGCCATCCAAAGTGTAGTTTCAATTAAAATTCTTGAAACCTTGAATCCAACAATAATGCCCAATCATCTATAGTAAATTACTTACTGCGGATATTTTTATCATGCCATTGTTTCCTCTAGCCTTGAATGATTTCAGTGTGGTGTAAAACTTCAATTCTCATTTCATCCAACTTATTTAGCTACATTATTCTATTCTTTTGTGCTTTAATAAGATCTATGCCCACATTTACAGCTATTCTAAGTGTTTCTAGCTCAAACTCAATAGGAAAGATAGGAGTTTTTCCATAAACCAATTCATATTGTGAAAATCCATTAGTTGTCTTCCATGTTGAATTATATGCCCATACAGCTTCAGTTAACCTATCAGACCAAAAATTCTTTCTAGATGAGACTATTTTTGTGAGAATATTTTCTAGCTCTCTATTAGTCACCTCTACCTATCAATTTTCTTGAGGATGGTAGGGTAATGAATTCCTGTGTTGAAATTTTTATCTAGCTAGAAATTCCTAAAGCATCAAAGACATGAATTATGGTGCTTGATCTGACACAAGTGCTTTAGGTGCTCGATACCTTTGTAGAATGTTCTTATATATGAAATATGCAACTTTCTCCTCCTTAGCAGCTAGCAATACTTTGACCTCCATCCATTTTTTAACATAAAACACACATACGAGTATGTAATGATTTCCACTTGATGGAGGATCTATTGGTCCAGTGAAATCAATACCCCATTTTTCAAATGGCTCAAGTGACACTTGTGTTTCTAGTGTCATCTTTGTTGATCTTTTAGGTCTCCCCATTCTTTGAACTAATCACAATGTCTAATGTAATGAGATGTATCTTTAGTCATAGTAGGCCTGAAATAGACTACTCCAAAGATTTTATGTAGTATTTTTATTGTGGAGTAATGTCCTACTCCAGGTTCATCATGACATGCTCTCAACATATCATATACATTAGTTTCCTACACACATCTCCACATTATCTGATCTAGACACATTTTAAAAAAACAACCATTAATCCATTCAAATGAAGATCTTTCTCTAATCAACCTTTTTTTATATTCTGCTGAAAAATAAGGACATTTCCCAATTACTAAGTAATTTGTAATATTAGCAAACCATGGTGACGGAATAGATATTGCAAATAGATGTTCATTGGGAAACACATCTTCCAAGGCTCATTATTACCCTACAAAGCCATCCTTGATAGGAAGTTAGCTACAACATTATCTCTACTTGGCTTATCAATGATTGTTAGATCAAACTCTTATAGTAATAAAAAACATCTAATTATACGTCCTCCCACAAAAATATTATTCATAAGATAATGAATAGCTGCATGGTCAGTATGCACAAAAGTCTTATATTCAGTGATATAATGGAATTTATTTATAGGAAACACAACCACTAAGAATTCCTTCTCAATAGAAGTGTAATTTAGTTCTATTGGATTGAGTTTTTTGCTTACATAATATATATCATGCATTTCTCAAGATTCATCTTTCTACCCAAGGACTACTCTAATTGTGAAGTTGGAGGCATTTGCATTAATGTGAAATGGTTCACCCCAACTGGACAAACAATAATAGGTGAAGTTGTGAAAGATTGTTTTATTTGATCAAATAAATACTGACAAGATGAAGTCCACAGAAATTCAAGTTCTTTCTTCAACAAAGTAAATAGTCAACCCACAATTTTAATGAATCCCTCTATAAACCTTTAGTAATAGCTAGAGTGTCCTAAAAAACTCCTTACATCCGTTTGACTATGAGGTATGGGTATTTGTAAAATTATTTCAACTTTCTTCAAGTCTAATTTAATTCCTTCTTTTGATACATGGTGACCCAAGACAATTCCTTTTGTCATTATTAGAAAACTCTTCTCATGGTTCAAAGACATCCTATGTTATTTACATCTATTTAGGACTTTTTCTAGACTTTCCAAAGACTCCTCATAGGTTTTTCCATGGACTGTGAAATCATCCATATAAACTTCCACATATGTTGTTGTTAAGTCTACAAAAATAGAAAGGACAACACATTGAAAGGTTGTTGGAGCATTACATAATATAAAAGGTAAAAGCCTATAAGTGAAGGTACCCCATGGACATGTAAATGTTTTTTTTATATTCATCCTCGAAAGCTACCTGAATTTGGTTGTAGCCACTAAACCCATCAAGAAAGGAAAAATAACTACTCCTAGATAAATTTTTCAACACCTAATCTATGAAGGGTAATGGAAAATAATACATGTTTGTAGCCTTATTTAGATTTCTATAGTCCACACACACCCTCAATTTCCCATTTTTCTTAGGTACAATGACTAATGGAGAAACCCATTTGCTATCTAAAATAGCATAAATAAATTCTACCTAGAGTAATTTTTCTATCTCTAATTTTACAAAGTCTATCAGTGCAAGGTTGATTCTTCTTTGAGGTTGTCTTATGGGTTTGACATCCTCAGTATAGATGTGGTGTGTACATATGTCTAGAAAAATTCCTCTCATATCTGTATTTTCCCAAGCGAAAGCTTCTATATTTTTCTCTAAAATTCCTTTTAAACCTTACTCTAGTTTAATTGTTAGGGAATTGTTGATAAGCAAGGGTTTATCCTCTTGTACAAAGATTTGTTTTTCTTTTCCTAAAGATTTGATGGATCACCAATTAAAGTGGTTAAAGGACAAGGATGCAATAGAAGTTGATGAATTAACTGACTCTCATGAAATCTTGTGATATTAGCTAAAGGACAACACGGTAGGGTTTTAGAATCACAAAAACCTCCCAGGTCTTCCTCTTTTATGTCTACAAATTTTTTATACTCCTCAACATGCTCTACCAAGGTCATCATTGCAAGGCCCCTTATTTACTCATCTTCATAATTAGGATCATCAATCCAGATTTTATCATCATATGTTTAAAAAGGTTTTGTTGGTGGATATAGAGTCAATCCCTTTTGTCTAATCCCATTAGACATATTCATACTACCAGATCTACAATCAATGAGTACGATAGTTGTTGCTAACCAGGGTCTTCCTAAAATAATAGGATAACTTATCTTTCTCTGTTTAGTTTCTAAAACAAGGAGATCAATAGGATAATCCCAAGTTTCAATAGCGATAATGACATCCTCAAGAATTCCTTCAGTTTTCACAATTGATTGGTTAGCTAATTGTAGAACTATAGTCATTGGATTAACATTCATAATTCCTAACTTTTTAGTTGTTTTAGTATTAATAACATTAATGGCGGATCCTAAATCAATAAGAATGTTCTAAATTTTAATACCATTAATGCAAAGGGTAACCACAAGACTCCCTAGATCACCATAATTATGTGGAATTAACTTCCCTCATAAGACATTAGAAAACTTCCCTCAAACTTGAATTGTAGGGGGAAATTTATTTTTCCTCTCTAGTATCTTAACACAGAGTTTTAATAATCTAATTGATTTTAGGTATATCATGAATAACCCTTAAAAGGGGAATTTCAATTTTTGTTTTCTTAAGCTCGTAAATAATTTGGGCATCAACTAGATCATTATTATTATCACCTTGTTCAACCAATGGTTCCTGATGAAATCATGAAGGAAATGGTGCTTGTTTAAAATGATCATCCTTGATTCCTTGTTCTATCTCCTTCGCTAAATATTGTTGTTGATCTTTCTTATTTTCACCAATTTTTAATGGTACAACCCTATTCCTTAAATGAATATATCCTAATTCAATTTTATTCAAATTACCTATGTTAGGGTCAGTATTTAAGGTAGCTTGTTGAGGTTTAACATTATTAGGATTAGGAAATGGTTGAGTAGGTATCTAAGGATGATTGACTGGTTCAGAGCTTGAAGGTTGGTTTTTTCCAATTATCCGATTCTAATTCCAAGGTCTCTTTGGCCACTAGTTCTACCATTGGTTATTTCCTTGATTAGGCTTCCATTGGTTAGGCTATCATTGGGTCTGATTCTATTTCCATTGAGATTGGTTTGGCTACCACTAAGGCTGGTTCCTTTATGGATATTCAAGTTGTCCCCATGGTGGTACCCAAGGGGTCATCATGGATGGAGGTGGAATTTTAATTTGTAGAGAATTCCACTAAGATTGGGGGTTCCATTGGCTAGGATAATTCCATTGGTTACTCCACTAATTTGAACCCTAGTTAAGATTATTTTGAGGTTGACCAAAGGTAGAGTTAAACTGTCTTTATCCTACAAAATTCAATTCATGTTCTACTAGTGCTATTTTATTCGACTGGTTCCTAATTTTGGGGAGGACGCTACATATACTAGTAGAGTGTTTCTTTTCACATATCTCACATAGATCTACTTGATTAAGAGGACATTCTCTCAGTGGATTTTTATCCCTACATTTATTATAGTAGATGGCCAAAGGTTCAAATATTCTTTTATCTGGTTGAGAACTAAGGTGAAGGAGAATGCATGTTTTTAAGTTTGCAAGTTCTTCCATAACTTTGGCAACATCAGTTGAGGAATCCTTGTTCCTTCTCCTATGACCTAGTCTTGTTCTCAAGTAATTCCTATAAATCTCAATGATTTCTTCAAAGTTTTTTTTATTAATATCTCCTCTTCCTATCAATTTTAGGGCATCTGTGCAATCATCATCAATTACTTTTAGAAAGATAAATTTACTAATTTCTTGATCTAATCCATTCCCACACCTTTGCAAAACAAATTGATACCTATCTACATAGTCCTCTAGACTCTCGTCTTCCAACTGCTTTATTTTAAATAGTTCTTCCTTCCTATCCTTGACTCTACAATAATCTTGACATTTGTTAGGAAAACTATTTCTATTTCATCCCAAGTTTTTATTGACCTTGCATTCAACCCCATAAACCATCGTAAAGTTGATTCCTTAAGAGTGGATGGAAATAATTTCAACTTTTGATTGTTAGACGTATAATCATAAGTATAACATAACACTTTGAATTTGAATAAAAATTGATCAAGATCTTCCAAATTTTCCCATGAAATGTAGGCAAAACAGAGGGTGAGATTTTTTTCATTCGTGGCTCAATTGCCTATACATTTATCACAACGGGAGAGGAAAAAATTATGTTAGGAACCTCCTCCTCCTCATCTTTGCCTCCCATATTTTCAAACTAGGTGGAAACTATCCTAGCGAAGGATGAACTTGTAGTACTAAACTAGTATTCTTCCTAAGGAACCTCTAAATATCCTCTTACAAATATTCCAAACCAATCTCGTTGCCTGTTTATTAACTGACAGAGAGATTCTTACTGACACTTAAGGCTTATATTTTCTTTTGAAGCCAAATCTTCCTTGGAAATGACACCAAAAATGAAGGTAGGAATTCAATTTTGTCGCAATTCCTACTCATTCAATCTCTTGAATGTCAATCCAGGGGTGTCTAAAGCTATCTACGGTAAGAGTCGGGTCAATTGTTAGGGTTTTTTTTGTTTTGGCTCGATTAGGAGCATTTCAGAGTTATTTTTACTCTATTGGGAGATTTTCTATGCTATATTTTTTAATTAGAAGTGGTTCTATACTATCCTTCTATTTCTTGATCTATTTTAAATAATCTTCAAAATGGAATTTACACAGAGAGGTTTCATTTTAGGACAATTTGGATTATAAAAGAATGGAAGATTAACTTTATCTACTCTGTTGAATCTTGGAATCTATTTAAAACTTAATTAATTTGTCTAGAAATAACTATTCCATTCTTCACTTTACTAAATTGATAAGTAATTGTCCCTCTTTGCACAAAATCCATTAAAATGATGATTTATACTATTTCAGACCTGCAAATGACTTTTAACTAAGAAATAAACCATAGAAAGCATAAATAGTAGAATGTAACTCTGATCTAAGATTCTTTCCAGCATACAACAAATTAAATGATTCTAACTTAAGATAGTACAAAAAATAGAACATAGCAGTAACAAATAAACTTAACAACTAAAAGGTTCACCTTCCTCTTGTTGGAGGTCTAGAAAAACCTAGTGCATATTTGAGATCAAATTCTCTTTTTTTATCTCCATAGAATGTGCCTAGATAGGGATGAAGTAAACAAATGATTCTAACTTAAAACAAGAAAATAAATTACATGAGAAAGTTCAAAAACTGATACAATCTACCCTCCAACAATGTTGGGGCTGGATATAAATATCCTACTTTTATTTCAAAAATAAAAGACAAGCAAAAAAATAAACTTAATCATAGTCTAAGAGATATCCTGGCATGCAGGGACATAATTTGTGTAGATCCTTGTAACTATCTTCAGTTGGCATTAAATTCTAGATTTTAGGACTGGATGTGCTCTCCTGGAACTGTGGTTGTTGTTGGTAGACCCCTCATCCAAATTGATGAGTTGAAAGGAAATCAATGGAGAAATAACTCATTTGATGATGAGTCACAAACAAGCTAGTCATTCATCACTTTTAAATATAAAATAGTTAGCATTTGGCTGAGAAATAAATATCAGTCTAGTTGCATAATAAAGGTACACTTATCATGAAATATTCATAGGTTAATCACCACATTAATCATGCATTTAACATAAATAAGCATTATTGATCATTCTTATTCTAATTATTTATACCTCACTAAGTTCATAATTGGATACATAAAGGTAAACATTATGAGTTCTAAAGCCAATATATAAAGTATTGAAGTGTATAAACATAGTAATTATGAAGTCTTCATTGGGCCTCATCAATTCAGGGAATACATGACACATAAACATAAAAAATAAAAAGATAAAGGACTAATAAGGTGCATGTGCATTACTCTATCAACAAGTCATCTACCTCCAAATCTTGCTCAGTATAAAAATCAAGAGGGAAACTAGCAAGAGGAATGATAGCAATTGTCAAACTAGCATCAAGATCAATGCTTGTCCTTGTAGAATTTTTGTGAATGCTCATGGAGGAGGAGAATAATAAACTCAATGTTTGGTGTACCTCTTCATTGATTCAAGCATTCTCATCATCATCATCTAGGTTGATGAAAATGGTGGGTTGTATGAAAATATCAGTGGTGGCATGTAAAAGGGGTGGTCCGGGAGGTATAGGATTAGGCTGCAGGGGTGGAGGAGGAGGATCAATAGGCATGGCTTTGGGAATATGAGGGTTATGATCTTTAGTATTTTCTTCCTCATGAGATTGGTGATCAAGAGCACGATGGTGATTCCTACACTTCCTAGCATTTGTATTCCTTTTTTCTTTTCTATCAAGGTGCATGGGGGAAGGGGCGGGATGATCCACCATAGATTGTGTATCATCCCTAAGAGGAGGGATAGGAGGAACTATGGGTGGATCATCCACTTTCTCCTTAGCTTTATAGATATGTTTAGTGTGGGAAGGGATGATGGAATTGCTATCATGATCCCTAGGCCTCTTGGATGATGTGGAAGAGGTTTTAGGAGTGGGTTGACTAGGAATATCAGAGTCAGGTGGCAACATGGCTTCATCAAGGATGGGTGAGTCTGAGGTAGAAGGAGGTATGTTGTGTAGAGAAAGTTTAGAGATCTTCTTGGATTTGAACTTTTGATAGGAAATGAAGAAGAAGTATCATCTAGGGGTGATGGGCTCCATGGGCTCAGGCTAAAATATGTCTAGGGAAAAGTTACCCTTGGAGGATAAAGGATTAAACCCACTATGGTGGACAATAAATATGTAATTTTCAATGGAAAAATTCACACACTTGTGGATGATGGATGGGACCACTTTCATAGAATGAAGCCAGGGGTGGCCAAGTTGTAAAAAAAATTGGTATGATTGGGGGATAATAGAGAAGGTAATATGTAATTTTTTTAGACCTATTTTTAATGGTAGGGCAATCGGTCCAATCGTTGGGCATGCAAAAATATTATGTTTTTTGAGCCAAGTAGTAGGTCAATTATAGACATATTGAACAATATTGTGTAATACTATGAATTCTTCTCTGATCACATTCTAGCTACAAGTGATATCTATGAGTATCCCATTAGTGTGTTAATCATAAATTTGACTAGCTATGTAGAGAGGACCATTGGGAAGATTTATCAATATATATTGCACTGAAAAGGTAATGTAAAGAGGTCCTTTTTTTGGGCCCTTATGATGGATAATGTCTATTTCTCCTACCATTTCATTAATAAGTGTGAGATGGGTTAACATGGGAAATGAAACATAATGTATTTCTTGTGAATCCCCATTCATGACATTAGGTGGTGAAGTTTCACTTGTTTTGAAAAATGATACATTATGTTTGGGCATGGGGTTCATCAAGATTTGCAAGTTTTGGTTAGGGGGTGCCACAAATTTATTGCTTTTATCATTAATGCTTGCAATAGATAGATGACATGAATCAATTAGGTCTTGTACGAGGTGGTTTAGATGCTTTCATTGTTTAGTGTCATGTTTTTTTTAATGATGAAAGTAACAATAAGTAGTGGCATTATAAGATGGAGGTAATGGTTTATTGGGATTAGGTGTATGGAGGAGAGGTAAAGAGATCATTTAAAATTTGAGTAATTGGGTCATGGTGTTATGAAGGGTGTCAGGAAAGGGTATGAAGGTATGCTTAGGATCTCCATACTTAAAGGGAACTGTAGACCTAACAACAACCACTTGGTTATTAACAGGTGGAGGGTTAAATTGGATAAAACCTTTGTTCAGTTTACGGAATGGTTGGGGGTTGGATTGGGAATGAGCTTCATGCTTCTCAACTTGACTAGGAGTGGACCATGAGTCATGACTACTAGTAGAATTATGGTAGTCATATGGTGCTTGGCACATGTGCATAAAAGAGGGGTAATTTATGAGAGTAATTTTATCATGTAGGGGTGTCACAAGGTTTTCAATGAACATATTTTGTAGATGGGTATCAAGAATTTTAACATCAATCAAGGAATAAAGAGCCTAATAAGAAGAGGTGAAATCAATTATATTCTCATTATTATCTTGTTTTCATCTCATGATGTCTAGTAAGGTTTTATTTGGGGCCATATAAACTTGGAAGTGATTAATGAAGGCATCCACTAATTCATTGAATGAACTAATGAAATTTTTAGGTAGGGAGGAGAACCAGTCCAAGGTAGCATCTTTAAGTTCTTGGGAATAACTTAGCGAGAAACTTTTCGTCAAGAGTGATGTCACTACATAGGGTAATATATGCATTGACATGGTTAGAAGGGTCACCCTTTCCTTCGTACATCTCAAATATAGGGATCTCTATTATTTTTGTCAAGGGAGTGTGAAGGATGTTAAGGGATAATGGATTACTATGAACATAGTGGGAAGGGGATCCATATTGGCATTAACTAATGGTGGATAAATTTTTTTGCATGGAAGTTACAATGTGAAAAAGTTGTGTAATAAGAGGGCTAGTGGAAATGCTATGAGATGGAAGGGAGAGAGGTGAAGGGGTGAAGGTGATGGAAGGGGAAGTGGTAGGGATGGTAAGGGTAGGGACAATGGAAAAGGTGGAGGGTTGGGATTCCACAAGAGAAGTATAGATGCTAGTGGGGATGGTGAGGGGAGGTACCACATTACTAGTTTCATAGTGGTTGTCATGCTAGGAGATCTATAGGTAGGAATAGAAGCAATGGTTGAGGGGGGAAGAGTAGAAGGTATTCCTTTGCCAAACATAAGAGTGGTTGAATGAGATGCCTTAGGTGCATGTTTTTCATAGATTTATGCAATCCTCTTCATGACACATAAGCCATAATCGTGGTCAAGTAAGTGGTGAAGGTTCTCGATGGTGGGGATAACACTTCTCAATATGGATTCAAGGCTAATTTCATATTCATAATCAGCTAGATAAACATGGATATGGATGAACTTATCATGTGGGAGGTCATTTCTATCACTGGTTGTGTCTTCTAGGTGCAAGGAATTGATAAGGATGGTTTCTAAGCTCAATGCACCATCATCAATACTAGGAGTTGAAGTTGGAGGGATCCAAAGATCTACAACAATAGTGTTGTTCGTAGATGCCATGGTCGTAGAACTTCATATCACAATTGTATCAGAATAGGAATACTAAATGCTCAGAAAATATTCCCTAAGGATGGGGTGTAGGCTAAGGCAATGTAACCAAACATGATAAAAGGACTTGTAACTAAGATTCTCGAACAAAACAAAGAAAGGAAAAACCAAGGATTTGGAATATTGAAAATACTAGAATTTTTTTGGAGATTTGACAAAGAATAATGCCAAAGGATTAGGTTTCCTAGTGTGGTGACTTAGTCCTATTAGTGTTTTTTTTGAAAATTTTCTGAATTTTTAACTACTTTTTATGCTTTTTCTGATATTAAGATACAAACAGAAACTGAAAATGCTTTTTTTTTTTAATTTTTTTGCTGAAAATGTAATGCAATGTGCAATTCTAGCATGAAATTTCACTAATGCACTTTTTCTACTAACCCTAGGATGCAAACAATTCAATCTTTTTTAATGCAATGCAAGCTATCTCTAAGATGAAATGAAAAATCAGAAAGCTAGCAAATTGTCTATGATTGGGTTCACCAAAATGAACCACCAAAAATATAACACTTGGACCTAGGGAAAAAGGATTCCCTCTACTAGGCCCTTAGGGTTTTTCACCCTAGGAGCTCTTGGTATGTGGCAATGGCACTCTTACCTCTTACTGGTTATGGGATTTTTGGTAGTTGCATCCCAAGGGAGGGATGATTGATGAAGGTTGTGATATGTGTATGTATTGTGTGGCTAAAACCTAAAAGAAAAATAATATTAATCTAATGAATGAAATGTGAATAAAGAAAATATAAACTAATACAAAATATTCTAAAATGACCTAAATGTATGCAATATGGAAACTAATAGAGAATAATAGAGGGTGTGCACCTAGAAATTAAGAATTGTAGATGAAAGACCCCAAAATCTTCTGGAAAATGTCTAAAATTAGCATAAGGACACTTATGCCAAGTTGGGCAACCTAGTCCTCCAACCAATAAATTTTGTTCGACTAGGTTTCGAGGAAAAGGGTACCCAAAAATGTAGAAATCCTTTTTAAGGCTTAGCACATGGACAAGGTCACCAAGAGGGGTGACCTAGTCCTATTGATGCTTTTTGAGGATTTAGGGTTTGCTTATGTGGGTCCCAACTGGTAATTTCTTCTTCTATAGAAATTCATGTCTGAAACTCCCAGAAATGGCCTACAACTTATCTTCTTGTTCCTTCTAGGGTTTGATGCTTTGATGTGACTTGAGGGGAATGTTTGTACTTTCTCCAACACTTTGTAATTCACTAAATCTACATACAAACCTACAAACACATGCAAAGACCAAGAGAATGTTGGGGTTAGGGAATAGGGGTTTTCTAAATCAAACCCCTTTGATGGTAACTAAAACCAAATGAGAAAGAAATCAAAGGAGAGATGCTTGAATGATAAACAATGTAAATGCTCACCAAATCCTTTGTTGTTAAGGTCTACAACATGCAAGAGCAGCTCCAATGGAGGTTTCTTATGGAACACTTGTGCTTGATTGCTTTCTTTGGAAGGCTTGACTGCTAGAGTGGTTGTGAAGAGATGTAAAAATGAGTTTGGGAGAGAGAAAAATGAAGGTGAAAACCATTATTTTTCCATGTAAAACCCTAATTTTCCCAAAATGCAGCATGATAGGCTGACACTAGAGTTTAGGAGGCAAGATTCCTATTAGATTTTATTTAAATTTTCAAATTTATGCCAAAAGGTACTAGGTCATCCAAGGTGGTGACCTAGTCCACTTGGGCAATTTCAAGTGGTGGTCAGGAACTAAATAATGTTTAGTGAAGTTTAGTAGATTTTCCTCCCAAACCACACTTAATTTGGTATTAAAATTATATTAAGGGGACAAATTAGTATATAAAAATGGTTAATTAGGGGTGATAAGCCTAAATTAGTGCAAAAATGCATTACAACACTTTACAACACTCTGTCATAACGACTAGAAATATGTAAGAGGGAGTTGTTTAGGTGAATTGTGTTGAGAGGGTCTTAGAAAAGTCAGGAAATGTTTCATAACACTTCACAACACCTTAGTAAAACAGCGTTAGGTTAGTGTTGAATTGTAAACTTACAAGACTAAATCAAGGTAAAACAAGGCCAAAATCCAATAGAAAGGGAAAAAATGAGTGAAAAAGTTCCAAGGACCACATTTTGGTGACACAATAGGCCTCGAAAGTTCTTCTGTCAAAGTTTTCATGTGCTCGTCTAGAAGACTTGAGCATCTATCTACAAACTTTGTGCATTTGTTTGTCAATAAAACTACACATCTGTCAGAAGAATAATGCATTTGTTAGAAGAATTGCACATTTAGCATTGGTTTATAAAACTGTACAATTGTTTGAAACTTGTACATTTGTATTTTTTGTGTTGAGCAGTTGTTTTGACAGACAAATGCACCAATCCTGCACTCTTGTAATAGTTTTTTTTTCAATAACAAATGTTTTTTTTTGGATGTGTAAGCAGGAATTGATAGATTTAATGCAGGATTACAACAACTTTAACATGTTTATTGTAGGGAAGACGATTGATCCCAGTTGTTGAAATACTTTTAATTAACTTAGGACATTTATTTTTGTGCTCTAAAAATGAGCAACAACAAAGTCACACTTAATTTTGGTGTTGATAAAATGAACAAATTTTAAGCTTTTTAACTTATGAACTTTCTTTTTGGTGCTCATAAAAAGAACAAAAACACTTCAATTTTGGGCTCTAAAATGAGCACATTTAATATTTTCATAAGTAGGAACCTTTAATTTTGGTGCATAAAAAGAGCGAAATCATTTTTCATTTTGTTGACACACACACGTTCTTACATTCTTGACCAAGATAGGACAAGGATTATAATTCTTAGAAACACCTCTATTGGAGCTCATAAAAATGAACAAATGTTTGTTTGTGATATTTCACTATTGGTATCTTAATTGGTTGATGTCTTGAACATTTCGTATTGGCGCAAGTTAAAAAGAAATTTGTTTTGTTTACTCACAAATTTTTGGGGATAACATCACTTGATGTGTTTAAAATGAATCAAACTGCTATGGATTGTTCACTATGCATTAATTAATTGACAAAGCTAAATTTTTATATCTTTTCCCTTTGTGCCTTTTGGCAATCTTGGGTGAGAAAAAGAACATTTTTTAGCATTGTACTCTACTTTTAAAGTTTACCTTAAAGAGGGGGATTTCGTTGAGATACATACCATGCTAGAAAACTCATTGCAAGGTCTCAAAGCACATTTACTGGAAGGCTATATTAAAGGTTGCAAACTCATAATAAAGTATATGCTGACAATAGACTGCACCTAATCCCATACCTTATGTGGAATGAGAATGGTTAAAGAGCCTTAAGTGGCTAGTGGGTGAGTGTCAAATTTCTGCATTCATAGTTATTACTAAGAACCAAATTATTTTAGAAGCCACCCTATTATCCAAAAACATTCTCTAAAAGTGGTGCATTAGAATTTACTTCGAAGAAGTTACTTTCCATGTCTAACTACACACCTATGTAATAAGTTGAATGTAAAATCATCTCTTTGGAGCATGAGGTAGGCCTACCTAAGACAATGGTGTCTATCCCCTAGGGTTGTAATTTCTAGTTTATGTTAAAATTGTCCCATTACATTCAAAACAATTTTGACATCAAATTCTATGTTTTATTTAAAGAAAAAGAGCACATTCAAAAAAAACATTGAAAAAGACGGTTAAACTAAAAACCCTTTGATTTAGTGCACACTTGTGAGAGAAGCCTTATGTTTGCACCCCTTTGAAAGGATCTTTCCTTAAAAGGTTTTTGAACATTTTGGCTTTGATTTTAGGGTACATTAATCAAAGTAAACATTTGGGAACTATGGATTTGGTGTTGTGATTTCACAAACCTAAGTTATAGACATGAAGGTCACATAATTCCATGCTTGTTGAGTCAGTTGAAGTGTTGTCTTACCACTTGTTATACTTCAAAACATGAAGAAAAAGTTAAAAAAGAGTTGTTCACATGATAATTGTTTGAACCAAAACAATTGGGAAGATAGAAATTCAAGTAGTTCCACATTAATTTCCATCCTACCTATTGGAAATCAAAATAAAATAAACCATTAAGGTCATTCTTCCACTCAAACACCCATGATATTAATAGTTACTTGGGACTCACAGATAGTAAAAGTAGACTTTCCCACAACATATTCTTTGGATAAGGAAGTGGAATATAGAGCTTAGTTCTTCAACATTTTGATTCCTATAGTAGTGTCATCCAAAACAACACTCAAACCCTAGGGTCTTGAGCTTCACAACAACCATCCCATAAAACCCACCAAGCTTTATGACCATTTCGTGACCAACTGCCCTAGTTCAACAACCAGATCTTGTAGCATTGATTCTTCAAACTAGTCTCACATATATCAAAAGTGAACAAAAAAAAATCATAAGAAACTTAAGAACCTTCATTTTTCATAAGAATGAAACACTTCGTCAGTTTCTCACCGCATCAATTGTCCTAGACGAAGAGGAAGAGAAAGATGACATAGCAGCAAAGAGACCCATATTACCACCACCTACATGGAAATAAATATCCACTTCATGATCTCAAGCAAGATCAAGATACCTCAAGTAAAGTCTATAGGTGATCTTTTCAGACTTAGGAATATAAGTCCAAAATCTCTTAAGAAACACATTTGGGAACTTCATGAAACCAGAGCTAGGCTAGTATATAACTTCTACAAACAAGCTTCTAGGAACAATCTAAACTTGTAATCCTTCTACTGTTGTCAGAATCCAAGTTTGTTCCAATTATTCCAGTATCTTACATAATCTATAGGACAACATTAGTTCTTTAGAATTTGAGTCAACTAGAGAGTACACCACTCTCCCATAAGTGACCCAAGTTGTTTATGACAACCACAAGATTACAATATATGAATAAAATGGAAGCAAAGAAGACACTAGTACCCCACCAAAAAATAACACAAATGAAAATATTGGCCCATGAGGATATAAACCAAGTGACCATTTGATAGGGTATTGAATATTAAAACATCCCCGAAACATGTTGATCTATTATCCAAATCATCCTTATCAAGGGTCACAATATCAAATAGGGCAACAACATCAAGGGTTTCAAAATCCCCATCAAGGAATAAGTCTAGAGCATCAAAATTCCCTAGATGAAATTGAGAGAGATCTTGAGGAAATTAAATAAAATAAAAATCCAAAATATCATTGATGCCATGTGTAAAGTTAGTAAATTACATATCCAAAACAAATGAGCATCACTCCACAAGCACCTCAACAACTATTCCAATATCAACAATATCAAGGCATGCCTCAAATTCAATATAAGGGTGTACTAGAAGTACAATATCAACATGTACCTCAACCATAGTATCAAGAAGTTCTACAACACCAAGGTGTACCTCAAGTACAATATCAAAATATACCTCAAATACAAAATCAAGGAGTTCCACAAAATCAAAAGCAAAAAAATCAATAAAATCCACCAAGGAAAGATTACTAACTAGGAAGGAAGTTCACCCCTTTGAGAGAAAATTTAGAGGTAATCATGCATGAACTAGTACAACAAGAACTTATCAAAATAAATTATAGTCCATCTTATAGTGAACCAATATTTAAGCTCTATTGGTATAATCATTACAAATAATGTGAGTTCCACAAAATCAAAGGTCATCCAATGAATATATGTGCTACACTAAAAAAATTCATCCAAAACCTCATTGATTAGGGATAAATAACTATTAAAAATGGAATTCAAGGTCCATCTACCAATGACAACAATGATAATGTCTCAACCTCAAGAGTTGAAAGCAACAATCAAGAGCTATCTATCACCGATCATAATGACAATGTTATCACATCATCTAGTCAGCAAGAGGGCATGCATCAAGAATTTTATCCCAATCATGATCAAAATCAATCACCCAAGTCTAGAAATGATTCATTCCAAGATATATTGACCTCATCCAACCTCATGGCAATACATAGTGATGATCAAGAGACTCTTGATCCAACAATTATAACCAATGCAGAAGATCTAAGCCATTAGTCATTGCCCATATGTACACATTTTAAGGAAAGCCTAGGATCCTTTAAAAGCAATCCCTTATTTGAAATTGATCCATTTCAAGAATGTGATTCAAAGCATATTGAAGATAATACCACACAAAGTCAAGATCAAGAATCCCTATCATCAAAATACTACAATGACTTGGTAGATATCTTCCCAAACATCCAAGGTTTTCCAAAAGAAGAACACATCCATATACCAAGCACACATACATCTTCCCATGAGATGATTTCTCCTAATGGACATGTAGATGATCTTCACCCAAGGCAAGATTCTCATACTCTTGAAATCATTACCAAAGAACAAGAGTCTCCTACTCTTAACATTTGTATACAAGATCAACATATAGTAGAAGCTAGAGACATATCAAAAAGGGATCATTAAGAAGACTTATACATAGGTTGTGAATCAAAAACATCTTGTATAGACATATCAGAAGTAGATCAAGAAGATGACTTATACATAAGTTGTGGATCAGAAACATCCTATAAAGACATATCAAAAATGAATCATGAGGGAGACTTTTTTGTGGATAGTAAATCAGAAACACCTCTTGAAGAAACATTAAAATCTGATATTTTACAAGATTAGGCCAAAGATATCAATCAGGAAGGAATCCCAAATCTAAAATATCACATCACGAAGGAAGCTACAATAATTAAAGATCCACAACAAAGAAAAGAAAGATTAGCACCTTGTTTCCAAGGTGAGACATATCCCATTGAAATTAAAATCTCTCAACGGATTCAATAAAAAGATAGAGGATTAGGCCTACATGAATGGACTATCTTAGAACTAGTACAGATTATTGGAAATCCTAAGAATTGAGGTCTTGATTATTCAACAATTAAGGGAGCTAAAAACATCAAGGATACCTCCGTAGAACTAGGGGAAACTTTATCTAATGCAAGAATCAACATAGAGAGCATGAAGATTTCTTATGATGAAATTGATACTAACACTAGAACTAGCCATGCCATGAATCGTTATCCACATATATTTCCACCCTTTGATTGGGATTGACAGTAAGAGAAAAATCTATACCCAAGAACGAAACAACTCATTGTTTAGTAAAAGGATTAGCAAAGAAAAATGCATCAAAAAAAATTTAGTGGATACAAATGAAAAGGAAAGAAAATCATCTGTATCAAACTCCATTAGTCAAAGAAACTATGGGGAAAAATCAAAAAGGGAAGTTCATCCAACAGAAATGCCCAGCAATGCAAAAGAAAGCTTCAAGAGTGACTTATAAAGTATATCAAGATGTTAGTCCCAATCGAATCTCCATATCCACCCATCATTGCAGATCATCCCAAGTTTGGAGAGTCAAAGGTTCTAAGCTAACAACCAATCCATTTGAATTGCATATCACTCAATGAATTTTACCATCCATGATATCCAAATCTCACATTGACTATATCTTGGTAGTAACTCTTTATCATAAGGACTCTAAGGGCACTCTATCATGATGTACAGATCAAGGTAAGGTTAACTCTAGTATTGAAAAGGTAGATAATAATTTCTAGGGGCTACATTCAAGCACTCGTATCCAAGAAAAATAGCTCTTCCAAGAAGGATATCGTTGACATGTCATGAAAACAATAATGACCATATCAACATCAGCAGTGTCTACATCAGCACCACAAGGTGGTTTAACATGAGAAAAAAATTGGTCACCATGATGAAGACCTAGTAAAAAGGAATCGTGTGTGATGTCAAAAATAAATCAATAAAAAATCAAGAAAAATAGTCAAGAGAAAAATCATCCTCTAGTGAAAACCACTATGGTGGCACTTTAGACAAGTACCATGATGAAAACCTAGAAAAAAAGAATCATTTGTAAGAATCAAGCATCTACGTGTGCCATTTCAGGTGGAAGCATCTCATCCTATCCATAACAAACCCAAGCCATTATTTCCAAAATCCAACTTATCTTGATCTTGAAAAATGTTTGATACACATTTTACACAGTTTGCTTATTGAAAACATCTTAACATTGGTCTATATCATTGATCCTATCCTATCTAGCATTTCCTGGGCCATGATGTATTGTCCGAAAGGAATACTCTATCCAAACATGTTATCCTATCACAATATAATACATCACCTACATTGCTAGACATTGGGGGGAAATGCTTGCATCTTGCTTTAGAACAAAGTTTGATCTATGTCTTTTAACTCACATTGTGATCTAGGAATTTGTCCCAACAAAAAGTTGTACCACAAACACACTACCAAGGTAACCTTTCAAAGATGGAAAAAAATGGATTATTCCTTTACTCAAAAAATTCTAAGATATCAACAGTTACTTAGGACTTGCAAATAGTACAAGTAAACTTTTCCACAACATATCCTCTAGAAAACACAAAGTGAATTATCAATCTAAGTTGTCAACATCTTACACCCAAGTCAAAAGGGTAAAAATCTGAAAAATGGAAAAAGGAGATTAAAAAATATAATACAAAAAAAATCAAAAAATGCAAGAAAAGTAGTAAAGAGAAATAAAACATTCTTTGAGTGAAAACCACTTTGTGGTGCTCCTAGAACATGTGCCATAGTGAATACTTGGTAAACAGGTGTTGTGCATGAATAAAACATACATTATTATCTATTAACAGTTTTTCACAACATACACCCATCCATTTCATGAATAATGTGTCTAATCATGGCTTGTAATTGATTAGGGTAAGTAATTTTATTGCGAGGAACTTCCCAAAGCTAGTCACAATTTAGATCTAGTAAAATTCAATCAAGGTCATAAAACAACAAAGGTAAAAAACACTAAGAAATAGAAATGATCAAAAACATGTATAAAATATCAAAACAAAACAACATCATTAGGTTATTCCTTCACTCAAATAGTCTAATATATCAACATTTTATTGAACCTCATAGCTAGTTCAAGTTAATTTCCCACAATATATCCTCTAGACATAGAAACATGACATAAATCCATCTTATCAATGTTGTTTACCCAAAAACAATTCATACTTAGATTTGCATAGTCAAACTATGTGGTCTCTGCATTTATAATGTAGGCAAGGGTTTTTAGCCCCCGATACCCTAGGTCAATCCCCTTAGGTTTCCAACATGCTTTATTTCACTTTGTCAAAAAATACAAAATTCAAATTCACAAAATCCAAAAACATTCACAAAATAGAAAAGGTCAAATGAAGTGAACTACAAGCCTCTGCATGGACAACATAGGAAAGGCTTATCTTTGATGAGCCCCCGAGGCACTAGGTTAGTCCCCTAAAGAAAAATAAAAATAACATCACAAAAATTAGAAAAATAAAAGGCACATCCCATCATCAACATCCACAATAAACATTTCAACCATAATAAATAAACCATTCCAAATCACCCTTTTGACAAAACAAACAAAACAAATAGAGAAAACATCAACAACTAAAAATTTCAAGCAATATCAATCACATAAGAGTTGACTATAAGCATACAAAAACAAAGCCAAAGTATCAACTGCCTATCTTTTTAACAAGTCCCAACAGAATCTCAAGATATGCCTTAACGGATCTATTCCTATGATAGACATGATTAAAAATAGATATTAGCCCCACCCTAAATAGATATGGAAGGTGATACTACAAATTTGGTTTTATATTTTTGTGGTCCTACTTATGTGATTTATTTTATTGACTCATTCCCAGGATCTCTGAAGGATGTCCATAAGGATTTAGAGAAGAAGGAATGGGTACAATTGAGCAGCATTTTGATCTTTTGTTTGTAAGGTATGTTTGTCATATTACCATGGTGAATACTTTCTCTATTGAGTATGAAAGTTATATTAAAATGGTTTGTGATGTAGTTACATGTTATGCATTCTATACCTCTTTGTGTGATTGGCCTGAAACAATTTTTCATGCAATCCCCCTATACTTTAAAAAAAAAATCCATATGTCGCGTATGAAAAAAGATACTTTTTATTTGTAGATTCAAAGTCCATGCAATGGATACAAAGTCACCCTGGTAAACCCTAGTGCATCGTATCTATTTGCTACATAAAAAATGATCATTCAAATAAAGAAGTATCTAAAGTGAAGAAAATTCAAATCATCAAATCTATCCATCATAATGTTTCTACTAACTAACAAACATCATCATATTTTTTTGTATTTATAGTCATAACTCTTCCAAATTAACAATCATCCTACATAACACATCATCAATACATATCATGATGATAATAAAACAATTAAAAGAATCACGTATCATGTATGGGGAATTCATCTATCAAAATCCATCACATCATAAAAATGAGTCAAATAATGATTCCTTCATCTACATCATATCCATACATCAAAAAAGCACAAAAACACATATAAACATACATCATCATATATCACCATCACATAGACATACAATGACATTGAATCAAAGAAGATATATCTCATATATATACCATCATCAAAAAAAAAATGTCATAAGTAAATCCACAATGACACAAGTGTGATAGGAAAGTATAAAATAATAACATATATATGAGGACTCAACTAGAACAATGAATATGCATAACACACATGTCTACAAAATGCTTTTGCACCATGTAACAACATGAAGATCAAGTATAAAAAATGGTAAAACCCTAGTTGGACGAACATAACACTAATAAAAACCAAAATGATCTAGTTGTCTCATAGAATGATCACCTACACAGAAACTAGCATTTACACCATTGTCACTTGTAGCACTAGGCTCCCCAAACCATGGACACCGAGGGACCCTAGGAATGGTAGCATCATATAAAGTTTGATAATAGGTAGATGCTTGTAGATACCTATCTCACTCTACTCGCATACCATCATGCTCTATTTGGAGTGTATCTCTTTGCTATCAGTAATAGTACTTGAGCCTCTACAACATTTCATCTACAAAAATCACTCTCCCAATTTTCCTAAAGAGAATCTCTCTCTGCTACCAGTAATACTACCTAAGCCTCTATCACATGCAATCTATTGATCAAACTATCTCACTCAACCCTCATAGTATCTCATTCAACCCTCAAAGTGTCTACCAAACCCTTTGTGGCCTATTGTCATGCAACCTATACATCTCTACCCAAATTCATCTGAGCTAGCAACAAATCAACATCCCTAGCTGGTGGAGGAAGATCTTGAATATATCTTTGACCCTATGCATGAGGCAACCCCTCATCCTAAATATCATCTACCTCATCATGTTGAGATTTACCCAACTTCTCTACAATAACCTCAACATGTTGTTACTCCCTGTGATGACATATGAAGCTAGCTCTTCCCACATTAGGATCACCTTTGGGATTAATAAGCCTTAAAGGCCTATGTCGTGTCCACCACTCCTCATAATCGCAAGTAGTACCTGGACTTGCCACTCCAACCAAACCCAACCAATTGGGGCAAGTGTTGCAAACTCAATAGTAATAGTATCTGCATCAACCTGGATACCCCATATACAGACCTCCCAACAAGTCCGACCAAACTAAGCCTCATAGGCATCAAGAATCTACCTGTCTCTCACCAAACTGATGAAAAACTCGATCAGGTAGATAATGCTCTATCAAGGATAATGAATGACCAAGATACCAATGGGTCTATCAGAAATACATAAGATGATCTACATCCTCTAGCCAAAGGTATCCATACAAATCTAGGCATCTCATCAAGAAAACAATGCTAATAATGTAGATCCCTAGGAAAAGTGTAGTGCATAAATTCCCCATAACAATAAACAATATGGATCACCCAAAGAATGATCTTGAATCTTGTCAGGATGAGTCACTACAATATTCTCCCATGCCAAAACATGCAAGAGGGATACACTTGTAGACAATGACCTCCCACCCCAATACACCACCTCATGCATATCTCAGTAAATATGGGCAAGCAAAGAGGCACTCAAAGCATATATCATACCATGATCCAAAAAATCTCAATACATACACCCCAACCCAGTACAAACTATCGACCTCATCTATCAGGAACAACTAATCCCGATACTAGGTCACAAAAGAAAATAATGATAGGGTTTGAACTATTTAAAAAATTAGATAAATCAATCTCTACATCATGAACATCCACATATTCCACACCTAACAATCGATCAATACCATGGGAAACTCATCGAGTTTGGTACGTAACAAGCTCAACATGAATAGGAAGATGAAGAATCCGCCACACATCCTCCATAGTAATCGTTGCCTCCCCTGCAAGAAAATAAAAAGAGGATGTCTTAGTGTGCCACCTCTCCATGTGAGTGGTCAACATTGCCATATGGTTTTGATAGGAGGCATGTAAGAGATATGATACAAACCCACTACATCAAGAAATTCCAACTCCAATACACCAAATTGGGCAATCAGACCAAACAAGTGATGAGGATGTCTCTCTCCCTTGTCATAAGCAATCGAAGATTCACCCACAAATGACATAAACCAAGACATTAGGGTTTCACTCTAAACATGTAAATAAACAAAAAAATGACACATGCTAATGTGAAAAATATCATGTATGATGGTAAATGTAAAAAAGCTAGGGTTTACAACATAGGTATGACTACTCTGCAACGAACGAGCAGGAAAAGGAGCGGGGCTCCAAATTTGAATTCCTTTGGCGTCCTTGCGGAGGGAGTTGATGAGGGCGCTGATGATGGCGATGATGCTATTTTAGGCACTATGGAGGTGTTGTTTCTTTCTATGCTCGGGTTGTATTCCTCTGAGTTGGTCCCTCAAGCGTATGCAGGTTTCTCCCTTTCCTAGCACTTGTTTATTTCTCCTCCTGTCTCCTTTACGGGGTGTAGGTCTTGGCTGGGGGTGTGTTTGGAGGGCACTATGCTTTTGTCCACTGTGGACCTTGGCAGACTGCTGGTTTGTTTGATGCCCCTGTCCGATGCGGTCAATGACTCTGGGCCCATGTTTTTTGGGGATCCCGGAGTGGGTGTGGTGCTATTGTATTTCAGAGGTTGGGGTTGCAGAACTCCCCTTTTCTCATCCGTTGTTCACCCTATTCGGGGTTTGTGGTTGAGGTTGTATTCGTTGGGTTTTGTGGGTGGTTACCTTTGGGTTGTTGGTTTCTACTCCTAGTTCTTCTTTGGCTATTTGAGGCTGGTGGTGTTGTTTCATCTTGTGTTGTTGGTGAGGGGTCTCTAAGAAAGGATTGTGTTGCTATCCTTGGTGGGTGTTGTGGTTGTGTTGTGGGAAGGTTTTGTTGCTATCCTCCCTATGGGTGGCTGTGACGAGGCTTTCCTATTCATAGGCTCTATTTGGAGTATGGATGCTCTTGGGGTCTTATTTCTAATCACTTTCTCTTCTCCTTTAGAGGGGTTGGGTGGTCCTATGGCTGGGTTCTAGTGGAAGTCTACTAGTGCCTCTGTGGTGAGTGGCTCGGGCCTTGTCTGGTTGGTCCAGATAGGGGGTTCTTTTCAGTTGTTCGTGGGATGGCTTTTTCCTCCTTGTATCATGTTCTCTATGCCGGGTCTACCTTGGGATTTGATGCCCTTCCTTTTCTCTGTCACTGGTCTCTACCATCTTCTTCAGTTGACTTCTTTTGAGATGGAGTTTGCTCCTATTAAGGGGGAGCCCACTCCTATTGAGGTGGAGTTGGTGGTTGTTTTGATGGTGGATTGTTCTTACCTCTCTTACAAGCTCCTATTGAGGTGTATTTTGTTTGGGATGGTGAGTGGTGGCTCTTGATGGGAAGGTTTTCATCTTATTCCCTCCTTTAGATGGGAGCCCTCTCCTATTGAGGTGGTGTTGGGTTTGGCTTATCTGGTGGGTGTTTGCTGCAAGGATGATATTACTTTTCTTTGTTTTGCGGTGTTCTTTGTCTCTAGTTTGGCTTCTTCCTGTAGTTGGGAGACTAGTGGTAGGTTGGTCTGCTTGGTTTTAGCTACTATTGGTGAATGGTGAGTCATGCTGCTGCAGGTGTTATGTGGACTGGTGTCTCCAGGTAGCCTCTTGGGTCTAGTCATGAGTGGAAGTTTTGTTGCGGTTCAGATGCAGCAAGTGTTTTTTAGTCTTGTTGGATCAGACAAGTCTTTTGGTAAGATTCGGATAGGCTTAGTTGTGAGCAGGAGTTCTCTTGTGGTACGACAGTTGTAGGTGATTTGTGGCTTGGTTGCTTCAGCTATTGCTAGTGGTTTGTTGCCTAGTTGCTCCAGGAGGTATTTCGGGCCCATGGCCCTATGTTTTGGGTGTAAGCTTTTTGGCTAAAGGCCTTTGTTGTTCTTTATCTTTGGCTTAGGACTGTATGTTGTTCTAAGTGTTATTTTCCCTTGGTATTTGGTACCAGGGTGGGTTGTTAGTCTATGGTGTGTTTGTGGTTTGTCCACTAGTTCTTCTTTTCTGCTTTTCTCTTCTGGGCCCTTTGGGCTATTCGTGTAAAGGGTACAACACCCTGTAAATGCTGCTTAACTTTTCAAAAACATAGGTATGGTAATAAAACAATATTTATTATGGTAAACAGACACAAGTTAGGGTTTTAAAAACATAAGCATTGTGAAAAATGACATGTTTAATAGAAATTGAACACAAGCTAGGGTTTTAATCTAAACAAGCAAAGCAACATAAAACGACACATGCTAGGTAACAAAAAATAGTTGAGATGGTAAACAGACACAAGAAAAGTTTCTAGAATGTAAACATGATGAAAAACAACATTCATGATGGTAAACAAACACATGCTTGGGTTTAGAACAAAGCTAAGATAAAAATGACAGACAGAGAGTCAACTACTAGGTCCTAGGACAAATGATCAATAGAAGCCAAACAAAAGCATCATTTTGGGACAAAAGCATAGTTTTAGGACAATTGCAAAAAAAAATTGGGTTCAGTTTCCCAACAAGTGCATAGTTTTCAGACAATTGTGCAGTTTTTAGACAATTGCATAGTTTCTAAACAACTACTTAGAAAAAATGCGCCAATTTTGAACAAATGTGTAGTTTTTGGATAGAAACACCTAGAAAACTTGACAATTGCACCAAAATTGAGACAAATGTGTGGGAATCTCAAAATTAGTGCATTTGTCTAATAGGAATTCACACACTCAAAAAGAGAACAAAAACATGACGAAAGCAAAGGGAAAAAAGGTACATACTAGAGAATTGATGCTTCAAGGCTATCTATACTCTCAAACAAGCTCATAATGATGTGGGGCAACCTCGAATCTTGACATTCTCCCTCAATAACTAACAAAATGTGGAATCTAGAGACAAGAATTAGCAAAAGGAACCAAGCACAAATGATCTAATTTGAAGACAAATTTCCTATACAACACCTCAAGGAAAACCTAATTACATTTAGGAAATATTTCTACTTACAAATTAGAAGCTTGAAAATGAGAAACGATGCACATTAACATAGAATATTTCAATTCAAAACATCAAAATGACAATACAATAGTGTCAAGAGCCTAAAATTAAAGCTTGAAATGTTTGGTCAACCACTCAAGGGGGTAGGAGAGAGTCCTACCATCATTCCACTAGATAATAGAGCTTAGTGGGGCATAATTTTTTTTCAAAAAACTTAATCTCGAAAACAGAATCTTTGAAACAAAGAAATGAGTACTTTGTATAAAAGAGGGGAAAATTGTAGACATGTAAAAATGTCTTCATGCCTATCACACAACTTCAAATGACATCAAACAACACTAAACAACATTGAACAGCCTCAAAAAATGTCAAACGATATGGAACATCATCTGTGACCATCTCAAAATGACTTAGAATTATCCTATAACATCTTAGAATGACTTACAATCATTCGTAACATCTCAGACTAACTCATAATCATCCCCTAACATCTCGAAATGACTTAGAATCATCTCGTAACACTTCATAATGGCTTGGAATCATCCCGTAACACTGTGGAATGAGTTAGAATCATCTTATAACACTTCAAAATGACTCATAATCATCCCATAACACTTTGGAATGACTTAGAATCATCCCATAATATCTTAGAATTAATTGAAATCATCTTGTAACACTTCAGAATAACTTAGAATCATCTCATAACACTTCATAATGACTCAGAATCATCTTGCAACACTTCAAAATGACTCAAAATCATCCCATAACATCTTGAAATGACTTAGAATCATCCCATAATACTTCAAAATAACTTGGAATCATCTCATAACACCTCATAATGACTTGAAATCATCCCATAACACCTCATAATAGCTTGTAATCATCCCATAATGTCTTAAATCATCTTAGAATCACCCCGAAATAGTTCAGAATCATCCCATAATGTTTTGGATCATCTTGCATCATCTCACAATCATCTTGGAACATCTCAAAATTATCTCATAATGTCTCGAATCATCTCGAAATCATACCACAATGTTCTCACATAACACCATATTGTATCACATCAAAATGACATCAAAAACCTTAATTCCTCTACTAATTAAATAATACAACATTATTTAATTAATTCACTTTTTCATCATTTGGGATAAATTAATAAATTTCATTTATTTAATAAAGTCCCAAAAACCCTAATTCCTCTATTAATTAAATAAAACAACATTATTTGATTAATTCACGTTTCATCATTTCGACCAATTAAAAAAGTCTCATTTATGTAATAAAGTCCTAATCTCACCTTATTTCATCTTCATTAATTAAATAGAACCATTTATTTAATTATGTTGCTAAATCATCTTATCCCCTTAAGTGGAAATAATAATTTAATTACAACACTTTTTTCCTCCAAATTTTGAATGATAAATTCAAACTATTCAAATCAATTATCAAAAAATAAATCAAAACCAATGCAACTTTGTTTACAAAAGTCAAACTTGATTTGCATATTCAAACTCCAAAAAAGGAATAAATTAATTAAATCAATTAATTCATATTCCTCTTCCACTTTCTAATTGAGAAAATTACAATTGCTAACTAAGAAATCTAATTTGTTAACTAATCAATCTATTTTGTTAACTAAAACATCAAATTCCTAACTAAGGCATCACAAACTTGACTTATCAATCTATTATGTTAACTGATCAATCACATCCTTGACTGGCCAATCTATTTCCCAACCACACAAATTGTGCAATCCACTTTGTAGAATTCTCTCATGTCTAAATCCTCTCAACACACTCAGACCGTTGATCTGGATATTCTTCAAAATGATCTCGATCATCCATTTCAAATATTATTTTCTATATAATAAACCTCTCTCCTCACAAAAAAGAATCAGAGAATTAACATACATGGTGGAGCTTTTATTTTCTTCTCCTTTGTGGTGGGTTTATTTTCATTATCTTTAACTAGTCTGGGCATTAGGGTTTTTTCCTTTTTGAGTATTGACTTGTTATCGGTGGTGATCAGTCACTTAAGTCATGTTTTAACCCTCTTTGGCCATAACTTTACTGGCCCCCTTTTACCTGTCCTTTCAGTTTTGCATCGTGACCTTTCTGTCCCTATGATTTTCGACCGACTAATTTTACAACTTAACCATTGAATTATCTTTTCGACCGCAAGGGTTATTTCCCCATCCACCTAGTTGGTCCCCTTCTTTAAAAATAATTGTTTCACATGTGCAGATTGTATGGATCGACGGATGCAATGATCCTGATCTTAACCATTCATCGCATACCTTGCAAGGTTTTTTATTACGTCATGAGAAATGTTGCGAGGCTTGCGAGATGATGCCACCTGTTGCATCTACTGGTGGGGCCACTTTTGATCGCTAACCAAGGATGGATGCTGATGATGACAACTGTGTACCTTATGATGCATCACGGTCGTCCCTCACTGACCTTGAACAATTAAAACATTAGTTTAAATATTTTCGTGAGGTGTGCAATTTGTTGACGTGTGGATAACAATGTTAGCAAGGGACAAACATGGTGGGACCCGTTTCGTGCTGATGTGGTGCTTGATGAGCAATTTTTCTTGTTCGCCTGATAATTGGAAGGCGGATGTGGCATGTTCAAATTGTGTTGACTTAATCAGGGCCATTCATCTAGCCAACTCTGCTTTTGATCAACGACTCATTTTCAAATGAATTGGTGTTGTACTATAGCCATTCTCTCTCACACGATCAAATAGTAATGGTCAAGTTCAACTCAGCCTGCGTAATTAAATGCCAAAGGATCAGTAAATTTCTATTACAGTGTCGCATTTCTGGATTGTAAAAATTTGTCTGGTGCTCAAGGGAATGACTATTATCACAATTCTCCAGTCTCGCTACATTTGACGCTCTATAAGATAAACCATAAGTAGTATTTATGCCTTCTCTTGTGTTTTCGAAAGGTGTTAGCGTTACCTTTTGAACAATTGGCGACTGTTTTCTTTTTGGTTCCTAATGAATTGTTGAGAAAATTCGCTTTTAGAGCTTATATAGGTAACTGCTTGAGATTTTTGAATAGAGAAGAACTTTCTATGACTACAATAGAAAGAAAAGTGTAATTGTTTGTCATGTAAAACCCCTAGTTTGAATTATCATCTATTTGATGCAAATGGCATCCAAGGCACGAATTACCAGTTCTGAGGCTATGCCTAGGGTTTTTTCACAAGATATTATTGATTTGTTGAAGCCTTCCACAAGCAAGAAGTAGGATGGAAGGGTATTATTTTATGGACCCTTGATTCAAGAAGGTTTAGTGGATAAACAATGTACAATTCGTGATGCCGAATTGCCATACATTGGTTGCCAGTTGTTTTCCAGCTGGTTTGGGAATAGAAATTTGGCAGTTCCTTTGTGTAATCCATGGAGATTGGAGCTGGGTAAGCTGGTGGTACCCAATGTCTATGAGGATATAGACCTTTTGAAGGATATTATTGTGAGGTACAACCCTGTGACTCAAACTGTAAGAACACATCTTGGCAAGCAAATGATCAGGGTAACCAAGAAGGAAATCATAGAGATTTTTGGTTTGCACGAGTGGAGCCAGGATAGGATTCCCATCAAATTGGAGGTCTTTAGGGAGGAATACAAAAACACCAAGGGTTTGATTAGTACATCCATTTTGATACCCCATTTGGCTATGTCGGGAAGAGGAAAAAATCAAAAGAAAGTTGTTATTGGCAGGAATGAGCCTGAACCTTTCCCAGTGGACTATTTCGCCCCCCATTTTAAGAAGACTATTTGTGCATTATGTCAGGTTCTGGGGATTGATTTGAAGAAGACTTTTCCTATAGAGGTGATGCATATGGTTGTAAACATCCAACACCCTAGTTATATTGTGGTATATGATTTTTCCACTTACCTTGCAGAGAAAATGCATTATGGTTTAGCAACTTTGAAGCTGGGGAAGAATTGGGTAGGATTCAAATGGTTCTCTCTGCTAATTCACATGTTTCTACATAGGGGTTAGAGTGTGTTTGAGAAAGATATAGAATTGAAGAAAATAGAAGGAGACATTGAGATGCCTGTCCAGTATTGGACTAGGGTCCTGGACATGCATGACTATAATTTGATTATGTAACCTTTCATAATGTTTTCAGATCCAAGTTAAGAAGGGATTGGTTTTTGATTCCCCCAGGATTCCAAAGGAAATTCATGATTTCCTAAGACCTATGGAGAGGAGGCCTGAGTTGAATTTAACACATAACTAGGGGGATATTATCCCCAACCATGGCACTACAGTCTTTAGGGTTTTTGGCACAAATGCCATCTCGTTTGTTCTACCTAGGGAGGTCCGCCTTGGACTAGGTTTCATAGAAATCATGAGGCAATTGGGAGCATCTCAGGATTTCCATTTGCCTGTTGAACCTAAGAAGGGATCTTTCTTCCCTAAATATATAGCTTTTACCGATTTTGTCATGATAAAGGGAGGGTGGACAAATTTGCATTTATTGCTCAAGCCATATAGGCTAAGGACTTTACGCCCTAGGAATCATGATCCTAAGGGATTTATCTCCCAAATGAAGGAGAAGCACTGGACTGGGACCATTGTCCATAATTTTTATTTTCTTGATGATATCATCAGGAACATTTTTTATTTGAACTTACAAGATGAGAGGAAGGCAAGATTCATTGCCTATTCAAAAATGGTAGGAAGTAAAGACGAAGAGATCCGTGATTTTGATACTATACCTAGTGCCAAAGATTAGCTCAACAAGGCAATCTATGCTCTTGACAATTTTGAGAGTGTAGTAGGGGTCTTAAAGGAGGAAAGGATTGTAGAAGGAAGGGGAAAGTCACAAGTTACTAAGGAGTACCTTGAGATAAGAACTAAAGAAAGGCCTACCTATCAGCCTTAGGGGAAGATAAAGGTATTTTCTAGGAGAAAGAGAAGTAGGATAGAGTAGGTTACAATGAGTGGCGCATCATTTCTCCCAAGGAAATCAGTGCCTGGTATTGTTGATTTGGATTCGCCTATGAGGATTTCAGAACAGATTCACCCATCATCCCCAAAGAGGCATAGAACTAATAGGGTGAGGGATGTTGGCCAAAAGGGTAATGATGAGGAAGACATTATTATAACTCCAGATGAAATGAATCTAGAGTTGCCATTGAACCCAACTGACATTGCAACAAGTTCAAGAACAATCACCCTAAGATTGGGGAAGGATGAGATCAAAGGGATTACACATAATGATCATTTGAGGATGGAGCCTTGCAAAGAGTTCATGATGGATGGGATGGTCTGGCAATATGGTCACTCTCCACTGGGTCTAGAAAGCCCATTGTTGCAGAAGCATCTAACTTCAGTTTTCATTTGGTTGTGAAAAGAGTTGATGACACTCCTACACTAGAGGCTGTTGACATGGCTGTGAATGTTGCCAAATTCACTAAGGCAACTGTGGAGGACTTAACTAAAAATAGAGATACTCTGAGAATCCAGTATAATGAAATAATTATTGAGTATAACAAAAGTCAACAAAAGGTGGCAGAATTGGAAACTGAAATTGCCTTACTAAGACAATAGATGGAAACCTTGAGGTCCCAAAGGCTAGCTAGCCTTAGCCATACTATATCCGACCCACCCATAGAGCAGCCTCAAGCATCTGCGCAGGAGCAATCTTGGGGAATTGTCTCATATAATATGGGACAAGTGCCTATTGAAATTGAAAGGGCCAGTGGCTCAGGTAGAGATCCTTCTAGGGAAGAGTTAATCTGGCAAGTTGAAAAATATAAGGAGATGGTAAACTAAATCTGGGTTGCAACAGGAAGGAATAACTTAGAAATTGTTGATACTGTGTTAAGGCATTTACATAAACAGGTCCAGAGTAAGCTGAATGGTGTTCATGCAAATTATGCCTTGATGTTGTAAGCACTCAAATTGTTTCCAAGGGACAGAGAATTGGCCATCCCTTTGCTAAATAGATGCGGCCCTAGAATGGAGAAGTTAAAATTTATGACAGTTGGGGAAAAACAACATGGGAACAAATATCCTACAGTCATAACAACATATCAATTTGTTAAGAGTATTGTTGAGCAAAAGTTCCAGGGCTCTGTTGCTCCAATGGAGTCCAAAATCAAAGCATTGAAGGATATTTATGATGGAAATGACTTGACTCCACTACCTCATATTCTACATAGTCAGGATAAAATCAAGCCTTTGCAGGCGTGGAAGGAGCAGATGAATAATATAATGATTTCCCAAACACATGAAATATGCAAAAATGCTGATATTCGTATGTTGGAAAACACTTTGGAAAAGTTATCATTTGTCATTAGTTTCCTGGAAAACTTTGATAAAATAGCCACATCATTGATGATAAAGTATGTACCCTACCGAAAAATGGTGGACCAGGTGGTGGCTTTCAATTGGCCGTCTGAGGAGGATTTCGAGTCATGGAAAAGGGTGTTCATTGATGAACTTGAATTATGAATAACTTGGACAAGAATTGCAATTTTGTCATGTAAAATATAGGTCTAGCCTTAGGTATTATATTTTGAAATGCATTCTCTTTCCGGATTCAGGTGCAAGTTGTTCAAATAAAATCAGTGCAAAAAATGGTTAAAAGATGCTTTGGTGTCAGGGGAGCGACACTTGGAGCAATGCCTCTTCTTCCTCCATTACAAACTAATGATCATTTTTGTTTTTGGATTTTCCTCTCTCACCAACAAATGATGTAAAGATAACTTATTAGGGATTAGCGGTCCAGTAAAAAATGGACATGTGTACTCTTTGCCCTGAAGCTTGTTGGCTCCCTTGTTTTTATAAAAGGGAATTCAGGGCCGAGAGAAAGGTTTGTTGAAATTACTCAAGATACGTAAGATAAGAGTGAAGTAGCATAGAGAGAATGATATGTCGAAGTTTTGATCTGATTTGAGAACTTAGTAAATCATGGGGTTCTTGAGCATGCTTATGTTAACCTTGTGATTGTTTTGAGTCTATTTTCTCTCCTATTATGTTGGTTTGTATGAATTATTAATGAAGTATTGATCCAAGATGATTTTCATTAATTTCTGTAGACATCCAAATTTGATCACTCTCATATGATCAAAATCGTCTACTTTATTCATCTATTTCATTAATAGTGATTAAATAATTTATTTAATCATTATTTAATTTTCTGCCTAAGGTTCCTAAAGTATCTAATTAAATAAATTAAATACTTTACCTTACCCCCTTGTCTTCTCTAAATTAAATAAACATGACAAATTATTTAATTTAGTCATTTAACCCATTTGAATTAAAATTAATTTTTAATTCTCCTTTTTCTCTCTCCTTGTCACATTCTCCATAACCCTCTTCTAATCTAGATTAAATTAATTAATCTGTGATTAGGATGTGCACCACTTAATCTTGATTAAGTGTCACATCCTCCATAATCTTCCACTTGCCTCTAATCCATCATTAATTAGCTTAATCAGGTGTTTGCACAACCTTAATCAGAATCATTAGCCACTTTTGGCTTACCTTTTTTGGTCAACCTTCCCACTTACCATTTTTAGCCTGGACTCCCTTCCCCATGTGAATTTTTAATTCACACTTATTTGCCCAAAAATCCTCTCTTCCCCATGTGAATTTTTAATTCACTTTTGTCCTTCCAAGGTCTTTCCCATCCCCATGCAAGATTCTAGAAGCCTTTCCTTGTCACTTCACATGTGCCAAGGGCTTCTAGAACCTTGGACTTGTCACATCTCCCACATGTGACAAATCTCCAGCTTTTTGGAGATCTCCTTTTATCCAATGAATCTTCCATTAAATGTAAATTTTTAATTTATATTTATTCTTCCCACACATTTCCCCTTTTCCCATGGAGATTTTTGAGGAATTCTAAAATTCCTCAAAAGTCTCTTTCATCCTCATTTGGGGACAAGAAGTTCCTTTTTGAGGAAATCTTCTCATCCCCCAAGGTACCTCAAAGGTACTTGTCCTTCATCCACCTCATGGTACCTCAGGTACTTGTCCTTCATCACCTCATGTCAACATGTCACCTTCCACATGTCAAGATGTGAGGGCTTGTGAGTCCTCAACTCACCATAGCCCTTCATCTTGATCTTGGTTGGATCAATCCCAACCATTGAATTCTCTAGAGAATTCAATTTGGCCTATAAATACCCCTTCAATTCCTTCATTTTGGGGGATCAAGTCTTTTGCAAATAAACTCTTGCAAAATTGTCATTCAATCTCTCATCCATTTTAGCACCCATATTGCATGAATTCATCTTGCATCCACTTCATTTTCATTGCCATCCAAGGAGCACACAAGACTTCAACATCAAGGGCCAACCAAGGGAGCAATAATATGAAGGTATAACAGCAATTTATTTGTTTATCTTGCTTTCATATTGTTCATTTTCTTAGGCTAATCATTGAGGTGCCCTATTATCTTGTTGTTTCTTTTTATTGCACTATTAGTTTTATCTAGTATCTCACATTTAGGAAGCAGCACTTTATTAGGATCACAATTTCCATTTGTTATTTACTATGGATTATGTTTGACTATAGCTCTAGTTCAAAGAACTGGTTAAATGCTTCAGTTATCCAATAAGTTTATGCGAATTTTCACATGGGATTTATCAAGGAGAAATAAATTCAAGTATCGATGTATGGATTGTAATGCTACTCACACAGATCATAGATGCTTTAGATGAAAGTTACCCTGTAGTTGAGTTCCTGGTTTGACTTCGTGCTTTAAGATATGGCACTAGAACTCTGACTTCTTTTCGTCCTTGTATTTTTTGTTATCACTTCAGGAAATTTGAATCGAATAACTCATACCAGCACACTAGGTGTAATTTTAATTCCTTGTTAAATAGATTTGAGCTTTTCTAAGAAGTAGCCATTTTATTAAAGGTTTATCTCTTTTAACACTGACAGGAATTTATTTGTTGTTTGTCCATGCATGAGCTGATCATTTCTATCATGAATGATAACATGTTTTAGGAAAAACCTCCTGGATCTTACAGAGTCCGAAGTGTAGGAGAGATAGTAGCTTTACTGCTATCTTCTTGTTAAGTTGGCACGGTGCCTTCAAGACTTCAATAATTGAACATGGCAAGCTCATAGAAGCTCTTATGGGTTCTGCTTGGGTTGTTATAAAAAATGCCAACAGAATGGTGACTCTACTAGGGAATGTAACGAATGAACAGTCTCTAAGTGCAGATCTAGTTTAAGTCAAAGTCAGTTTTATAATATAATTGTTCTGTCCTATCACTATGTTTATTATGTTGAACACATGCATCTAGTTTTCCTATGTTCCTTGTCAGTGTGTCGGGTGATGTTTGAAATCTTGTCCAAAGTCATGAGTGCAAAAGAGAAGTGCAAACACTTCATCATTCCCAATATTTTGGGTGGCGACTTTGATATCTTGAACAATAAATTTCACATAAAGTGCTACAAGCAACGTGCAAAGGAAGATTCTCAAACATCGGAGGGTATGAAGAAGACAAGAAATTATACAAAAAAGAATCCTGAGCCAATGATAGAGCTCGAGTCAAGACAAGACAAGAAATGGGTAAAAGTAAATGATACCCCAAGTAAGTCTATTCATCTCCTATTACTCTTTCACCTACTTTAAATACTGAGATGAATAGTTCTTTTGTAAGTGAGAATTCCTTAGATATGATTATGTCTAAATTGGTGCAAGGTAGTTTTACTTTTGAAATGGCACAAGAAATTGAAGTTGATCTATCTAAAGGGGAGGAGCATTGGGGTTTCTGGGAACAAGATAAAACATTTCTAGAAGCCACAACACCTGGTGCCATGTTTGTTTTCACTGGGAAAAATTTTAAACCTAGAGGAAAGCCTCTAAGTGAGGGAATGCCTTTCATTCAAGAAGAAGATGAGGTAGAACAACCGTATTATACTACAGCTCCTAGTGAGGCAGGGGATATTCTTGAAAATGAGACAAATATAAACAAGGATATGCAAATCCTAATTGAGGAAGAAAGGAGGTTGCAAGAGGAAGAAGATAACAAAGATAGAATAAGAAAAGAAAATTTGGAGAGATGTCAGGCTAAGCAGCTCGAAAGAAATTCACAAAAGAAGAAGGTTGAGAAGATGAAGGAAGAGGTAGCTAAGAGAAAGCCTTTAAGGAAAGGGTGGCTAAAGCAGCTACCGAAAGGGCATGTGAAATACCTAAAGTAACAATCTCAATGAGATTTTTTTCTACTCCCACATATATTTCATCTACTTTGTCTACCAAGGGTCCATATGCATCTGTGGGATCTAAGAAGATAACCTTTCAAGACCATGGGAAGGCCCATATTGACCAGTCTAGGAAAACTTCTCAAGGTTTTTCAAATTACAAGAACTCTACTAATACTAATGATGAATTAAATAGCATGGTAGTCAAAGGGACGGGAATTGATCTCAGATCATTAGATGTCCCACAGAATCTTGAACTTTTAAGGTTACAACTATTGAATGATCAATTACAAGTTGATCTGAGAAAAGCTGAAATAGAAGCTGCTAATGCTGAAGTGTCATGAAAAATAGCCTTTCTTAAGATGTCTTCAAAAAACCCTCAAGCTTCTGGTTTGGGTAATGATGAAAATGAGTCATTGAACAAGAATTCTGAGAAGCAAGCCTATACAAAGGGTTGTAGTGGTAATCAAGGTGGTGGGAGTGGAGGTGGCCATAAGATTATCAGCTCATACTCAAAGAATGGAGACGCCAACACTACTAAGGTTAAGCAATTAGGTAGTGCTGGCAGAGGTAAAGGTGGGGATGACAAGAAAGACATTGAACAACACATTACCTCTGGAAATCAACGTGGAGGCAGGGCATCTCAAGTTGATAGATATAGGCACTTATGCTTTGATAATATTAGGGGGTATCCAAATCCAGTCTCGGATAATGCACAAAAACATCTCCCAAAATTCACGGGTAATAATGCTTTCAGTGGAGAAGATCATTTGAAATCTTTTCAAGGCTTTGTTGAGGATTTTGAACTCTGGGATGTTCATGTAGCTATGAAATATTTTATGCAATCACTACTGGAGGATGCTAGGGACTGGTACAGAGGGTTACCTGAAGGTAGTATTGATTCTAGAGATGCCTTTTATAGAGTTTTCAGGGAGCAATATGGGGATCAGACTAATCCTAGATTCAAGTTGAATGACTTCAATAATATTACTAAAGGGCACAATGAACTGGTTACTGAATTTAATGCCCGTTTCCAGAAAGCTATGACAAGAGTCCCTACATATCTAAGATCCAACGAAAGTGCATGTCTAGTTGTGTACTGTAACGCCTATGATGCTAAAATGTGCTATTCACTGAGAGATAAAGGTCCTCAAAATTTAAGGCAGGCATATAAGATGGCAGTTAATATTGAAAATAATAGAAGGGCTTTGGGTAAAGTGGGAAGAAGAGAGGATCCTAAGGCTTTTAAAAGCATGAGAAATCAAACAAAGAAAGCTAGTAAACCTACCCCAGCTGATGATAAGATAGATCAAGTTCTTACTCTATTATAGAAACAAGTAAAGAATGATAAGCCTCACTTCCATAGAAATGAAAGACCCCCAAGATTATAGGATTATCCTTATAATACAAATTGGAATAATGGTAAACCCCTTCAATGGAATCAAAAACATAACCAGATTCTACCTGACCCTCTAGAAAGGAAGTCTCTGAATAATGTAGAAAATCTATTATGGTGTGAGATATGCGGAATGCCACATTCTCCACAATAGTGTGCAGTTGCACAATCAATGCTAGACTCCAAGGATGATCAGGGAGACTCACTGCCTCCCCAAGACTAGCACACAATGACCAATGTATTGTTAGGTCTAGCTGATTTGGCCTATGATGATTATTCCTCAAAAGATGAGCCTTGTCCTTAGGATGTTAATGCTCAAAGGCAACAAAATGACATATATCATCAGCAGATGTTTCCAAATGAAGGAGATAATGATGATTGTTTTGTGAATGAGTTTGAGATAGACGATATAGTGTTGAGGAGACCTTCTGATGAAGAAATTCAAAATACACCGTGGATTTAGTTGTTAGGGCAAGGAACAATATACAACTAAGAAATAGGATTGTCCCTAGTGAGTCTAGTGAACCTTGTAGTTTGTTCATAAAGGAGAAGGAGGTAATTAAGCCAAAAACAAGTTTAGAGGCTAAAAATATTGATCCAAAGCCTAAGGAGATAAGAGAACCCAGGACATGGGCAAAAAGGGTAGACAAGGCCAAAGAAAATGGTGAAGTTGTACTGCAAAATAATAAGGATAGTGACCAAAAGTCTTCTAGTAGAGAAATTTCAAAGGGGAAAGAAAAGGTAATTTCTATAAAAACATGCTTCCCTGATCTATTGAAGTATACCTCAATAGACATTTTCCAAGTGCTTTTGCAAGTTAAGGTTACTGTTCCTTTCCTAGAAATGATGAAGATAGATGAGCAAAAGACAAGACGGTTGCACTTATAAATAGTATTCCCACAAATAGAAGAGATGAAGTAGTATATGATCAGAATGATACAAAAGGGTAAAAGATAGTGGAAGAAGTCACTATAGAGAGTCCACAAATATATTTGGGGACTATGGTTACAGCTAACCCAAATCATGTCAATCCTTTTTTCTTGAGCTTGATAATTGATGGAAAAATGCTAAGAAATAATGCATGCAATGGGGCTAACAGTTGATAGTACATATGGTAAGTGCTATGCAATGGACTCTAGGGAAGTACCTATTATAGGTATCATAAATGATGTTCTGTATAGATTAGGAGTCTTTCCTGAGAAAGAATTACATATGAGTGTTATAGTGCTAGATATTCCACCAACCTATGGTATGCTATTGTCTCAACCTTGGAGTGCTTCAATGGGCGGAAGTATACAATGTGATTTATATTTTTCCACCTTTTCTATTCAACAGAGAGATGTTAAGGTAGATAGGGAGAAAAGAGCCCCCTACATGATTGAAAATGTGGAAGAATCATTAGAATCGATCAGAATTAAATTTGTACAAACTGATTTGGATAACTTTCGTGTTGAGGAAGATAAAATAGAAGAACATGCCCAACCAACACCTATTGATAAAGAAGCTTCCAAGGAATTATCAGAAGGAGACTTATGGATCATGCATTTTGATGGAGCTTGCTACAAAGAAGGCTCAAGAGCAGGAATATATTTTCTTTCACCTCAAGGCAAGACTTTCAAGTATTCATTCTTACTACATTTCTCTTATACTAATAATGTTACTGAGTATGAAGCTCTCATACTCAGCCTGAAGATAGCTTCAAAACATGGTATTAAGGTGTTGAAGGTTATGGGAGATTCTGAGTTAGTGGTTTCCCAAATAAGATCCCGCTTTGCAGCTAAAGATAAGAGGCTCAGACAATACCAAAATGTAGTATGGGACATTATTGAAGGATTTAGTGCTTTTGGAATTGAATGGATTGAAAGAGGACATAATGCTAGAGTAGACTTACTAGCAAATATTTCTGTTAAACTTGATGATGTCACTTTTGGTGGGATCTCACAAATAGAAGTAAAAACTAGGCCTATAGTACTTGATAATGTATGCAACTAGCAAGTGTTTGATGATGATACTAATATCCTAAAGTTTTTTCATCGTGTAGATCAATATGAAAGCTATGAAATTGATTTCAGTTCATTTGTAACTAATGTTGATGGTAAGGAGACATTATTTGGAAATGAGGTTATCCAACTTAAAAGTAATACTATCCCTAGAGGTTTGGTTGCACTTGAGAGGGTGTTTAATGGCCCTGATATGGAAAAAGCTAAGCAAACACCGTCTCATAAGGATGACCTAGAAGAAGTAAACCTAGCAATAGAAAATACTCCCAAGAATGTCTATATTGGAAAGAAAATGAAGCCTCATGCTAGAAGCATGTTGATTACATTGCTTCAGAAATATAGACATCTTTTTGCTTGGTCGTATGAAGATCTGAAGCCATACAGGGAGGATTTGTTTCAGCATGAGATCCCATTAAAACCTGATATGAAGCCTTTTAGGCAAAAACAAAGACCTATCAATCCTACACTGTAACCTAAAATGCAAGAAGAGCTTGCTAAATTAAGGGAGGTAGGAATTATCAAACCAATTAAACATTCATCTTGGGTCTCTAATTTGATACCTGTTAGAAAAAAGAATGGGGATATTAGGTTATGTGTTGATTTTAGGAACTTGAATATGGCCTCTTTAAAAGACAATTACCGATTGCCTAATATGGAGGCTATGTTGCATAAGGTCACAGGTTGTGATTTATTATCAATGATGGACAAATTTTCTGGTTACAATCAAGCCATGGTCAAAGAGACTGAGCAATTTAAGACTACTTTCACCATGCCATGGGGTACATATGTGTATGTCAGAATCCCTTTTGGATTGATAAATGTTGGTGCGACCTTTCAAAGAGCAATGGAGCTGGCTTTTGTAGATTTTATTGATCATTTCCTTGCAATTTATCAGGATGACCTTACTACTCACAACAAGAAAGAAGATGACCATTGTGCCCATTTGGAAAAAGAAATTATTAGAGCTTTGGAATATGGGATATCCTTGAATCCCAGAAAATGTACATTTGGCGTGAAAGAAGGAAAATTGCTAGGACACATTGTTTCAAAAGATGGAATTCAGATTGACCTCAAAAGAGTGGCTGCTATTGACAAGATCATATAGCCTAAAAATGTGAAAGGTATCCAATCTTTCTTTGGAAAAATAATTTTTTTAAGAAGGTTTGTCACAAACATTGCTAAAATTATCCACCCAATATCTAAGATGTTGAGAAAGGGAGAAAAAATAAAATGGATAGGGGAGCCATATGAAGCCTTTTTGACAATCAAAGATGCAATCAAGCAGGCACCTGTCCTCAAATCACCAGATTATTCAAAACCATTATAGTTATTCTCTTTTTCCTCTTTTCATACTATGGCTGGTGTGCTGTTACAAAAGAACAATGATGGTTTTGAGCAGCCAATTGCATTTTTCAGCAAATCATTACAAGCTGTAGAGTTAAAATATGACACATCTGAGAAGCAGGCATATGCCTTGGTAAAGGCAGTAAAAAATTTCAAACCTTACCTAATGGGAGCAGCTATTGTTGCCTATGTACCAATAGCCGCAGTCAAAGATATCTTTACCCAACAAGAAACTACAAGTAGAAGGTGAAGATGGATTATCAAAATCCAAGAATTTAATATTGACATATAGATTACTAAGTTCGTAAGGGGTCAGGGCTTAGCCAAATTAATGGCTGAGGAAAATCTAGAAAGCAATCATATTAACCAAATAGAGCAACAAAATATTGCACCTATTTGTGATATGCAGACTTGTGGACGGTATAGGAGGATTGTGGAGTACTTGCAAACAATGCAATGTCTTGAAGGTATGCCTCTTACTGAAAAAAGAACCCTTAAATTAAAAGCAATCAGATATGTCATTATTGATGATGAATTATGGTGGAGAAACCTTGAGGGCATTATACTTAGGTGTGTGGATGGAGATCAAGTTGAGGATCTACTAGTAGAAATGCATAAGGGAGTTTGTGGAGGACATTATATGGCTAAGACAACAACTAATAAAATTCTAAGAGCAGGATATTGGTGGCCTTCTATGTTTAAGGATTCACACAAATATGTTAGAAAGTGTGATGCCTATCAGAGATTCACCAAAAAGTTAAAGTTTTCTAGCAGTTTACCTTTAAGACCTATTTTTGTTTCTAGTCCTTTCCAACAATGGGATATACATTTTATAGGAGAAATATCTAAAAAATCCAGTGGGGGACATGCATGGATATTGGTAGCTACGAACTATTTCACTAAGGGGATTGAAGCAATTCCAGCTAGAAGGGCCACAAGCAAAGTTGTTACTAACTTTATAACTGACAATATTTTAAGTCGATTTGGGATGCGTAACAAAATTATTTCAGACAATGCAATGTGTTTTAGATCAGAAGAATTTGTAAATTTTTGCAATCAGTATGGCATCACTGTTTCATATTCATCCCCATATCATCCCCAAGGAAATGGATAGGCAGAATCTAGCAACAAGAGTTTGATGAAGATTATCAAGTGTATGATAGAAAAGAACAAAAGGGCATGGGATTCAAAACTGAAATTGGCACTATGGGCTGATAGGACTACTGTTAAAAAGGCAATTGGTCATTCACCTTTCAACTTAGTCTATGGGATGGAGGCATGCATTCCTTAGAATAACTTACTAAAAATGTATAAATTTGTCTAGGAATATGATGATGATTTGTGTGACGAAATGCAACTTAGGATGGAAGAGTTGAGTGAACTAGACGAAACTAGAATGGAAGCACATAAAAGGAATGAAAAGTTCTAGCTTCAGGTGAAGCACCTTTATGATAGAAAGGCAGTAGAGAGAAAATTTGATGTTGGAACCATGGTGCTGCTCTGGAATGCTTGATTAGAAGACAAGGGAAAACATGGCAAGTTTGATCCCCTTTGGTTGGTCCCTTATATTATTATGGATACACGTGGGGAAGATTCATATTTTCTACAATCACTTATAGGTGAGATTCTTGAGCTGCTAGTACATGGATTGTTCTTGATGTTCTATTTCTCTTGAAATAGCTCTTTTCCATGTACGTTTTGCAGTCCTGTAAATAGTGTATATAAGTTGGTCATTTTAATTTAATGTTTGTTTGTTTGCCCTATTCGGGCTTGTTCCTAGCTTTGTTTCTCTCTTTGTCTGGTCTGCATAATCGAAGATTTTGGATTCTTGCTATGTCCACAGGGGGCATACATCCCTAGTCGAAGCCACTGGTGGAGCTTTTATTTTCTTCTCCTCTGTGGTGGGTTTATTTTCATTATCTTTAACTAGTCTGGGCATTCGGGTTTTTTCCTTTTTAAGTATTGACTTGTTATTGGTGGTGATCAGTCATGTAAGTCATGTTTTATCCCTCTTTGGCTGTAACTTTATCGACCCATTTTACCTATCCTTTCGGTTTTGCCTCATGAACTTTATGTCCCTATGATTTTTGACCCCAAGGGTTATTTCCCTATCTGCCTAGTCGATCCCCTCCTTTAAAAATATTTGTTTCACATGTGCAAATTGTATGGACCGACAGATGTAGTGATCCTGATCTTAACCGTTCATCGTATACCTCACAAGGTTTTTGATTACGTCATGAGAAATGTTGCAAGGCTTGTGAGATGATGCCACCTATTGCATCTACTGTTGGGGCCAGTTTTGATCACTAACCAAGGATGGATGCTGATGACGACAACTATGTACCTTATGATGAATCACGACTGTCCCTCACTAACCTCGCAAAATTAAAATGTTAGTTTTAATATTGCTGCGAGACGCGCGATATGTTGACACGTGGATGCCGATGTTACCAAGCGAAAAACGTGGTGGGACCCATTCCATGCTAATGTGGTGTCTGTTGAGCAGTTTTTCTTGTTCACCTGATAATTAGAAGGCGAATGTGGCATTTTCAAATTGTGTTGACCTAATCGGGGCCATTTTCCTAGCCAACTCTGCCTTTGATCAACGACTCATTTTCAAATGAACTGTTGTTGTACTATATCCATTCTATCTCGCGCGAGTGAATAGTAATGGTTAAGTTCAACTTGGCCTTCGTAATTAAATGCCAAAGGATTAGTAAATTGCTATTTCAGTGTTGCAGTTTTGGATTGTAAAAATTTGTCTGGTGCTGAAGGAAACAACTATTATCGCAATTCTCCAGTCTCACTGAATTTGATGCTCTCCAAGATAAACCATAAGTAGTATGTATGCCTTCTCTTGTGTTTTCGAAAGGTGTTAGTATTATCTACTGAACAATTGGTGACTGTTTTCTTTTTGGTTCTTGATGAATTGTTGAGAAAATTCACTTTCAGAGCTTATATAGGGAACTGCTTGAGATTTTTGAATAAAGAAGAACTTTATGTGACTAAAATAGAAAGAAAAGTGTAATTATTTGTCATGTAAAAACCCTAGTTTGAATTATCATCTGTTTGATGCACATGGGACCCAAGGCACCAATTGCCCGTTCCGAGGCTATGCCTAGGAGTTTTTCAGAAGATGTTATTGATCTGTTGAAGCCTTCTACAAGCAAGAAGCAGGATGGAAGGGTATTATTTTATGGACCCTTGCTTCAAAAAGGTTTAGTGAATAAACAGTGTACAATTCATGATGCCAAATTGCCGTACACTAGTTGGTAGTTGTTTTCCAACTGGTTTGGCAATAGAAATTTGGTAGTTCCTTTGTGTAATCCATGGAGATTGGACCTGGGTAAGTTGGTGGTACCCAATGTCTATGAGGATATAGACCTATTGAAGGATATTGCTATGAGGTACGACCCTATGACTCGAACTATCAGAACACATCTTGGCAAGCAAATGATCAGGGTAACCAAGGAGGACATCATAGAGATTTTTGGTTTGCACGAGTGGAGCCAGGATATGATTCCCATCAAATTGGAGGTCTTCAAGGAGGAATACAGAAACACCAAGGGTTTGATCAAGACATCTCTTTTGATACCCCATTTGGCTGCATTGGGAAGAGGAAAAAATCAGAAGAAAGTTGTTATTGGAAAGAATGAGCTTGAACCTTTCCCAGTGGACTATTTCATCCCCCATTTTAAGAAGACCGTTTGTGCATAATGTCAGGTTCTGGGGATTGATTTGAAGAAGAATTTGCCTATAGAGGTGATGTATATGGCTATAAAAATCCAACACCCTTGTTATAACATGGTATGTGATTTTTCTATTTACCTTGCAGAGAACATGCATTCTGGTTTAGAAGCTTTGAAGCTGGAGAAGAATTGGGTAGGATTCAAATGGTTTTCTCTACTAATTCACATGTTTCTGCATAGGGGTCAGAGTGTGTTTGAGAAAGATATAGAATTGAAGAAAAGAGAAGGAGACATTGAGATGTCTGTCCAGTATTGGGCTAGGGTCGTGGACATGCATGACTATAAGTTTGATTATGTAACCTTTCATAATGTTTTCCAATCCAAGTTAAAAACGACATTGGTTTTTGATTCCCCCAGGATTCCAAAGGAAATTCATGATTTCCTAAGACCTATGGAGAGGAGGCCTGAGTTGAATTTAACACATAACTGGGGGGATATTATCCCCAACCATGGCACTATAGTCTTCAGGGTTTTTGGCACAAATGTCATCCCGTTTTTTCTATCTAGGGAGGTCCCCCTTAGACTAGGTTTCATAGAAATCATGAGGCAATTTGGAGCATCTCAGGATTTCCATTTTCCTATTCAACATAAGAAAGGATCTTTCTTCCCTGAATATACAACTTTCACCGATTATGTCATGATAAAGGGAGGGTGGAGAAATTTGCATTTATTGCTCAAGTTGTATAGGCTAAAGACTTTACGTCCTAGGAATCATGATCCTAAGTGTTTTATCTCCCAAATGAAGGCCAAGCACCAGACTGGGACCTTTGTCCACAATTTTTATTTTCCTGATGATATCATCAGGAATATTTTTTATTTGAACTTACAAGATGAGAGGAAGGCAAGATTCATTGCCTATTCAAAAATGGTAAGAAGTAAACAGGAAGAGATGCCTAATTTTGATCCTGTACCTAGTGCCAAAGATGACCTCAACAAGGCAATCTATGCTCTTGATAATTTTGAGAGCGTAGTAGGGGTCTTAAAGGAGGAAAGGATTGTAGAAGGAAGAGGAAAGTCACAAGTTACTAAGGAGTACCCTGAGATAAGAACTGAAGAAAGGCCTACCTATCAACCTCAGGGGAAGATAAAGGTATTTTCTAGGAGAAAGAAAAGTAGGATAGAGGAGGATACAATGAGTGGCACATCATCTATCCCAAGGAAATTAGTGCCCGATATTGTTGATCTGGATTTGCCTCAGATGATTTCATAATAGATTCACCCATCATCCCCAAAGAGGCATAGAACTGATAGTGTGAGGGATGTTGGCCAAAAGGGTAATGATGAGGAAGACATTAGTGTAACTCTAGATGAAATGAATCTGGAGTTTCCATTGCACCCAACTGACATTGCAACAAGTTCAAGAACAATCACCCTAAGATTGGGGAAGGATGAGATCAAACGGATTACAAATAATGATGATTTGAGGATGGAGGCTTGCAAAGAGTTCATGATGGATGAATCTTTTATTCATACTCATGCTTTTAAACATTTTGTATGGAGAGCTCATCTCTCAACATATACTTAGAAGGTAGCAAATGAAAGAATTTTGTATTTAGAGCTCCCAGAGCAGGTAATCTAGTCTAGGGTTAGAGTGAAAATGAAGGAAAAGTTTAAGGAAATCACACCAGAAGAGGGCAGGGCATCGGTTCAAAAGTGTGGAATATTGCTACTCCCTGAATGGGATATTTTTGATGCTATGGTATTTGACATAGTAAGAAGGGCCAATAGGCCACTACTTGCAATAGAGGAGCAGGCTGCATTGGCACTTAAAGGATCAGCCTTTAGTGAGGAATGGGATGCTCCGGCAATATGGTCACTCTCCACTAGGTCTAGAAAGCCTATTGTTGCAGAAGTATCTGACTTCAGTGGTCATAGGGTTATGAAATGAGTTGCTGACACTGCTGCACTAGAGGCTACTGACATGGTTGTGAATGTTGCCAAATTCACTAAGGCAACTGTGGAGGACTTAATTAAAATCCGAGATACTCTAAGAAGCCAATGTAATGACATTATTATTGTGTATAACAAAAGTCAGCAAAAGGTGATAGAATTGGAAACTGAAATGGCCTTATTGAGACAACAGATGGAAACCTTGAGGTCCCAAAGGTAGGCTAACTTTAAACATATTGTATCTAACCCTCCCATAGAGTAGACTCAAGCTTCTACACAAGAGCAATCTTGGGCAATTGTCCCATATAATATGGGACAAGTGCCTATTGTGATTAAAAGGGCCAGTGGCTCAGGAGGAGATCCTTCTAGGGAAAAGTTAATTTGGCAAGTTGAAAAATATAAGGAGATGGTAAACCAAATTCGGGATGCAGCAGAAAGGAATAACTCAGAAATTGTTGATACTGTGTTAAGGCATTTACATAAATAGGTCCAGAGTAAGCTGAATGGCGTTCATGCAAATTATGCCTTGATGTTGCAAGCACTCAAATTGTTTCCAAGGGACAGAGAACTAGCTATCCCTTTGCTAAATAGATGGGGCCCTAGAATGGAGAAGTTAAAATTTATGGCAGTTGGGGAAAAACAACATATCAATTTGTTAAGAGTATTGTCGAGCAAAAGTTCCAGGGGTCTGCTGCTCCTATGGAGTCCAAAATCAAAGCATTTAAGGATATTTATGATGGAAAGGACTTGACTCAACTACCTCATATTATGCATAGACAGGATAAAGTCAAGCCTTTGCAGGCATGGAAGGAGCAGATGAATAATATAATGATTGCCCAAACACATGAAATATGCAAAAATGCTAATATCCGTATGTTGGAAAACACTTTGGAAAAGTTATCATTTGTCATTAGTTTCCTGGAAAACTTTGATAAAATAGCCATGTCATTGATGATAAAGTATGTACCTTACCAAAAAATGGTGGACCAGGTGGTGGCTTTCAATTGGCCGTTTGAGGAGGATTTCGAGTCATGGAAAAGGGTGTTCATTGATGAACTTGAATTATGAATAACTTGGATGAGAATTGCAATTTGGTCATGTAAAATATAGGTCTTGCCTTAGGTATTATATTTTGAAATGCATTCTCTTTCCGGATTCAGGTGCAAGTTGTTCAAATAAAATCAGTGCAAAAAATGGTTAAAAGATGCTTTGGTGTCAGGGGAGCGACACTTGGAGCAATGCTTGTTCTTCCTCCACTACAAACTAATGATCATTTTTGTTTTTGGCTTTTCCTCTCTCACTAACAAATGATGTAAAGATAAATTATTAGGGATTAGCGGTCCAGTAAAAAATGGACATGTGTACTCTCTAGCCTGAAGCTTGTTGGCTCCCTTGTTTTTATAAAAGGGAATTCTGGGCTGAGAGAAAGGTCTATTGAAATTACTGAAGATACGTAAGATAAGAGTGAAGTAGCATAGAGAGAACAATATGTCCATGTTTTGATCCGATTTGAGAACTTAGCAAATGATGGGGTTCTTGAGCATGCTTATGTTAACCTTGTGATTGTTTTGAGTCTATTTTCTCTCCTATTATGTTGGTTTGTATGAATTATGAATGAAGGATTGATCCAAGATGATTTTTATTAATTTCCATTTGTTATTTACTATGGATTATGTTTGAATATAGCTCTGGTTCAAAGAACTTGTTAAATGCTTTAGTTATCCAATAAGTTTATGTGAATTTTCACATGGGATTTATCAAGGAGTAATAAACTCAAGTATCGATGTATGGATTGTAATGCTATTCACATAGATCATATATGCTTTAGATGAAAGTTACCCTATAGTTCAGTTCCTGGTTTGAATCCGTGCTTTAGGATATGGCGCTAGAACTCTGACTACTTTCTGTCCTTGTATTTTTTGTTATCGCTTTAGGAAATTTCAATCAAATAACTCATACCAGCACAATAGGTGTAATTTCAATTCCTTGTTAAATAGATCCAAGCTTTTCTAGGAAGTAGCCATTTTATTGAAGGTTTATCTCTTTTAACACTGATAGGAATCTATCTGTTGTTTGTCCACGCACGAGCAGATCATTTCTATCATGAATGACAACATGTTTTAGGAAAACCCTCCTGGATCTTACAGGGTCCGAAGTGTAGGAGAGATAGCAGCTTTACTGCTATCTTATTGTTAAGTTGGCACGGTGCCTTCAAGAGTTCAATAATTCAACATGGCAAGCTCAGAGAAGCTCTTGTGGGTTCTGCTTGGGTTGTTATAAAAAATGGCAATAGAATGGTGACTCTACTAGGTAATGTATTGAATGAATAGTCTCTAAGTGCAGATTTGGTTTAAGTCGGAGTCAATTTTATAATATAATTGTTTTTTCCTATCACTGTGTTTATTATGTTGAACACATGCATCTAGTTTTCCTATTTTTCTTGTCAGTGTGTTAGGTGATGTTTGAAATCTTGTCCAAAAGTGAAGTGCAAATACTTCATCATTCCCAAAATTTTGGGTGGCGACTCTAATATCTCAAACAATAAATTTCACATAAAGTGCTACAAGCAACATGCAAAGGAAGGTTCTCAAACACTGAAGGGCATGAAGAAGACAAGAAATTATACAAAAAAAAATCTCGAGCCAATGATAGAGCTCGAGTCAGGACAAGACAAGAAATGGGTAAAAGTAAATGATACCCCAAGTAATTATGTTTCATCTCCTATTGCTTTTTCTCCTACTTTAAACACTGAGACAAATAGTGCTTTTGTAAGTGAGAATTCCTTAGATACTATTATGTCTAAATCAGATCATGGTAGTTTTCCTTTTGAAATGGCACAAGAAATTGAAGTTGATATGTATAAAGAGGAGGAGCATTGGGCTTTCTGGGAACAAGATAAAACATTCCTAGAAGCCACAACACCTGGTGCCATGTCCGTCTTCACTGGGAAAAATTTTAAACCCAAAGGAACACCTCTAAGAAAGGGGATGCCTTTCATTCAAGAAGAATATTAGGTAGAACAACCGTATTATACTCCATCTCCTAGTGAGGCAGGGGATATTCTTGAAAATGAGATGGATATAGACAAGGATATGCAAATCTTGATTGAGGAAGAAAGGAGGTTGCAAGAGGAAGACAATAATAGAGATAGAATAAGAAAAGAAAATTTGGAGAGATGTCAGGCTAAGCAACTCGAAAGAAATTCCCAAAAGAAGGTTGAGAAGATGAGGGAAGAGGTAGCTAAGAGAAAGCCTTTGAGGAAAGGGCAGCTAAAGCAGCTGTCGAAAGGGCATGTGAAATACCTAAAGTAACAATCTCAATTTGAGTTTTTCTACTCCCACATATATTTCATCTACTCTATCTACCAAGGGTGCATATGCATCTGTGGGATCTAAGAAGATAACCTTTCAAGACCATGGGAAGGCCCATATTGACCAGTCTAGGAAAAATTCTCAAGATTTTTCAAATTACAAGAACTCTGCCAATACTAATGATGAATTAAATAGCATGGTACTCAAAGGGATGGGAATTGATCTCAGATCATTAGATGTCCCACAGAATCCTGAGATTTTAAGGTTACAACTGTTGAATGATCAATTACAAGCTGATCTAAGAAAATTTGAAATACAAGTTGCTAATGCTGAAGTGTCACAAAAAATAGCCTTTCTTAAGGTGTCTTCAGAATACCCTCAAGCTTCTAGTTCGAGTAATGATGAAAATGAGTCATTGAACAAGAAGTCTGAGAAGCAAGCCTATACAGAGGGCTGCAATGGTAATCAAGGTGGTGGAAGTGGAGGTGGCCATAAGATTATCAGCTCATACTCAGATAATGGAAAAGCCAGCACTACTAAGGTTAAGCAATTAGGTAGTTCTGACAAAGGTAAAGGCGGGGATGACAAGAAAGACATTGAACAACACATTACCTCTAGAAATGGACGTGGAAGCAAGGCATCTCAAGGTGATAGATATAGGTAGTTATGCTTTGATAATATTAGGGGGTATTCAAATCTAGTCTCGGATAATGCACGAAAACATCTCCCAGAATTCAGGGGTAATAATGCTTTCAGTGGAGAAGACCATTTGAAAGCTTTTCAAGGCTTTGTTGAGGATTTTGAACTCTGGGATGATGATGTGGCTATGAAATATTTTATGCAATCACTACTGGAGGATGCCAGGGACTGGTACAGAGGGTTACCTGATGGTAGTATTGATTCCAGAGATGCCTTTTATAGAGTTTTCAAGGAGCAGTATGGGGATCAGACTGATTTTAGATTCAAGTTGAATGACTTCAACAATATTACTAAGGGGCACAATGAACTAGTTACTGAATTTAATTCCCATTTCTAGAAGGCTATGACAAGAGTCCCTGCATATCTAAGATCCAACGAAAGTGCATGTCTAGTTGTGTATTGTAACACCTATGATGTTAAAATGTGCTATTTACTGAGAGATAAAGATCCTCAAAATTTACGGTAGGCATATAATATGGTAGTTAATATTGAAAATAATAGAAGGGCTTCAGGTAAAGTGGGAAGAGGAGAGGATCCTAAGGCTTTTAAAAGCATGAGAAATCAAACAGAGAAAGTTGGTAAACCTACTCCAACTGATGATAAGATAGATCAAGTTCTTACTCTGTTACAAAAAAAAGTAAAGAATGATAAGCCTCACTTCCAGAGAGATGAGAGACCCCCAAGATTACAAGATTATCCTTATAATACAAATTGGAATAATGGTAAGCCCCTTCAAGGGAATCAAAAACATAACCAAATTCCACCTGACCCTCTACAAAGGCAGTCTGTGAATAATGTAGAAAATCTATTATGGTGTGAGATATGTAGAATGCCACATTCTCCACAATAGTGTGCAGTTGCACAATCAATGTTGGACTCTCAGGATGATCAAGGAAACTCCCAGCCTCCCCAGGACCAGGACACAATGACCAATGCATTGTTAGGTCTAGCTGATTTGGCCTATGATGATTATTCCTCAGAAGACAAGCCTTGTGCTTGAGATGTTAATGCTCAAAGGCAACAAAATGGCATATCATTAGCAGGTGTTTCCAAATGAAGGAGATAATGATGATTGTTTTGTGAATGAGTTTGAGATATACGATACAGTGTTGAGGAGACCTTCTAATGAAGAAATTGAAAAATACACTGTGGCTTTAGTTGCTAGGGCAAGGAACAATATACAATTGAGAAATAAGATTGTCCTTGGCGAGTCTGGTAAACCTTGCAGTTTGTTCATAAAGGAGAAGGAGGTAATTAAGCCAAAAACAAGTTTGGAGGCTAAAAATATTGATCCAAAGCCTAAGGAGATAAGAGAACCCAGGATATGGGCAAAAATGGTAGACAAGGCCAAAGAAAATGGTGAAGTTGTACTTCAAAATAATAAGGATAGTGACCAAAAGTCTTCTGGTAAATAAATTTCAAAGGGGATAAAAAGGTAATTTATGCAAAAACATGCTTCCCTGATCTGCCGAAGTATACCTCAATAGATATGTTCCAGGTGCTTTCGCAAGTTAAGGTTACCATTCCTTTCCTAGAAATGATGAAGATAGATGAGCATAAAGACAAGACTATTGCACTTATAAATAGATTCCCACAAATAGAAGAGATGAATTAGTATCTGATCAGAATGATACAAAAGAGCAAAAGAAAGTGGAAGAAGTCACTACAAAGAGTAGACAAATATATTTGGGGACTACGGTTACAGCTAACCTAGATCATGTCAATACTTTTTTCTTGAGCTTGATAATTGATGGAAAAATGCTAAGAAATTGAATGATTGATTCAGGAGCATCTAACAATGTCATGCCAGTAGAAATAATGCATACAATGGGGCTAATAGTTGATAGTACATATGGTAAGTGCTATGCAATGGACTCTAGGGAAGTACCTGTTATAGGTATCATAAATGATGTTCCGTATAGATTAGGAGTCTTTCCTGAGAAAGAGTTACATATGAGTGTTACAGTGGTGGATATTCCACCAACCTATGGTATGCTATTGTCTTAGCCCTAGAGTGCTTCAATGGGTGGAAGTATTTAGTGTGATTTATATTTTGCCACCTTTTCTATTGAACAAAGAGATGTTAAGGTAGATAGGGAGAAAAGAGCCCCCCACATGATTGAAAATGTGGAAGAATCATTAGAACCTATCAAAACTAACTTTGTAGAAACTAATTTGGATAACTTCGGTGTTGAGGAAGATAAAACAAAAGAACATGCCCAACCAACACCTTTTGATAAAGAAGCTTCCAAGGAATTATCAGAAGGAGACTTATGGATCATGCATTTTGATGGAGCTTGCTACAAAGAAGGCTCAAGAGCAGGAATATATTTTATTTCACCTCAAGGTAAAACTTTCAAGTATTCATTCTTACTGCAATTCTCTTGTACTATTAATGTTGTTGAGTATGAAGCTCTCATACTCAGCTTGAAGATAGCTTCAAAACACGGTATTAGGGTGTTGAAGGTTATGGGAGATTCTGAGTTAGTGGTTTCCCAAATAAGATCCCGCTTTGCAGCTAAAGAGAAGAGGCTCAGACAATATTGAAATGCAGTATGGGACATTATTGAAGGATTTAGTGCTTTTGGAATTGAATGGATTGTTGGAGGACAGAATGCTAGAGCAGACTTACTAGCAAATATTGTTGTTAAACTTGATGATGTCACTTTTGGTGGCATCTCGCAAATAGAAGTACAAACTAGGCCTACAATACCTGATAATGTATGCAACTGGAAAGTGTTTGATGATGATACTGATATCCTAAAGTTTTTGCATTGTGTAAATCAATATGAAAGCTAGGAAATTTATTTTGGCTCATTTGTAGCTAATGTTGATGGTAAGGAGACCTTATTTGGAAAAGAGGTTATCCAACTTAAAACTAATACTATGCCTAGAGGTTTGGTTGCACTTGAGAGGGTGTTTAATGGCCTTGATATGGAAAAAGCTAAGCAAACATCATCTCATAAGGATGACCTAGAAGAAGTAAACCTAGGAACATAAAATACTCCCAAGAATGTCTATATTGGATAGAAAATGAAGCCTCATATTAGAAGCATGCTGATTACCTTGCTTCGAAAATATAGACATCATTTTGCTTGGTCATATGAAGATCTAAAGGCATACAGGGAGGATTTGTTTCAACATGAGATCCCATTCAAACCTAATATGAAGCCTCTTAGGCAAAAACAAAGACCTATCAATCCTACACTGCAGCCTAAAATGAAAGAAGAGCTTGCTAAATTATGGGAGGCATGAATTATCAAACCAATTAGACATTCATCTTAGGTCTCTAATTTGGTACTTGTTAGAAAAAAGAATGGGGATATTAGGTTATGTGTTGATTTTAGGAACTTGAATATTGCCTCTTTAAAGGACTCTTTAAAGGACAATTACCCATTGCCGAATATGGAGGCTATGTTGCATAAGGTCATAGGTTGTGAATTATTATCAATGATGGATGGATATTCTGGTTACAATGAGGTCATGGTCAAAGAGCCTGAGCAATTTAAGACTAATTTCACCACACCATGGGGTACATATGTGTATGTTATAATTCATTTTGGATTGATAAATGCTTGTGCGACCTTTCAAAGAGCAATGGATCTGGGTTTTGCAGATTTTATTGATCATTTCCTTGCAATTTATTAGGATGAACTTACTACTCATAGCAAGAAAGAAGAGGACCATTGTGCCCATTTAGAAAAAAAATTTGTTAGAGCTTTGGAATATGGGATATCCCTGAATCCCAGAAAATGTACATTTGGGGTGAAAGAAGGAAAATTGCTAGGACACATTGTTTCAAAAGATGGAATTCAGATTGACCCCGAAAGAGTGGTTGTTATTGACAAGATCATACAACCTAAAAATGTGAAAGGTATCCACTCTTTCTTTGGACAAATAATTTTTTTAAGAAGGTTTGTCACAAACTTTGCTGAAATTGTCCGCCCAATATCTAAGATGTTGAGGAAGGGAGAAAAAATAATATGGACAGGGGAGCCATCTAAAGCCTTTCAGGCTATCAAAGATGCAATCAAGCAGGCACCTGTCCTCAAATCTCTGGATTATTCAAAACCATTCCAGTTATTCTCTTTTGCCTCTTTTCATACTATAGTTGGTGTACAATTACCAATCAACAATGATGGTTTTGAGCAGCCAATTGCATTTTTCAGCAAATCATTACAAGCTGTAGAGTTAAAATATGACACATCTGAGAAGTAGGCATGTGCCTTGGTAAAGGTAGTAAAAAATTTCAAACCTTACCTAATGGGAGCAGCTATTGTTGCCTATGTACCAACATTTGTAGTCAAAGATATCTTCACCCAGGAAGAAACTACAGGTAGAAGGTGCAGATGGATTAATAGAATCCAAGAATTTAATATTGACATATAGATTACTAAGCTTGTAAGGGGTCAGGGCCTAGCCAAATTAATGGCTGAGGAAAATCTAGAAATCAATCATATTAACCAAATAGAGCAACAAAATATTGCACTTATTTGTGATATGCAAACTTGTGGATGGTATAGGAGGATTGTGGAGTACTTGCAAACAATGCAATGTCCTGAAGGTATGCCTCTTACTAAAAAAAGAACCCTTAAATTACAAGCAATAAGATATGTCATTATTGATGATGAATTGTGGTGGAGAAACCCTGAGGGCATTATACTTAGGTTTGTGGATGGAGATCAAGTTGATGATCTGCTAGTAGAAATGTACAAGGGAGTTTGTGGAGGACATTATATGGCTAAGACAACAGCTAATAAAATTCTAAGAGCAAGATATTGGTGGCCTTCTGTGTTTAAGGATGCACACAAATATGTTGAAAAGTGTGATGCCTATTAGAGATTCACCGGAAAGTTAATGTTTTCTAGCAATTTACCACTAAGACCTGTGTCTGTTTTTGGTCCTTTCCAGCAATGGGGTATAGATTTTATAGGAGAAATATCTGAAAAATCTAGTGGGGGGAATGCATGGATACTGGTAGCTATGGACTATTTCACTAAGTGGATTGAAGCAATTCCAGCTAGAAGGGCCACAAGCAAAGTTGTTACTGACTTTTTAACTAACAATATTTAAAGCCGATTTGGGCTGCCTAACAGAATTATGTCAGACAATGAAATGTGTTTCAAGTCAGAAGAATTTGTAAATTCTTGTAATCAATATGGCATCACTATTTCATATTCATCCCCATATCATCCCCAAGGAAATGGACAGGCAGAATCTAGGAACAAGAGTTTGATGAAGATTATCAAGCATATGATAGAAAAGAACAAAAGGCCATGGGATACAAAACTGAAATTGGCACTATGGGTTGATAGGACTACTATTAAAAAGGCAATTGTTCATTCGTCTTTCAACTTAGTTTATGGGATGGAGGCATGCATTCCTCAGAATAGCTTACTAAAAATGTATAAATTTGTCCAAGAATATGATGATGATGTGTGTGACGAAATACAACTTAGGATGGAAGAGTTGAGTCAACTAGATGAAACTAGAAGGTAAGCACATAAAAGGAATGAAAATTTGTAGCTTCAGGTAAAGCACCTTTATGATAGAAAGGCAGTAGAGAGAAAAATTGATGTTGGAACCATGGTGCTGCTCTAGAATGCTAGATCAGAAGACAAGGGAAAACATGGCAAGTTTGATACCCTTTGGTTGGGCACTTATATTATTATGGATACACATGGGGAAGATTCATATTTTCTAAAATCACTTACGGGTGAGATTCTTTAGCTGCGAGTACATCGACAATTCTTGAAGTACTATTTCTCTTGAAATATCTCTTTTACATGTAAGTTTTGTAGTCCTGTAAATAGTGTATATAAGTTGGTCATTTTTGTTTTATGTTTATTTGTTTGCTTTGTTCGGGCTTGTTCCTGGCTTTGTTTCTCTCTTTGTTTGGTCTATGTAATCGGAGATTTTGGATTCTTGCTATGCCCACAGGGGCATACATCCCCAGTCGGAGCCACTAGTGGAGCTTTTATTTTCATTATTTTTAACTGGTCTGGGCATTGGGGTTTTTTCCTTTTTGAGTATTGACTTGTTATCAGATGTGATAAGTCACTTAAGTCATGTTTTATCCCTCTTTGTTAATAACTTTACTGGTCCCTTTAACCCATCCTTTCGATTTTGTGTCATGACCTTTATGTCCCTATGATTTTCGGCTGACTAATTTTACAACTAGTCAGTCCCCTTCTTTAAAAATATCTATTTTGCATGTGCAGATTGTATGGACCAACGGATGCAGTGATCTTGATCTTAACCATTCATTGCATACCTTGCAAGGTTTTTGACTACGTCATGAGAAATGTTGCAAGGCTTGTGAGATGATGCCACCTGTTGCATCTGATGGTGGGGCTAGTTTTGATCGGTAACCAAGGATGGATGCTAATGACGACAACTGTGTACCTTACGATGCATCATAGTCATCCCTCGCTGACCTCGCACAATTAAAATGTCAGGTTTAATATTGTTACGAGGTGTGTGATATGTTGACACGTGGATGCCGATGTTACCAAGTGATGAACGTGGTGGGACCCGTTCCATGCTGATGTGGTGCTTGATGAGCAGTTTTTCTTGTTTGCCTGATAATTGGAAGGCAAATGTGGCATTTTCAAATTATGTTGACTTAATCGGGGCCATTCGCCTAGCCAACTCTGCTCTTGAGCAACGACTCATTTTCAAATGAACTGGTGTTGTACTATAGCCGTTCTATCTCATGCGAGCGAATAGTAATGGTCAAGTTTGATTTGGCCTATGTAATTAAATGCAAAAGGATCAATAAATTGCTATTTCAGTTTTGCATTTTTGGATTGCAAAAATTTGTCTGGTGCTGAAGGAAACGACTATTATCACAATTCTCCAATCTCTCTACATTTGACGCTATGCAAGATAAACCGTAAGTAGTACATGCACCTTCTCTTGTGTTTTCGAAAGGTGTTAGCATTACCTACTGAAAAATTGGTGACTGTTTTCTTTTCAGTTCCTCATGAATTGTTGAGCAAATTTGCTTTTAGAGCTTATATAGGTAACTGCTTGAGATTTTTGAATAGAGAAGAACTTTATGTGGCTAAAATAGAAAGAAAAGTGTAAACATTTGTCATGTAAAAACCCTAGTTCGAATTATCATATGTTTGATGCAAATGGCACCCAAGGGATGAATTGCCCATTCCGAGGCTATGCCTAGGGGTTTTTCAGAAGATATTATTGATCTGTTGAGGCCTTCTACAAGCAAGAAGTAGGATGGAAGGGTATTATTTTATGGACCCTTGAATCAGGAAGGTTTAGTGGATAAACAATGTACAATTCGTGATGCCGAATTGTCGTACACTGGTTGGTAGTTATTTTCCAATTGGTTTGGGAATAGAAAGTTGGCAGTTCCTTTGTGTAATCCATGGAGATTGGACCTAGTTAAGTTGGTGGTACCCAATGTCTACAAGGATATAGACCTATTGAAGGATATTGCTATGAGGTACGACCCTGTGACTCGAACTGTCAGAACACATCTTGGCAAGCAAATGATCAGGGTAACCAAGGAGGAAATCATAGAGATTTCTGGTTTGCACGAGTGGAGCTAGGATATGATTCCCATCAAATTGGAGGTCTTCAAGGAGGAATATAGAAACACCAAGGGTTTGATCAAGACATCTCTTTTGATACCCCATTTGGCTATGTCAGGAAGAGGAAAAAATTAGAAGAAAGTTGTTATTGGCAGGAATGAGCTTGAACCTTTCCCAGTGGACTATTTTGTCCCCCATTTTAAGAAGACCGTTTGTGCATTATGTCAAGTTCTGGGGATTGATTTGAAGAAGAATTTTCCTATAGAGGTGATGTATATGGCTGTAAACATCCAACACCCTTGTTATAATGTGGTATATGATTTTTCCATTTACCTTGTAGAGAACATGCATTCTAGTTTAGGAGCTTTGAAGTTGGGAAAGAATTGGGTAGGATTCAAATGGTTTTCTCTACTAATTCACATGTTTCTACATAGGGGTCAGAGTGTGTTTGAGAAAGATATAGAATTGAAGAAAAGAGAAGGAGACATTGAGATGCATGTCCAGTATTGGACTAGGGTCGTGGACATGCATGACTATAAGTTTGATTATGTAACCTTTCATAATGTTTTCGGATCCAATTTAAGAAGGGCATTGGTTTTTGATTCCCCCAGGATTCTAAAGGAAATTCATGATTTCCTAAGAACTATGGAGAGGAGGCCTGAGTTTAATTTAACACATAACTAGGGGGATATTATTCCCAACCATGGCACTATAGTCTTCAGGGTGTTTTGCACAAATGCCATCCCATTTGTTCTACCCAGGGAGGTCCCCCTTAGAATAGGTTTCATAGAAATCATGAGGAAATTGGGAGCATCCCAGGATTTCCATTTGCCTGCTGAACATAAGAAGGGATATTTCTTCCCTGAATATACAACTTTCGCCGATTTTGTCATGATAAAGGGAGGGTGGAGAAATTTGCGTTTATTTCTCAAGCCGTATAGGCTAAGGAATTTACGCCCTAGGAATCATGATCCTAAGGGTTTTATCTCCCAAATGAAGGCCAAGCACAAGACTGAGACCTTTGTCCACAATTTTTTTTTTCATTATGATATCATCAGGAACATTTTTTATTTGAACTTACAAGATGAGGGGAAGGCAAGATTCATTTCCTATTCAAAAATGGTAAGAAGTAAACAAGAAGAGATGCCTGATTTTGATACTGTACCTAGTGCCAAAGATGACCTCAACAAGGAAATCTATGTTCTTGACAATTTTGAGAGTGTAGTAGGGGTCTTAAAGTTGGAAAGGATTGTAGAAGGAAGGGGAAAGTCACAAGTTACTAAGGAGTACCCTGAGATAAGAACTAAAGAAAGGCCTACCTATCAGCCTCAGGGGAAGATAAAGGTATTTTTTAGAAGAAGGAGAAGTAGGACAGAGGAGTTTACAATGAGTGGCGCATCATCTGTCCCAAGGAAATCAGTGCCCAATATTGTTGATCTAGATTCGCCTCTGACGATTTCATAACAGATTCACCCATCATCCCCAAAGAGGCATAGAACTGATAGTGTGAGAGATGTTGGCCAAAAGGGTAATGATGAGGAAGACATTATTGTAACTCTAGATGAAATGAATCCGGAGTTGCCATTAGGCCCAGCTGACATTGCAACAATTTCAAGAAAAATCACCCTAAGATTGGGGAAGGAAGAGATCAAAGGGATTACAAATAATGATGATTTGAGGATGGGGGCTTGCAAAGAGTTCATGATGGATGACTCTTTTATTCATACTTATGCTTTTAAAGATTTTGTATGGAGAGCTCATCTCTCATGATATACTGAGAAGGTAGCACATGAACAAAGTCTGCATCCAAAGCTCCTAGAGCAAGTAATCCAATACAAGGTTAGAGTGCAAATGAAGGAAAAGTTTAAGGAAATCACACCAAAACAGGGCAGGGCATTTGTTATATTGCTACTCCCTGAATGGGATATTTTTGATGCTGTGGTATTTGAAATAGTAAGAAGGGCCAATAGGCCGCTACTTGCAACAGAGGAGGAGGTTGCATTGGAACTTAAAGGATCAGCCTTTAGTGAGGAATGGGATGCTCTGACAATATGGCCACTCTCCACTGGGTCTAGAAAGCCTATTGTTGTAGAAGCATCTGACTTCAGTGGTCATTGGGTTATGAAAAGAGTTGTTGACACTCCTACACTAGAGGCTACTTTTATGGTTGTGAATATTGCCAAATTCACTAAGGCAACTGTGGACGACTTAACTAAAAACTGAGATACTCTGAGAAGCTAGTATAATGACATTATTATTGAGTATAACAAAAGTCAGCAAAAGGTGGCAGAATTGGAAACTGAAATAGCCTTACTGAGACAACAGATGGAAACCTTGAGGTCCCAAAGGTAGGCTAGCTTTAGCCATACTGTATCTGACCCACCCATAGAGCAGCCTCAAGCTTCTGCACAGGAGCAATCTTGGGAAATTGTCCCATATAATATGGGACAAGTGCCTATTGCAATTGAAAGGGCCAGTGGCTCAAGAGGAGACCCTTCTAGGGAAGAGTTAATCTGGCCAGTTGAAAAATATAAGGAGATGGTAAACCAAATCCGGGATGTAGCAGGAAGGAATAACTCAGAAATTGTTGATATTGTGTTAAGGCATTTACATAAACAAGTATAGAGTAAGATGAATGGTGTTGATGCAAATTGTGCCTTGATGTTGCAAGCACTCGAATTGTTTCCAAGGGACAGATAATTGGCTATCCCTTTGCTAAATTGATGGGGCCCTAGAATGGAGAAGTTAAAATTTATGGCATTTGGGGCAAAACAACATGGGAACAAATATCCTATAGTCATAACAACTTATCAATTTGTTAAGAGTATTGTCGAGCAAAAGTTCCAGGGGTCTGCTGTCTGCTGCTCCTATGGAGTCCAAAATCAAAGCATTGAAGGATATTTATGATGGAAGGGACTTGACTCCACTACCTCATATTCTGCATAGTCAAGATAAAGTCGAGCCTTTGCAGGCATGGAAGGAGCAGATGAATAATATAATGATTGCCCAAACACATGAAATATGCAAAAATGTTGATATTTGTATGTTGGAAAATACTTTGGAAAAGTTATCATTTGTCATTGGTTTCCTGGAAAGCTTTGATAAAACAACCATATCATTGATGATAAAGTATGTACCCTACCAAAAAATGGTGGACCAGGTGGTGGCTTTCAATTGGCCATCTGAGGAGGATTTCGAGTCATGGGAAAGGGTGTTCATTGATGAACTTGAATTATGAATAACTTGGACGAGAATTGCAATTTGGTCATGTAAAATACAAGTCTGGCCTTAGGTATTATATTTTGAAATGCACTGTCTTTCTGGATTCAGGTGCAAGTTGTTCAAATAAAATCAGTGCAAAAAATTGTTAAAAGATGCTTTGGTGTCAGGGGAGGGACACTTGGAGCAACGCCTCTTCTTCCTCCACTACAAACTAATGATCATTTTTGTTTTTTGGTTTTCCTCTCTCACTAAGAAATGATGTAAAGATAATTTATTAGGGATTAGCGGTCCAGTAAAAAATGGACATGTGTACTCTCTGGCCTGAAGCTTGTTGTCTCCCTTGTTTTTATAAAAGGGAATTTTGGGCCGAGAGAAAGGTCTGTTGAAATTACTCAAGATACGTAATATAAGAGTGAAGTAGCATAGAGAGAACAATATGTCTAGGTTTTGAAATTTTGAGTTTGATTTGAGAACTTAGTAAATCATGGGGTTCTTGAGCATGCTTATGTTAACCTTGTGATTGTTTTGAGTCTATTTTCTCTCCTATTATGTTGGTTTGTATGAATTATTAATGAAGTATTGATCCAAGATGATTTTCATTAACTTCCATTTGTTATTTACTATGGATTATGTTTGACTATAGCTCTGGTTCAAAGAATTGGTTAAATGCTTCAGTTATCCAATACATTTATGCAAATTTTCACATGGTATTTATCAAGGAGTAATAAACTCAAGTATCGATGTATGGATTGTAATGCTATTCACACAGATCATAGATGTTTTAGATGAAAGTTACCGCGTAGTTCATTTCCTAGTTTGACTCTGTGCTTTAGGATATGGCGCTAGAGCTCTGACTGCTTTTCGTCCTTGTATTTTTTGTTATCGCTTCACGAAATTTCAATTGAATAACTCATACCTACACACTAGGTGTAATTTCAATTCCTTGTTAAATAGATCTGAGCTTTTCTAAGAAGTAGCAATTTTCTTGAAGGTTTATCTCTTTTAACATTGATTGGAATTTATCTGTTGTTTGTCCACGCATGAGCAGATCATTTCTATCATGAATGAAAACATGTTTTAGGAAAACCCTCCTAGATCTTACAGAGTCTGAAGTGTAGGAGAGATAGCAGCTTTACTGCTATCTTCTCATTAAATTGGCACGGTGCCTTCAAGACTTCAATAATTGGGCATGGCAAGCTCGTAGAAGCTCTTGTGGGTTTTTCTTGGATTTTTATAAACAACACAAACAATACAATGAGCCATTAAGTTTTGTGAATATCATCCTTGAGAGAGCTTCATCCATTGTCTTCCATCAACCAAACACAACAAGCATTCATCCAGAATTTGCACACGAACATTGGAGGCTTCATTGTGATAAGAGAAATCCAACATCATTTAAATACACTCCGCTACTGCATGGCAAAATCTATCATTTGTATTCATTTCATTTGGTAATCAATAGGTTCCTCATCATGTTTGCAATAGAATAGTTTCAATTTCATATGTGGAGGAGTTTCTAGATTTAAGATTTAAGATTTTTGGTTGTAGATTAGATTTCTTCATTAGATTCCTTTCATGTCCTTCTTGGATCATTAATCTAATGTCCTTCTTCCCCCTTGCATAGTAGGAATCATAACATAGATCACATAAAATGAAAAAATAAAATCATACTGCATCATAATACAACACATAATATAGAATTTGCACCAAAACTACATCATATATATAATAATCTCAAAATAATGTCATAGGGTAATGTCACGAGGAATCCCAAAAATATAACTTATAGGCTCGATGGTCAATATATAAAAGTGTCTCAACATAATAAAAATATAAAATGATATTCCCTAACTAGTACTCTCCTCATCTCCTTGGGATGAGGGATGTGGTGACTGATGCTCACTCTCTAGAGTTGATGAAACTAGGTCAGCCACAACTAATAGCCTATGTGATGATCCTAGAATGGTGGTGATTTGTGGTTGACTGTGGAGGGATCTATGTCCTGATGATGGATTCATATGGCTCCATATATTTCTTGAGGAGTTTCTATGGCTATGTGATGAATTGTGTCCTAATGACTGACTTCTGGAAGTGGATGGGCTTACACTGCTATGGCTTCTCTTGTTGTGAATCCTTTTGTTGGAGCCACTGCTTATACCACATTGAAACTGAGTAAAACTCCACTCCCATCACTCTACTAGCACAACCCTCTCATACAATCCCCTATAGTAGTCACGACCAACACTCACCATCACCATCTCTCTCACCACCTCCCCCACTATCCTAGAACACAACTATGCAAAATTAGAGCACCATTGTTGTGCTTCCTGCTGCCTCACGAGTGCCTAATCCCTCTCCATGCGCGTAACCTTTGGCTAGGCTTCTAGTGTCCTAATTTGAGTGAGGGCCTCATCTACTATACTTTGCATATCTTTCAGTTTCTAGTCAATTGTCACATCCCAAGGCAATGGTGGTCTAGCAGGTGGAACCTCCTCCCCATCCACCATCTAAACCCTGGTCTGCCTCTTAGCATCATCCATCTCATCCTCCCCTCATATATCCTACTCCCCACAAATGTCCACATCCTCCTCCCTGGCCACCTCCATCTCAAGTTGCTCCACCTTTGACTACCCTACCTCTTGCCAACATCCCTTTGGCTCCTCTCCCTCTACCCTAACCTCCCTCTCCTCCTCTCTCTAACCTACCTCTTGAATAGGTGATAGCTACACTTGTGTGACTTGTTGTTGCACTCTCCTCACCTGCCTCTAACCTCTCCCCCCTCCTCATCCATCTCCTCCATCATCCCCACCATTACATATCCCCCCTCTCTTTCCATCTTGCCTATCCCCTTCATCACCCCCACCATCTCCTCTGCCTACATCTCTCCCTCTCCCCCTACTGCTAGCCTTGCCTCCTCACCTTTTTGGGCACACTCATGGTAATAATTCTCATCAATCCACCAAAATCAACTGATCAGGATATTTCAATGGAAGTGGCCTATGCGTGAGCCACTATGCATCAAAATTTGGTGGTGGTCCCTACATCTACTAGTCCCCCACTCTACCTCCATTGTTGCACTACCAAACCATCAATATGTTTCTCAACCATTGTCACTGATATCAATGGTTCCCACACTAACTCCCAAGATGAGCATGCATACTTTTTGGTGCCTATAGATACATAAAATTACTTACCAAATAGTCACAGTACCTATTGGGGCAAGTAAATCTTAGTGATGAGCTATGACTACACCATCTGCCCAATCAAGTACTTGAACTATTGAAAAAATGATAGATTCTCCTCCTCTCTCAGCCACTATCCATAGTCCAAGTATGGCCTCCACACAAACTCAACCAAAGTATCACTTGCATGGCACCAATACCTTGTATCCCCCACCTGAGTTTGTGTCACTAATCCACCGTACATGTACACATAGGGAATTGCCTCAACTAACTGCCTCTATATCGATGGTAAAAATAATATAATATGCTCCCATGCCCATATCATAAGGAGTGTGTCCCACAATTGATACTGGTGGACTCCCTCTAGATGACATCATGAAGCAGATGGTACAACATCGCTAGCAAGCATGGCCCCCACAAAAAACTATCCTATCTCATATCATTTGGATAAGTACATATCCCCATCCAATCAAAAAACCATAGCCTTGATGATCTAGTATCAATACCCTAGCTATCAAGGTGCACAACATTCACTCCCATCGGCTATAATGCTCAGCTCAGAACTACCATCTAATATCATATCCATAGACACCTAACTATGCTACATCCTCATACTCATAGAAATCAGTAATAGCCTACAGTCCTCATCGTGGATCATATACTACCTGATCTCCCCTAATTGAAACTCATAGAATCTTGTAGACATCCTCGAGCATCACCATGGCCTCTCTTGTTGGAAACTAGAATGAACATGTCTCAGAGTTCCATCTCTCTGCCAATGTTGTCAAGAGACCCCTTTTTTCCTAAATAATGGGCATATAGGTCACATGAAACAATCCTAGGTGCATCAATTGCCTTTTCTCACCTGGCCGCAGCTAATCCCTGAATGCATATATAGTTAGCTGAAACTATCACATATATTTCAATGGTAATCATCTCCACACACACAAACCAAAGTTAGCACATCACTAAATATCATCCCTATCATCTAACTAATCAGCAATCCATAAGTAAAATGAGACTAAATCATGTGAACTTTAGCCATAGTAAATTGTGTCATTCTAATCAGATGCATTGTTTCATCTAATAGTTGCATCACTCTACAATGATTTCATATTTTGGTAGCATAGATGTGCCACTTTATGGAAATTGTGTCATTCCCCCCATTAGTTGTGTTGATTTTGAACATATGCATTGAATCAACCTAATTTTGTGTTACAATTTAGTGATTGTGTTGCATGACCAAAACTTATGTTTCACTTTATAACTTGTGTTGCACTAGTTCACAATTGCACCATTTGAACTTAAACCCCCTACCCCTTGCACTTGCATCATGACACAATAGATGCGTGCAACGTGAAGGAATTTGTGTGCTTCACACACGTAGATATGTTGAAATTCAGTTTGAAACATTTTCTTTCTTGATTTTCAAGGCCCTAAAACTACCCAAAAATGACTGTCACAAAGTGGGTATAGAATACATACTAGGGTTCTTGAGCCCTCTAGCTGTCAATAGGTATGTACTCAATATCTATGGTGATTTTCATCTAGAATAGTCATCTTTGTGAAATTTCCTCTCATTCTAAGCTTTGTATCTCTTATGGGCAATGGTGAAAATGAATTACCTTTTTACCCTCCTCGATCCTATTTATTGGGTGAAAATTAGGGTTTCCCCTAGGGCTTATAACTGGATGTAATTTTTCCCACTTTCAAAAGCCCTTTTTACTGCTTTAAACTTGCTGAAATTAGAAATCGACTGCGCCATTATTTGTATGGTCATCAAATTGACTTATCAGAACACTTTCCAATTTTTTATGGCACCTAGCCAAAATTCAAAAATTTTCTTGAGGGGGCATAGATACTTCATACCTTCGTTGGGGCATGCCCTAAACTAAATATTCTTTGTCACAATACGATAAACTGCTTGAAGACAAAGAGCGGCAAAATGTAGACACATAAAATTGATGTAGGCCTACAAACTTTATTATTTCCATATTTCGTCTCAGCATAATTAAAATACTTAATTATGTCCTATGGTCCAATTTCAACTATTAATTAAATAATGATTAATTATTTAATTAATTCATATATTTTATTCGTCTTGACTATTTGGGTATGTGTAGGATCATGATGGGCCAAAAAGTGGCGATATGTAAGTGATATGATGACCCATGTGGCTGGCAATTTTTTTTTTACCAAAAATTGTTGAAACGAAAAGGGTTTTTAAAGGATATTCTCAGCTTTCCACCAATATAAATTATTCTTTACTTTGAATTTAATACATAATTGTTATTCATTTTCTATTTGAATTACGACTAAAGTCCTAATTGATAGGTTGATTCAAAAACATTTATAACTTTTGAATGGTATCACATTTTTTGAATCTGAAACATGTGTCACATTTTATGCTTCACATACTATAGGATTAAAAAAAATCCATGAAGTTTTGACCAAGTTAAGGTGTTCGAACATACAAGTTTTTATATTTTTAAAAGTTATAATAAAAAATTCATAATTAATTATTTACTTGGAAAAAGAATACAAAAAAATATGCATCACATTGATACATGAGTCCTCTAATTATATCTAAAATCTTATAATTTTTTTTGTAATATTATTGTGGTTAGGCTGGTTAGACAGATACGTATTTCTTATTTTTTCCCTGAAATTTAAGTAATACTCAATTGAAATTTTAAATTTTAACCAAATAGATTTTTATTTTTATTAAATAAACCTAGTATTTTAGAAACTAAATTCAATTTTCTATAGATTCTATTCTTAAATATTTTTGAAATAATATAGATAAATTATTCAAATTTTTACGTCAAGTTGCCTAACTCTGATTTTCTAAATTTTTATTGCCACTTAAGGGCCTATTTTTTCCATGATGATCCTACACATACACATTTAAATAAATAAATTACATTTATTTTATTTAAATATGTCGCTAATTTCCCATCTCCTTATAATTAAATAAATCCCTAAATTTATTTAATTATCATTTACCTATTATTTCCTCGTAATTATTTAAATAAATAAATTTTATTTATTTATTTAAATATGTCATTAATTCCCCATGTCTTCTTATAATTAAATAAATTCCTATAATTTATTTAATTATTTTCCACCTTGTCCATTTTCTCCACAATTAAATAATTATTACTAATTATTTAATTATCTTATTGACTTTTCACTAAATTTAAATAAAGTCATTTATTTAAATTTCCTACTTTCTAATTTCCCACCAAATAAATAATTTTAAATAATTATCTATTGTCACATGGCCCCACCACTTTTGAATTAAATTTATTTTTAATTCAAAAGGTCAATGTCATCTCTTGAATCAAATAATTTTAAATTCCTATTTGATTCTCCATTTCAACCTCTTTTTTTGTGCCCAATATCTACTCGTAACATGCATTCTTGACCCTTGATTTGATTTCCATATAATCAAGTATGAGCCCTTCATTTCAAAATTGAACCTAAATTTTCCCTAACCCTAATTTCTAGTTGTCAAATGCAATGTCAGCCATTGATCTTAGGGTTTTCTCAACTTTCAGTCTTGGTCATTCATCCAAAAATGGAAATTCTTTAAAAAGGCTTTGACAACCTCATTTGAGCATCTCTTAGCATCTTGCAAAGTTGCCTAATTTTGAAATCCTTCAATATTTAATTGAGTCTTTGTCATAGGTCTTAGTTACTCTTCAAAATCAAAGGTCAAACATCATTTTATAGCATTTGGAGAAGGGTAATCAAGGTCAATCATGGAGGGCATGAAGGTTGTTTGTTGAAACTTTCCTTTTCTTTATGCTATTTTCCCCCTTTGTGCTTCATTGTTTAGCTAGGGTTTATTTTATGCATTTTATTTTATGCTAACTTGATTTGTTTCCTTAGTTACACTTCTAAAATTGACGTTCTATTACCTTGTTCACCTTTAGGAGTTTATATCCATTATATGACCTAACAAAGGAAAACCTTGAAAACAACAAACAAGATAATACAACAAATGAATATTTACAAAGCAACAACAAAAAATAACTAAAAAAACTATTTACAAAAAGGACTATTTAAAAAAACAAAACTATTTACAAAACTAATTATAAAAAATAATTATAGAAAAAAGACTATGACTGGAAATAATGCTTGGAAAACTACCCATTGATTGGCAATGGGACATCCTCGCAAGTCAAGGTTTTAAGCCTGTAGGTACTATCACCTAAAATTTTGGAAACTTGATACGAACCTACCCATAATTTGTCAAATTTACCATGTTCACCTTTACATTCATGGGCTTTGTTCTAATATAGGACTAAGTCAAATATTTTAAAAGTTTTTAATCTATCCCTTTTTGTCAAACCATCTTTTTACAACAAATTAATGCCTAGAAAAATGATTAATAGCTTGGGTACATTTTTCATCTAGATGCATTAATTACAATAATCGAGCTTTTGTTTGATCATCCAATCCAATGCATTCATGAGAAAATTTCCATGTAGGTATTTTCAAGTTTATCATAAATATAGGATCTAACCTATAAACTAGGTGGTAAGGATAATTTCCCAATGCGGACTCCATCCTAGTATGATCTACCCAAATAGAAAATTTCAATAAAGAATACCATTCTCTAGGATTCTTTTCAACCAATATTTTTATTATATCTAGTAGGCTTTTGTTTGATGATTCTACTAATATATTTCCCTATAGATAATAGTTAGATGAAAATTTTAATGATACTATATTCAAATTCCCAATTAGAAATCTTTAATGAAGAAAAAGAAGGGCCATTATCACATACTAGTGTGTATGGTATTCCAAACATGGTAATAATGTTTTCCTCCAAAAAATTTATTACCACCTTTGTGGTACATTGTTTGTTGGGACACACTTTAGTCCATCTAGTACAATAATCTATAATAATTAATATAAACTTGTGATCTGTGGATAATGGAATATTGATAATACCAATGAAATCCAATCCTCATTGTGAGAAAGGACACATCTCCATCACTAGTTGCAATGGATGAGCATTGAATCTAACCTCAGTTGCCATTGTTTGACATTTATGGAAATGTTTCACATGTTCATATGTATCTTTGAAAATCATTGGCCAGTAATAACCATATCTTAAACTGAGGTGCATAGTAGCTAAAGGTGCTCCATGAGTTGTTCCAAACTTATCATGTAGTTCCTGGAACACTTCATTTGCTTACATTCTATTTAAACATCTCAAATAGATGAACCATTATGATTTCTTCTGAATAGAGATCCTCCTTTGATCATATAACTTTTTGATTTTATCTTAAGAGCTCTTCTCTAATTTCTTTGCATATGATCAAAGAAAGTATGGCTGACCAAATAATGCAATATGTTTAAATACCAATATTTCTAGTCTTTCACATCTAGAGTATATTGTTGGCTAGAAATTTTTGGATCTACTTCCACAATAGATTTGACTAAAGCTTGTCCCCAAACCAATTTCATGGGTACAATATCTAAATCATAATCCATTTGTCTTTATTTTCTCTGAGCTCACTCTATGTTAACAACATTTTAACTATAGCATATGGGACAGTAGCTTTGATTATACTTCTTAGAATATAATGCTTGAATTTTGTACAACTTTGACCAAAGCAAAGGCTTGTTTCTCAACATCTGTGTATCTTAGCTCTGCTTCTTTAAATGGAGCACTCATAAAAGCAATTGGATTTTCTTCCTTATCTCTACCCTTCTATGTTAGCACTTCTACACAAGTATAACTAGAAGAAAATGAGTAAATATAAAAATGTTTAACATAATTTGGACTTACCAGTATCAGTGCTTCCATAATTGCAAATTTTATATTCTCAAAGGAAAGTTTAGCCTCATTTTTCCACTCTATTTTTTCATATTCTTTAGCATATCATTTAGTGGTCTTACTATCTCGATAAATCCAATAACAAATTTTCAAACAATATTGATTTTACAAAAATACAATTTCAATTCTTTTATGCTTCTCGCAGGTTGTAATTTAAGAAACACACTCACTTTATCTAGGTCTATTGAAATAGCTTTTTTAGAAATAATGTATCGCAACAATTTATCTTTAGTCACTTCAAAAATACATTTCTTAGGATTTAGTGAAGCTCCATATGTTTCACACTTATGTAGTATTGCTCTGAGATCTCAAATGCGATCTTGTTTGCTCTTTGAAAATACTATGAGATCATCCATATATATGATGGTACATTTACCTATCAAATCTTGAAAAGCATAATCCATGGCTCTGTGAAATATAGGTTTGAAATTTATCAATCCAAATGGTATCCTTCTATAAGAAACATTCCCCACTTTGTGGTGAATGTTGTTTTCATCTAATCTTCCTTTGCCACAATAACCTAATTATATCTAGAGAATCCATCCAAAAATGACATCATCTATGAACCATTTACAATTTGTAGTACTTATTCTAGTGAAGGTAGTGGATAATTATCTTTTTCAAAATTCTTATTAATATTTTAGAAATCTACACACAACTGTATGTCTCCATTTTTCTTCCTCATGGGTACTAAATTTTCCACCCAACTAGAATGCCTAATAAAAAATATTATTTAGACTGAGAGAATCTTATGGACCTCCTTTTGTATCAAAGGTTCTCAGAGAATATTTACTTGTTGTTTTCTCTGTTAGAAAGGATTCACATCAGGCCTTAGTGCTAATGTATTTGTAATTATGGAAGTACCATAAGTTTTAAAATCTTCATATGTCCATTTTATAACCTTCCAATAATCTCTGAGTGCTTGAGCAATATTACTCCTTTCTTCTTCAATACAAACCTTTCCTATGAGTATGTTCTTAGGATCTTCTTTACTATGCAAATTATCTATTTAATATTTCCTTCCATCACTTCAAGGTAAATATTTATGTTGAACTATCTGATCAATATCAAACAAACATTGTAACTCGATTATCCCTTTTAGAATATTATTATCTTTAGCTTGAGCTAATTCTTCATCTTGAATTTCATCGTCAAAGCGGTCCATTTCTTTGATCATTCGCACTTCAAAGATTCTAGAATTAGTGAAGAATTCCAATATATGTCGATCATCTTCAAACACTTGAAAATTTGTAACATTATTTGGAACCAAAGGTAAGTGCACTAGTTCAACTATAAATATATTCAAATCTAAGGTATCTAGAGGTTCTAAAGCACTAGCAATAGTGACCAAGGCATCATTTCTTTGGTTAAATATTCTCGAAATGTGAGCAATTTTAAAAGTGTCTATAAACTTTTATTAAATCCCATAGTCAATGTCGATAACTGGACAATCATTTGGAATGAAAAATATATTGTTTTTGCACTTGTTTAACCACCAATTTAGACTCACCAAACACTTTAAGACCTTTTAATTTCTTCTTTATTGTGAGCATCAAGCCATGAATAAGAGCTTCACTTTTTTCCATGTTGTTAGTACACTAAAATTACAATTGATAAGTAGCAAGGAAATACATACCCTGTAGGATGATAAGTTTGACTCCCATTCTGATTCCTTGTTTCAATTTTGATCCATCAAACTTAAGGATCTAGGCTTGATCATTCATACCTTGAAGCTTACCATTTTCAAACTTCACTGAATTAGTGTTCTCGATCTATATAGCTTGAACTTTATCTTTGTGTATCTTTTCTTCAGACCTTTCTATCTTATCTTGTTTTGGATATTATTTGTTCTTAATTTTGTAGATTATCTCCAAACACATCATACAACTATCGTTTGAGTGCACAAAATTATGTAACCTGCACTAGTCTCACAATAAAAAATTCTTTAGTGAGACTTCAATTTTATCATTTTTTTGAGCTTTTGTAACAATATCTTTCCAAAATTTATCATAAGGGCTATTTTCTTCTTCTAAAGAATTGTAGTCTGATTCAATTAAAACATCAATTCTAGGATTTATCTAATTATTCTTTTCAACATTGCATGTAAAAATTTATTCTATTTTAACCCCTAAATTTTAGATATTATAAACCCCTAGTTCTATGTCAATATATAGAACTTCATTTTTCTAATTGTACTCTATGATCATGTATTTCATACATCATTCCATTTCAATTATAATTTTATTAGGAAATCCTTTCCATGGTGACCACATATGTGAGAAATCCATGGCCATCTATCCATTCAAAGTCTTTCATAAATCCCTGCTCAATAGCATGTTGTAAGTATTAGGTATCTCGATGACCTGAATATCTATTTAATACTGAATCATGGGATCTGACACTAGCTGGATGTGAATATTAGTCAACTCCCCTACTAAATTTACTTTTGTTTTTTCAAGTTGAGTAAGTTTATTTTAAGATCTTTTTGGAGTCAACCCTAGCATTTGACATATAGACAAATGCATCACATTAGTAGAAACTCTAGAGTCTACTAAACAGTTGTGTAGATTTTCACCAAATATTCTCACTGAGTAAGAATGGTAGAGATTTTGTTTTCTATTTATAGAAGGATACTTTCACATTGGCCATCGACACAATTCTCTTGTCTTTTTCCTTAATGGAATTATCTTTTACCTGATATTCCTTAAACTTCCTTTCTTTTGGGAGATATTCTAAAGTGTTGAAGAAAGCTTTTCTAATCACAAGTGTTTTAAGAAATTCTAATAAAGAAAGGATGACTTTTACCTTTTTGAATTTTTTTGCTAAATAATTAGTCAAGTTGCTTTGATTAGTGGAGTCTACCTTTTCACTTTGTGAAACATTTGATGAATTAAAATGAGAGGTTACCTTGGGTAACCCTAGGGTATTACTTATTTATCATCAGGTGGAGTACTAAATTTTTTAGGTGGAATTGACATAGGAAGTGGCTTGTTAAATTTATTACCACTATTTGTGATACTTATAAGGTTGTAATTGTGTCCTTTCTAATATTCCTAAGAAGAATGAATCTCATCAACTTTATCCTGAGGTTTATTTTCATCTTGGTAAGGAAAAATATATGTTTCTAAAGTCATAGCTGAAATATCTCCTTCATATTCATGAGTATAACTTCTTACAATAGTGGGTGACACAACATGATCTACTTTTTGAGGATTTGTAATTTTTGAAAACACACCAGTTTAGTAAAATTTGGCATCATGGGTGTTTTCAATGTAGGAGGTTATTTCTATGTTCCACTCAAAGGAGCATAAAGTGTGGATACTGCACTAGGTGAGGTACCTATTAGATGATGCATAATTTTTCTTGGGTTCGATCGAATTCAACCATGTGGAAAAAATTCCTACCATTAGGACACACCTAGCTATGATGACCAAATTGGTTGAATGTTGGTGGAGTGAAACTTCATCATTTGATCTACCAACTAGAGAGGCCACAGTGACCTTAGAGGATGTATGGAGGATCCTATGGATCCCCATACATGGTGAGTGGATAAATTATGATGTTGAGGCTGATAGTGATGATATTTTTAGTTTTTTGGGGTTGATTGGTATGAGGTGGATAGTGGGTAGCTCAATTTGGATTAGTATGTGGGAATTGCCCTAGATCTGACCTTATTCATTGGTGCACTAATCTTAGGAGTCCTCATTCTCGATAGATAGGCTAGAGGTTGCAACATTGGATGGGGGATAATCTATTCAAGGATGATGGAGGAGATGACCATATATACTTGGGGGCTAGTTGTCCTAGCCTCATTGTATCACAATATTCACCACACAGTATATTGTATGACCCATTGGTATTAGAGCGAAGGTGACATTACTTCACAATTGGGCCTATGAGCATATAACTATATTGAGACTAACTAATATAGATGTGCAGATAGATTGTGATGACCTAGTGGTATAGATTTATGGAAGCATTACCACACTATATTATACAGGCATTATAGGCATATTATACTAGAGGTAGTTTATCAATGAGTTGATAGTTTTCCAATGGAGGCCTTGGCTCCATTTTCATAGGTGGAATGATGATCATGGGTAGTTAGTCTATTGCTATCAAACTAGATACATGTAGGGATGTGGGAATTATATGATCAAGTGATATCTTATTGATAGGGTTGCTTGATGGTTTAGGGAGGTGCAAGATGCACCTAATTTGGTATATAGAGATATATTCACCAGATGTGCTTGAGATATAGTATGGGGGTAGTTCAATGGTCTTATAGATGTAGGCACTACATAGGCATATGACACATATTGACTAACCCATGCTCTTATTAGATCGACATTTCAGCTTGTCCCAAAAATGGGCAGGGGATGGGTTAGAGGACTGTAGATAGGGAAGGTTTGATAGTAGCCATTGTAGCATCCATAGGATGGTCGAGATAGAGGTGATGAGGATGGTAGACATGATGGGCACAATGGATACATTCCACCCCTAGTACCACTAGGAGACAAAGGGCCCCCAAGAAGCCACCTAAGTAGCCGACATCTAGTCCTAATCCTAGGGACATATAGATAGTAGTGTTACAGGTGTAGGTTCACATAGTGACAAGGTAGTTGCAGTAGGCATAGGAAAAAATTCACAAATTTATCTGAGAGAGGGATCAGGTGAGGCAGGAGGTGGCACAAGAGTGCCAACAAAGGTAGGATGTAGATTTTGTGTTGGCTCTTGAGATAGGATGGAGAAAACACCTAGAGGTAGTAACCTAGCAATTCCAGGGATAGGCCATAGTCCCCATAGAGATCCACAGATGAGCCATGTAGGAGGCATCATATTATAAGCTATTATATTACATAGCTTATCCATAAAAGCGCATGGACCTAGATATCTTTCACATCATTACAGGAAACACATCAAAATGAATTTGTTGAAATGATTTTAGAGACTTTCTAGCAAATGCAATTGCTAATGGCAGCTTGCAGCTGGAGAGGGAGATGAAGTGGCATGAGCAACAGGGAGATCTGCAACCAATCAGGAGCTCACAGAGTATAGGCGGGCACAGGAAATGAAGGCTCACACAGCTAGCATGGGCATTGCAAATAGGTAAAGCCCACACCAGTGAGGAACCGAACCTGTAGCCAACAAGTGTGAGGAGACCATGGCCCATGTACCAGCAAGTGAAGAGCCCACACCACATGTGAGTATACCCGCGCATGTGGAGAGGTGCTAACACTGCAGAAAGAGGAAGGGACTAGCGCATGGAGGTGAGTAGAGTGGCGACCAAGTAGCAGGGAGCAAGTGGAGGACACGGGTAGGGAGGAGCCCGCAGGTAATGTCAATGAAGAGCCCGAGCAAAGCAAGAGGGGGAGACCTGCATAGAGAGGCAGAGGGTAAGGCTTGGCCCAAATAGGAGGGAAGATCCCATGCCAAGATGGAGAACCCGCAACCAATGCAAGGAGCAGGTGGAAGCTTGTGCAACTAGTGAAGATGATGAGCCCATAGTAGCTAATGAGGAGGCTCACATAGTCAGTGGGGGAAAGCTTGGGCCTGACAGTGGGGTGAACACAACAGGTGAAAAAGTGGATGAGGGGTGCAACTAGTCAGCAAGGTACAACTTGTAATGAATGAGGGAGAAGACCATGGATAGGAAGGCATGAGCATGAAAGGGCAAAGTAACCATGCAACCAACATGGAAGCCTACGCCAATGAAAAACAGTGAAGGAACCCAGGACCAATGTGTAATTGGAAACCCATGCTCGCTAAGGGATGGACATTCATCAAGGCACTCCATGACTAGAGCTCGAGATGTGCAGAGAGCAAGGGAGGATTTGGGGCATTCTCGCGGACCTCATAAGGATGTTGCTGACGAAGCCAAAATTCCCGCGAGGTGTGAGAGAACGCATGAGGGCTCTTAAATTTAAATTTTTAATAAAGTTGCATGTTTGGGATGGGAAACGGAGGTGGGTCCCAGGAGAAATTTCAAAGGTATGTGGGGGTAAAATTTTAAGTATTTACTCCATGGTGTAATCAGGTGAATATTTAAATGGCAATTTGCATTTAGAGGTAAATAATTCACCCGAGGGTGTAAAATGTAAAATATTTCAAAATGAAATATTTAAATGAGGCATGGGTAAAGTTTAATTTATCCCACCAAATAGTAAGAGTTTTAAATATTTAAAGGAAATGTTTTTAAATACAGTTGAATGTGGGTATTATATAAAGTGAATTTTATTCACTTTATAATGAAATATGGTTGTTGAATATGCAAAATATAAGTGCAGCAAAGAAGTAAAAGGCAGCCCCAAATATAAAGGTATTACTCCAGCATTGTGAACAAAAATAAAATACAAGAGCTGAAACAGTTTGTGCACGGGAGGAGGTTTTTTGAGGAACTCGTTGAAATTTGGAGAATCTCCACATGGGCAGATTTTTTGTTGCTAGGCAATGATGGGCAAAGGCAGTTTTGAGAGGTGGAGTTTGTTGGAGGAAGAAGAGAAGATATTTTTCAATTAATCAACAAGAATGGAGCTGCCAAGTGTCTGCAACAGATTCAAATTTAGGGCTTCTTCTATTTCTTCCATTCTTCTATATCTTGTCTTCTCTTCTCATTGTACAGTGTTCTGAAATTTTGTATTGGACTGTGTAGATAGAGATTTGTATTTTTCTGAGTCATTATTTGAGTCTGTAAGCTGTAAATTTATGAATTCAAGAGTAAATACAACCAATTATGTAATTAATATCATGAAAGTGCTTCCACATTCATGAATGTCATCAGATTGTCTCCATTTTTGTACACTTTCATTCATATAAATTCAATAATACAAAGTGTCTTTGAGTTTATCATCTCAAGTTTCATGAGATTGTTTTGTCTGTTCACTATTCTGTTTCAAGGAAATGGTTAAAATACTTTGAGCAGGTGATTGTGATTTCAGGTGTGCAGATAGGATTTGATAAGAAGAATCTAATTCATGATAAGAGAGGGATTGTTGGTGCAAGGCACTAATAGTTAATGCAAAGCATTAGCAAGTTAAATCCACTGGTTGAGGACTGTTTGTTGGAGAATTCATTTTATGTGTTTGACTCCATGGCCTAGAACTTGCATTGATCTATTTTTCAGTTTGTGCATCTCAGAAACAATTTTAAATGTAAAATCATTCTTGTTCTTATTGTTTGGACAGTTGTGTCTGTCATGTTCTCCTTGCTGATTAGTGAAATTCATTCAATAGTTTGCCAATATTGAGTGATATTTTAGGTTTCTCAAAAAATCTATGAGAGCATAATCTGTTAAGCAATATCATGTTACTTGTGTGTCTAGATTGTTTGATATTGCTAAAGGGTTACCCCCCTAGGTCTTACAGAGCCTGAAGTGCAGGGGAAATGTGTATCCATTCCATTTCCTATCAGTTGGCCACTAGTTTTTGTTGTTCTTCAATATAGAGGTTGGATAGCTCTTAGAGAACTGTAAATCCTAGCTGGATTGCTATTTTAAATACCAACACCTACACTTAAGCTCTGAGATGATGTAGTTCAAGTGACGAATATGTTTTTGACTTTGTTTATTTTTTGAATTATTTTTGGATTTTTGACATGTTTTGGAAGTTTTTGGAGTTTCTTGATTTTTTTAATGTTTTGGGATTTCCTGATGTTATGAATATTTCAAGAATATACATGAATCCAATCAAATTTAGTTATAAGGACATACCCCTAGTGTTATGTGCTAGACTACTTCGATATGGGCAAGAAAAATTGACCTTAGGAATGTTCCATGTAGTATTAAAAGGGAACCTAATACTAATGCAGGATCAAACTATGAGGTAGACACAGATGGGTGATGGAAAGAATGATGGGTGGAGGGAAAGAAATGGAAGGTGATGGATAACAACTTGAAGAATCCATGGTGGATGGAAAGTGCTTATTTACAAAAGGTTCCTGATTTCTAGGTTTTGACCAAGGTACTTGCCCAAAGCACCACTGAAGTGGTTTGCATTAGAGGAGAAAAAAAAGTATTTACTATTTTCAATCCTAACTTTGATTTTTATAGATTTTGGTATATTTTTTTAATATTTTTAATTAATACTTTGCAAGCTTAGGCATAATTTTTTTGAGATGGGAGCTATTGGTGGGCTCTTTCAAGGGCTCACCTTCTAGTGTTAACAACCAATATGCTCCTAATTTGTTACCTGTCATGATGATGAAGGCCCCCAACCAATTTGGTTCAAACTTTCCTTTTTTGTCAAGATTTGGCACATTCTTATGATTTTTCGTCAACATGAGCTCTCCAACTTGGAAGGATAAACTCTTAATCTTCTTATTATAGCTCCTTTTGAGATAGTTTTGATAAATCTATAGGTGGTTCAAAACATCCATGTGTCGCTCATCCTGTAACTCTAGCTCATTTAGTCATGACACTTGATACTCTTTATCAATAATAAGATTCTACAATGATATTCTAAGGGATGGGAGCTCAATTAAATGCTAAATATTGCTTCTAATCTTTAGACAAGGGAGAAAGGGATTACACCTATAGACATGTAGATACTTTTTCAGTAGGCCCATAAGGAAGAATTTAGATGTAGGTGCTAGTCATGACCAACTTCATTAACTATTTTCTTTAGGATTTTCAAGATGGTTTTATTCATAGCCTCAACTTGGCCATTACCTTAGGGTTAATATGGGGTGTAAAACTGATATTGGATATTAAATTTTTGACATAGCTCATGTACATCCTATTTTTTGAAGGGTGTTCCATTATCAGAGATAAGGGCTTGTGGAACACTATAACGATAAATGAGGTAGTTCAAGATGAATTTAGAGATCTTCTTCCTTATTATATAGGTCATGGGGATGGATTATACCCACTTTGTGAAGTATTATGTGGTAGTGATAATGAACTTGTTTCCATTAGATGAGGTGGGTTTGATTTTACCAATTATATTGATACCCCATTACAAAAAGGCCAAGGTGTTACAATTGGTTGGAGCTCCTAAGCTAGGGCATGCATGAGGTCCTTGTGCTATTGACATTACATGGATTTTTTAATATATTCATGGGATTATTTATCCATCATAGGCCAGTAGTACCTCATCCTCAAAAGTTTCTTGGCTAAGGTCATACAACTAGAAAGCAAACCACAAATACCATCATGTACCTTGGTTAGAGCAATAAAAGCTTCCCTGGTGTTAAGGCATCAAAATAGGGTCCCTTTGATACTTCTACAATAAAGGGTGTCACCTACGATAATGAAATAGGATGAATTTTTAATGAAGCTTCTCTTGAGGTTTGGGGTAATTTCAGTGGAGAGGACTCCTATTTTTAAGTAGGTGAATATGTCATGGTACCAAGGATCACTGGGACCAATTATTTCATGCACAAACTTAGAGTCTAGTACCTTTAAAGCTGGTACAAGAAGTTTCTCTACAAGGAGATCTTGTTTATGGACATTCCATGCGACATCTAACAATGATCTGATTGTAGCCATAGAGTGAGTTGCTCTATTTTTTTACCCTAGGTATCTACTCAAATGCTATATTGATGAAGAATTGCTTGATATCCTCCACCAACTTCTTGTATGGGGTAAGTTTATCATCTTTATTTTGATACTCATTATTTACCTAGCTGATAATTAGTTGTGAGTCCCCATAAACTTTGAGTGTCATGATTTATCGTTGTACTACAATCTAGAGTCCTATGATAAGGGCTTCATATTTTTCAATGTTATTGGTGCAAGGAAATGATAACCTATATGATTTAGGGATACAATCCCATTGTGGTGTGATGAATAGGAATCCTACTTCTGACCCCTGTTGTGTGAATGATCTATCAAAATATACCTTCCAACAATCTACTACAATAAGGTTGAAAATGGATTCATCTATAAATTATTATACCATTGGGTTTTCTGCATATATCGGTGCTTCAACCAATTAATTTTCTATTACATGTCCCTTGATGGTTTTCTACTCCACATATTAAAAACCATATTCTATCAAGATCATGACCCACTTCTCCATTCATCCTGTGAGAATTTCTTTAGAAAGCAAATACTTTAGGCAGTCTATCTTGGTGATGATCTTTATTTGATGAGAAAGCATGTAGTGTCTAAACTTCTATGAGGAAAAAACTACTACAAGAAAAGCTTTTTCAATGAATGCACCAAGGTTCTAATGATATAGTAAATGGATCTTTCCTTCCCTATTTCATCATGTTGAGCTAGGAGAGCCCCAAGTGTTACAATCATAGCTAATATGTACAGGATTAATGGCTCATTTAGAATTGGTGGCATGATGACTAGCAATGTCAATGAGTATTCTTTATTTTGATTAAATGCCTGATCACATTTTTTATCCCATTTTTATACTACCCCCTTGTGAAGTAGATGAGAGTATGGGATGGTTTTATCTGCTAATTGTGATATGAATCTACATATTGATTAAAACCTTCCCTATAGACCCCTCAATTTTTTTAGGGTTTTTTGTGCTTCCCTACCGAGGATTTCTTTGACCTTTGTAGATTCTATCTTGATTCCCCTCATTGATACGATATACCCTAAGAGCTTCCTTGATTGCATGTCGAAGACACATTTCTTGGGATTGATTTGTACCTTGTATTCTTCCAATCTATTAAACATTGGACCCAGCATTGATATGTGCTCTGGAGGTTTTCTTGATTTGGCTAGTATGTCATCCACATAGTCCTCTACAAACTTATGGATCATGTCATGAATAATAAGTCATAGCCCTTTGATATGTGGCTCCAATATTTTTTAACCTGAATGGCATCATATTCCAATAGTATGTGCCCCATAAATAAGTGAAAGTTGTTTTATGTTGTTCATCCTTTGTGATCATAATCTGGTTGTATCTTGAAAAATCATCCATCAATGATATCATTTCATGCTGTACCATGAGATCCATAATCATTGCTATGTTAGGAAGAGGAAAACCATCCTTAGGGAATGCTTTGTTTGGGTCCTTGAAGTCAATGTAGATTCAAATGCCCCTAGTGGGATTCAAAACATGTACAAGGTTGGAAATCCATTCAAGATAATCAATGGGTTGTATGAATCCAATGCCAGGGAGTTTTTGAAGCTCAAGTTTAAACAATAAGGAAATTTTTGGATGCATCTTTCTTAATTTCTATCTCACTAGTTTCACCTTTGGATAGATTGCTAGATGATGGAATACTACCTTTGGATCAAGGCTTGGCATGTTAGCTTTTCTCCATGAAAAAATTCACTTTCCTTTCTTTTAGAAATGCAACTAGATTTTCTTGTTCCTCGATCAAAAGTGACTTGACATAGAAAGTGATGTGCAATGTCTCTTCAATTCCCAAATTCACTAGGTTGCATTTTTCTACCTGTACTGTTGATCTTTCCTAATGGATTGCATTAAGGGGAATATTGAATCCCTCATCCTTTAGAACCTCAAAGAGGTTTTCACCATCAGATACATCCTTTATTTTTACTATTTTTGGATCAAAAAGTGCCACAATGTGGTTTTCACTTAGAGATCTAGATGTTACTCTTAGATTTTCAATTTTGTGACTAAGAGATTCAATTATTTCCACATAGTACACATGTGTTTCTAGATCAATATAAAATGCTACTTTATGATCACCATATGGTAGCTCATCTCTTATTCCCATGAATTTTGGGAGAGCCTCATCATTTCTAAATGTATCTAAGATTGGTGGTCCTTGTTGGTCACACTTGATGAGTTGGGGGTAAAAAAGTTTTAGTTTGTTGGCTTAGGTATTTGACTTGAAACACATGGTAGTGATCATGAAGAGAGAGGAATCCTCAAATAGCATGGGTAAATTAGTGATGATCATAAAGAGAGATGAATCCTCAAATAGCATTAGTAAATTAGTGATGGGATCCTTGAAGGGACAACTAAGTGATATGGGTATCGACGAGGAACCTTTCACTATTTTAGTAGAAGCAGCTTTGCCAAGTATGGTTAGCTTTGTAGGGGTACATCCAAGGCCAAGATTCTTAGGAAAATTATTAGGAATGATGGGTTCAAATAGGCCATTCTGATTTTTCCCAATATTCTCATTTTTGTTGTAGCCCTAGTCAAAAATTAATTTTAGACCTTTTTTATTTTCTTCCATCAGAAGATTATGTACGAGTCTTTCAACTTGATACAACAAGCTTTATACATCCTTTTCATCCACCACCTCTTTACTTAGGTCTCCCCATTTTTTGAAGGTGGTAGGTTCTTCTTTGAAGGTTTGAGAAGGTGTGTCAATTGGCTATAGTTTCCCATGAGATCTAGGAGATTGAGGTAATTCTCCTATCACAAAGACACTCTTTTTTAATTTATAGTCCCCACACCCATTATCTTGGATTAAAACGTGAAAATATGGGATGTCCTGAATGGTAGGTGCCTTTGTCTCAGAGGTGGAGGCTAAGGTGGTTGGATCAACATAAGGGTATGTGGGCCCTTCATCATTTTTCAAAACTTGGGGAATCTTATAATACTTGGCCTCCAAATTCTAACTTCCATAGAACAATTTTGGGTTTCCATGGATTGTGACTTCCTGATTCTAGTAGGCGAATTTGTCACATTGATGGAATGTTGATGTGACAACTTGCATCCCATGGATCTATGGGCACACTAGCAGAATATTGTAAGGGAGTTAAAGGTCAAGGACCTGGAAAGTGGTCCCCATGTTTTCTGACCCCACTTGGATGGGGAGTAGACTGGTGTCTTGGTACACCAATTCTTAATCATCATAGGCATTAATTGTGATACCTTTTCAATTTTTAATGGCGTATTTTGAGAATCCCAAACTCTTTATTAGCTATAGGGTACAAATATTCAATCTTGAACCCCCATCCACCAAGACCCTTTTGAACTTGTCCTTATGGACTAATAATTATAGGTGGAGTGCATGGTTATGAGATGGTTGGGTTGGGAGATCATGCTCAAAGAATAGGAGGAGATGTGTTGTGGTGATATGTATGACCATAGCTTGAAACTAGTTTACATCAAAGTATGTAGGGATGGAGGATGCAACCAATGCCTTTTCTAGGATATCCCTATGTAGGGGTGATATTTTTGAGCAAATCCATGATTGAGATTCTGGTGGGGGTCTTCTTCAATTTCTCTAGGACACTATAACCAAGTTAGATTTTGATTTTACATTGGTGGTTGATGCTTTTGGTGGTGGTCAAGGTCCTTGGATAATATTTTTTCCACTACATCTGGTGACTTCACAATCAAATCTGGGTCCTTTTTTATTGATAACTATTACCCATTCATCTAATAATGTGATAACATGGTCATAGATATGATTCACATTGTTGTAGATCTTTCCTTTGCCATTGTTGTTTCCTTTATTATGATCTGGCATTAGATTCTTGTATATTTTGAGATCTTCATTCCTAGCTAGTTTATCAATGGTTATAACCTTATCATCAATGAGATCTTGGATAATATTTTTAAGTCTCATTTAGCTAGCTATTGTATGTCCCTTTATTTTAGAAAAATCACAAGGGTACTTCTTGTTATACCGTGGTGGTTTAACTTGAGGCTCTTGGTAATTTTTATAAATAGGGATTTTGATGAGATTTTATCGTACTAGTTACTACATGATAGACTCAATTGGCTCCCCTAGTGGTGTATATTTTTGTTTTGGTAGGTATTTTTTCTTTGGGTGTGGTCCCCCTTGAGCATTTATGGTTTTGAATACTTGATTGTTAGGTTGTTATTGTGATATGTTAATTTGTATAGTGTTTTGTGTGTTGTTTTATGGTTGCATATATTTATTTTTTTGTGTATTTGACCTTGGGGAACTGATAACAACTTTGAAGTCCACAACACCATCGTTACTGACATTTATTTTTTTAGCCCATGTGTGAGGTTTGTCATTATAACTCCTTGAAGGTTAATTGTCTTGGTACATGGGAATGCCCCCTTGTGCTATAAGGGCTCTTTGAATGTTGAGAACCTTGGGGATCAATTGGTCATACATTGTTATGCATTTTATTTGTAAATGAAAGGACAAGGTCCCTTCAAGGTTGGAGATGATAGTCTCAATTTGTTGTTATTCCAGCATAGACCATTTACTATTGCTAGCCTTGGATTGCCATCATTGCAAGAGTGTTGCAAATGTTTCTCCCTTGGCTTGTTTTAGGCCAAATAATTCTTATAAACTCACTTCCATGCCTAAGTTAAATGAATTTTTTTTATGAACACATACACAATTTCTTGGAACTTTTAATGCCAAGGGGGAGATAGGAGAACCATTCCACTACTAGAATAGCCAAGCTTCAAGGGAAGAGTCACATCAGATAAGAATTTTCATATGCCACTTCATTACAATGTATGTGGAATTCCTTGCTATGATCTTCAAGATTCTCATTCCCTTGGTATTTATCAAATTTTGGTATTTCAAAGCCTAGTAGGAATGGAACCATCACAATGCTTCTATCAAATTGATAGGGGCATAAATTTCCTTGTGTGTGTGATTTATTTGTCTTTCCTAGTTGTATGTTGTGTATTTTTTGGGAGAGAAACTTGACTTGTGTGGAAAGCTCATTCTATGGATCAAGTGATGGAATGTCTGTGTTTTGGTATGGTATGGTTAGTTGGATGATAGATGGGGTGGCATGTGTGTTAAGATTTAAGGTACTTTGTTGCATGTTTGTGAAAGATTGCTAGAATTTATGTAGTGCAAGTATCACTTGTTGATATGCCTTTTGTTTCCATGCCAAAGATGCTTGTTATATGTCTTTTTGTTGTTGCAGGGCCTACTAGTAGGCATATTGTTGTAATGTCTACACTTGTGCTTGTTGTTGTAGAAAATTTTATGCATGTGCTTGCACTTGAGCTTGTGTGGCTTGTTGTGCTTGAGCTATTTGTGTGGCTTGTGTGGATTATGCAACTTGTTGTGTAGCTTTTGCGGCTTGTTTCTATTATAGTAAATCTTGGGCTTGAGCTTCAAATTTCTGCAAGGCTTTTTGGTAAGCTAGTTGCACTGCTTGTAATGTGATGTTGTATTGATTTTTCATATTTGGATTTGGAGGTGGAGGTGGTGGATTTTGTGGGATGGTATGAGATGATGTGACAAGTAGTAGTTGAGGTGTTTTTTGGGTTATTGGTTGAGGTCTTTGTTAAGGTCTTTGTTGATTGATGACAAGGGGCTATGTTGTGAATGGTAGATTCAGGATGATAGTTGATATGCTTAGTCCTTGTGAGACTATATTTTGAGATGTTTGTGGTGTTGTAGATAATGTGGATTAGTTGGGAGATTTGGATTGGTGCCACCTGGTGTTGTAATATCAATGGCATGTTTGGAGGATTTGGTATGATAAATGCATTGATTTGATTTATGTTTTAGTGATTGAGATAGTTTGATTGGTGTTGGATTGATGTGTTGGATGAAAGGATTTGTCCCATACCTTGCATTGGTGTGGATAATTATGTCAACATATGGAATGGTGAGAAGATTTGTGGTGAATTCCCTTGTAGAAGTGAGAATGAAGAATTTAAAGTATCTATTTGTCTAGATAAATCAACATGACCTTGTGATATTATGGGAAAAGAGCCTTGTGTATCAAGAGGGTATCCTAGTTTTGCAAAAAAGGTGGAGGGGTTTTTTTTATGATGGAAAATGAGTGGCACATATGGATTTTTAGGGTCTTGTGGGAAGGTGCTAAGCATACCCAAGATTGTGTTGGCCTCTAAATTCTAATTGTTGATGAGTGGATGTTTTTGAAGGGCTTGGAGTAATGAACTTCCCTTGGTGATCATTGGTTGACTTGGGGTATGTTATGATACTGGTTGTATGATGGGTTAGGTGATTCTTGGGAATGAAGGTGTGAATGAAATTGGTGACATGTTCCCAAAAGGTTGTTCAATAATAGTGCTCACATCAAAATCAAAAGGGAGTTTAACCCCTTCCTTTGCTAATGCCAACATGTATTGTCTGGGATTGAGCCTCATGACCATGTTGAAAATCTTGTGTGTTTTAGTATTTTGGATTAATTCAAGTATTTCATCTTGGGAAATTACTTCAAAGTTGTTGGTGACATCCTCCACTTGGAAACCTCCCTCTTGAGGATCTTGAGAAATTTAAGGGGGGTTAAGTGTAAGGTTGATAGATTGCCTAGGGTTGACATATGATGTAGTTTGACTTAAATCACTTGAGGTTGATGCTACTTTGCTTTGTTCCATGATCTTCTTGTGTTGTGACCTTATTTGGACCATAAAATAAGGATAAAATTTTAGGAATATGGGAGGTAAACCTCTAACTCCTTTTATTGATCTAAACTTGAGGTACAAAAAGAAAATTTAGGGTGTTTAAGGAACAAATGATGATGATGTAAAGGATGAGAGGTGAATGATATGGATGTTTGAACTTTTGAGAGCTTGGGATGAATACTAGACTTTAAGATTATTTATTTTGATTGGTGTGATTTGGATAATTGACTTGTAGATCCTAAGATGTTAGATGTTACCTTGGGTTAAACTTGTCGAAAGGGGTGCTAATTTAGCTAAATGTGTGAGAAAGGATGCATCCCCACACACATAGCCAAAAAAAAGTGATTATGATTTAGATTTTAAGATTTACCTAAATTCTAGCATAGATGATTTTTCTTAGGTTCAAAAAGTTGTTTATGAAATGGGATTTCATAAATGATGTGATAAATGAAAGTGTTGATTTTAATCCTAGATGTGCCTAGAGATAACTTTTCTTACAAGACCAAGGTGTTGAAGAACATTATATTCCATACAAAAGTGTTCAAATCCAAAAGACCAAATGTTTGACTTAAATGAGGGGTTCAAATTGAGTATACATATCTAGATTGCTGAGAAAAATGTCTATAAAACCTTGTAACCTTCTTGTTTATCTTAGAGTATTGTATTTGGTTACACTTTCTAATGTATATATTAATATCCTTTTGATTATGGCACCTAAAATTGAAGTTTCTGCATAAATCATTTTTCTTTGGAATCCTGAATTTGCTATAAATCATGGGAAAAACACATATGTGGGGTTCAATTGTCTTTTATCTTGATTAAAATGGATTCTTTTTACCACATCAAGACATCTTGTTTAAATTTCAAACTAAACATCTACATGGCTTAGCTCTTTTTCGTTCCACAAGGTCCATTATGTAGAAATCAAAGACTTAAGGCCATAGTTTGCAAAGGTTGACTTTGAAGAGAGTAAATTGAGATGTGAGCCCAAATATTTAGAAGCTGCCAAGGATAAAGTACCTAGGGACAAGAAGTAATAATTGGACTCTTCAAGGATATTCACTCTTTCTGAAGGGTTTGAAATTTTGATGATTTATTTAATGTTTTTCTTCAAAGTTTGAGATCTAAGTAGTGCATTTTGACTAACACACAAATTACATAATCCTAGGTTAGAAATGGCCATACTTTCTTGAGTTCCCACTCAGATTTATCCAAACACTAAGAAAAAACAAACCACTAGAGATTTGGCAACACTGGCTCCCCTCCACGACAGACACATCTTGGGACCACCAAATCTCAAAATCCTTAAGATCCGAAGATCCTAATGATTTTTATATTTCTACTTGGAATAGTACAAATGTGGGGTGGCTTCAGAATGATGATTCTTGGACTAATAAGCATTAAGGTTTTTGGTCACTAAACAACTGGGTTGTAGTAAGAACTTTTGTTCAAGGTGGCCATACATGCGACAAGATTAGCTCAATATTATGGATAATTAAGAGGCATCCCAATCCTTTCCCTAAGGAAGGATTTCAATGCATAACACATATACTATGGGTGACACTTGTCAATATGACACATTTGCACCTATTGTTAATGAATTTTTCCATAACACATTTTTATATAGTGATTGAAAGAGCTTGGCTTTAGCCCGGTACTACATGGGTCATTCCCTCCTTTCAAAGTGGGGACATAGTCCCTCTAAGGATACATAAAAGAAAGGGAGTACATTTGTAGTTTGAATACCCAATTTGCATAATGCACAAGGAGGGAGCAAACACAATGTGTTTTCCTCACACTAGTATGGGGTTTAATTTTAGCTCCAAATTGAAATGTGTGGGCTGATTTATACAACCAATGTCAATGGAATGATTTTGATTCTCAATATCGTTGAGTGGTGCGAGAGAAGTGCATACACATTCAAGTGACAAGAATTGCAAAAACCACAAAACAAAGAAAAGTTCTTTTTAATCCAAAAAATAAAAGTGCATTCATTTTAAGCACCAAAAGCTAAGTGTGAATTTTTCTAGTTCAATTTTAACCCACAAAGTGATGTCTAGTAAGTTCCTAATGTTGAATTTTAATCCAACTTTGACAAAGCCTGAGTTGATTTTTAATTTTAAGTCCAAATTAAATTTAGCTGGTCCTAAAATAGAAAGTGAAAAGTAGAATTGGAAAACCTAAGCTATTACAATGAGAATTAAAAAATGCTTTTAGTTTTCCAAGTCAAATTTTCTTTCCTTCCTATAAAGGTGACATTGGGCAACAAAGGAAATGCTCTGCAACTAATAAAGGGTGCACTAAAAATGAAAGTGACACTATAATGAAATGAAAAGGCAGTGCTTTACATCAGATAGAGTGCACAAATGCAACAAAATATTAGAGGTGGCACTCTGTCAAAGAATAGAATTAAGTAGAAAGCCAAATAGATAGAAATGACACTATAGTAATGGTGATGTGAAAATAATGTTTAAAGGTAACACGACATGGTAGAAGTGACACTAGAAATAAAGGAAGTGCTCTACATGCAAAAAAGATGATGTTGTATGCAAAGATGACATTGTATCGAGCAAAAGCAATGTCACTCTCTTGTAGTTGTGAAAACACTATTTCTACACAAAATTATGAAAATGAAATGGGTTAGGCCTCCTTATAGAACCAAAATGTGAGTGCCTAATGTGTAATTAACTAACATGATACAACAAACAAGTATTAATCAAGTTATAAAATCAAACAAAGCACCCCCTATGAGATTCCCAATTAGGAAAGACAAGAGAACATGATAAAAATATGAAATAAGGGTATGAATAGGATCATGATGGGCCAAAAAGTGGTGATATGTAAGTGATATGATGGCCCATGTGGCTGATGACATTTTTTTTACCCAAAATTGATGACACGAAAAGGGTTTTTAAAGGAGATTCTTAACTTTCCACCAATATAAATTATGCTTTACTTTGAATTTAATAAATAATTATTATTCATTTTCTATTTGAATTATGACTAAAGTCTTGATTGATAGGTTGATTGAAAATCATCTATAGCTTTCAAAGGGTATCACATTTTTTAAATCTAAAACATGTGTCACATTCTATGCTTCACATAATTTAGGATTAAAAAAATAAAAATCATGAAGTTTTCGCCAAGTTAAGATGGTAAGACGTACGAGTTTTTATACTTTTTAAAGGTTGTAATAAAAAAATCATAATTAATTATTTACTTGGAAAAAATTTACAAAAAAAATGCATCACATCGAGACACGAGTCTTCTACTTATATCTAAAATATTATAAAAAAACATTATCATTTTATTGTGGTTAGGGTGGTCAGACAGACACCTACTTCTTATTTTTCCCCTAAAATTTAAGTACTACTACATTGAAATTTCAAATTTTCACCAAATAGATTATTTAAAAATAAAAATAAACCTAGTAGTTTAGAAAGTACATTCAATTTGCAACAGATTCTATTCTTATATATTTTTGAAATAATATAGTTAGCTTATTCAAATTTTTACATCAAGTTGCCTAACTATGATTTTTTTGAATTTTATTGTCACTTAAGGGCGTATTTTTTCCATGATGATCCTACACATGCCTATAAACAATATTAAAATATGTAAACTTATCTAAATTGATCAAACCTTCATAACATAAGGGGATTGGTTCTCCTTTGATGTGGAAAGAAGCCCTTTCCCAATTCCAATGATAAGATCCAATGTTTTAGATGACTCCAAGTACGAAATTGATGCTAAATGATGAAAATATGCTCAAAATGATATGAAAGTGATGAATGCTATGAGTTGAAATTAATATAGTAAGAATGCTTCAACTTGTGGATCCATATTGTTTAGAGGAAGCCTCTATTTATAGAACTCAAGGGTTGAAGAATGAGAGAAATTGGTGAATGTGAGATTATAGAGGAATGAATAGGAATGTGACACTTGTCACAATTCTATTGGATGAGGATGGAGTACATTTTGGGGAATGTGTTGAGTAAAGAAGATGTAAGAGGAGTTGATGAGAATGGTTGGGGATTTTAAAGGTTGTAAGAAGAAGTAAATGAATGTTATTGGAGTGTAAGAGAATGTGGGTGAGTATGTAAGAGGATTGAATTCCATTGTAAGAGACAAGATGGCATGTAAGAGAAATTAAATGCCTTTGTAAGAGATATTTAAAGCTTTTTGGGGGGAAATTAAATAAAAGGTGCTTGAGATTCCTTGGAAATTTTCCCTTGTGAAGATAAATAGAGTATTTAGATAATTAGGATAAATGAATTTCATATGCAACTTGATTAGTTGACCATGGGTTGACTCAACCAAGGTGGAGTTAAAAGCTAGAGGTTTTGTTAATGATGATTAGAAAGTGGTTTAGGGTTAATTAATTTAGAACTAATTAACTTGGATGGGTTAGGGGATTGTGACATTTGATTTAAATAGTTTGATTTTTTTAATCGAATGAGAGAAATTTTAGGAGGATTTAACTAAATGATTTGATTTAGTTAAATATGATGAACATTAGTTAGAAGAAAAGTGAATTAATCTAATAAATTTAATTATTTGATTAATAGTAGAAATTGATGAATTTAATTAAATGATGTTGATTATTTAATTGATTGGTTATTCCAAAGTGATTTAGAAAGAAATGGTGTTAGTTAATCAGAATTAGATGCATAATATCAATCAGGTTTATTTAAGTGTCTACAATTAGTAAATGGCCTTGTTGGTAATTAAACCTTGTAATGAAATGAAATGAAATGGATGGAAATAATGAATGAACAACATGCAATGTTACAACTCACCAAACCCTTGCTATGAAATCTACAAAGTTGGGTGAAATGGCTAGCTTGGATATAGATCTTGACTTGAATGAATTTCTTGAATCAAAACCCTCCATCACAAGTGTTAGCTCAAAAACACACATGATTCAAAAATCCCGTTGATGTGATACATGAATCTTGATGGTGGCTCCAAATTCTTGAATAACTACTCTTGATATCATAAAATTTCCTTAGAAATGAATACTTGAATGATTAGGATGTTTGTTAGAATATTAAATATGAAAATGAGTGAAAGAACCTTGTATTTATACCTATTCATGCTTAATATCCTAAAAATACACCATGATAAACCAACACATGAAACCATTAATTAAAGGAGGCTAAATCTCGCTAAAGTTTGAACTTAAGTCCCAAAAAATGGTTAAGGGGGAGTAAGATTCCCTAGTTGGCATCTTAGTCCCAAGTCTTGAAAACTTGGGGCATAGACTCCAAAAAGGGGCACATTTAAGGTTGCACTGAAAAGGAGGTCCTAAGACCTTTGAGGTAAAAATAAACCCTAGGTGGCATCTTAGTCTCGACCGAAAAAATCAGGGACACTCAGCCAAAATCATTAAAATCCATTGATATTTTTTGGGATTTTCTAGAAAAAGGATATAGTTTATTAAGCTTGTGGATACAAAATAGGACCAATTAATACATAAATAAGGATAAGTAAAGAAATTTGGTCCCAAACAAGTGTGAAAATTCAAGTGTATGCATTTTCCTACACTACATTTAACACCCACTTTAGTGAGAGGATGAACTTACTTCAAACTTACACTAAAGTAGCCAACCACACAATCAAGAGTTGTTCAAATGTATGAATGCTAGTAAGATAGGATGAAAATAACAAAGAGGGTGGCCAAGCCCCTAGGATCAAGATCCTATGGTAGACCAAAATAGTCACAAAGGAACACACTTGTAGATTATATATGAAGCCATAACCAGATCATAAACATACACCATCAAAGATAGAAAAAGAAAAAAAAAAATGCAATAGATCAAACTTCGACTAGTTGTCCAATGCATTGTGGACCGGGTCTAGGTTGTTTGTCCAAAGATATTTTCAAGTGGAACATGTTGTCCACTATGCAAACAAAATTCATGCTCACAAGTACTAGCGAAGCTAGTTTTCCACTAAGTGAGCCCCAAGAGGTTCATATCAAAGCCATACCACCATGACTGTGATAAGGAAAAGAATACTTGATCACAAGGGCTAGTGAAGCTATTTTTTAACTAGGTGAGCCCCAAGGGACCATATCAAATTGATTCTTCCATGCCTTTAATAAGGACAAAAATAAAATGCATCAGAACAAGAAAGCGGGATGTTCAAAGAGATTTTGCTTAGTTCATGCAAGGTCTTAATCTTAGGGGACATCATTCCTAATGTCTCCGAGAGAAGACCAATGAAAGGATAAAATTTGCATAACTCAGGGAATGCAGTGCATCATATTACCACTAAGAGGAATATAATATGCTAAGATAGATTACGCTCTTGAAGGAAATTACTCCCAAAGTCACCACAAAGAGAAAAACACATTGCATGAAGTATGAAAATCACATCAAGGAAAATGTAAAAGATAAATGCAAATGAAATCATGCCAAAGTAATGCCAAAATAATGCTAATGTATGCCCCCACTTTAAATAAATTGCTAAACACCATGCTATCAGAAATTACTTTAAAGTAGACAAACATGAAAAGGGAAAAGGAAAAGAGGGTTGCCCCTAGAAAAACATAAAGGATCTATGGATTTGAGGTTAGTATTAATCTTTGTTGCAATGATATTAGAGAGATAAAAACTTTCATTATTCCCTAAATACACATAGAACTGGAAGAATTCCACAAAGAGAGTGAAAACAAAATGAAAAAACTTTTAGGACAACATGTAAGATACATAGGGTGTCTCGACGTCTTGCATCACCCCCAAAAATAAAAAACAAGACAAAAATGAAAGGGAAAGAAAAGATAATGAGAAACATTTTTTCTCAACATGGAAGAGACATAGGGTGTCTCAACACTTTGCATCATCCCCAAAAGGAAAATAAAAGAAAAAGGCAAATGAAAGGTAAAGATCAATGAAAAGGAAAAATATTATGCTAGATAGAAGAATGAAGGTACAAATAGAAGAATGCATAAAGAGAGATACAAAAAAGAAAGAAAAACATAATAACACAAAAAAGAAAGCAAAAAGGAAATGAAGAAGATTAGTAAAGAATAGGTGTTCAAGTCAACTCAAAGTAGGTTATCCACCTCTCAATCTTAGTCTACATAAGTGGAAGGTAGACAATGAACCAAAGGGACAACACCAAATGCATTACTAGGACAAGGATATCTACTTATTGCCCCCACTGAGTGGAAGACAAGAATGAGCCGAGGTAGGTGATGAGAAACATCATGTAATAGTGAGAATAAAATGTTGTACAATTATGACTTGATAAAAGCAGAAGGAAAGGATATGCTAAGAAATCAATTCATAACAATCATTTCCATTGAAGTGAAAGTTTTGTAATACTAACTTGAATGCATGACACTCATCGGTACTGTGTCTAAGATTTCAGTGGTATCGACAAAGTGGAACTTCTACTTCTTTAGGATATAACACCAGTCTGTCCTTTTTTTTTGTGGTAATGTTATTAGTTCTTTGTTTAAAAGCAATTATAGTTTCCTTTCACTTTCAGGTGGCAGATAAGGAAACATTAGTTTTTGTAACTTGTAAGGCCTTTTATGCTTGCTAGATTCACCAAGTTCTCTAGTTGAAGGTTGAGGGAGAGGACCTAGGGTGATCCTATCATCCTTTTCATTGTTATGAATCATTGGTTTTTCTTTAGGAATAAGGACATTCATATCAGTAGGAGAATTAAAGATCATCATACCATTACTATGAATCCTTAGGTATTCTTTAGGAACTCTTATGTTTTGAGGGGGATCTTGATATCCTAACCCCTTTGTGTTTTCATTAGTTGGTATTTTCTCTTGGATTTTGTGAGTTTCATGTTTACTTGCTATATCACATCCCTTTTCACTCAAGATTGTGAATCCTTTTCCAGATATTTCTTCTAGATTGATTAGAGCGTTTGTTACTTTGTTATCATAGGATTGTTGAGTATTTGTTTGTTTAGAGGAACTAGATTCACCTGGTTTAGGGAACTTAGGTCCAAATTTTATTTCAGTTTTAGGATGTAACTAAAAATCTCAAGAGGTGGTATTGTAGGGGGATTTTTTTGTTTCAAGGATGGATAAAAGGATGCATTAGCTTCAAGGTTATTAAGGAAATCATTTACAAACATATTCATGTTATCGTCATCTTCTCCAATGATGTCAACATAACAAGGAGTACATGCATTAAGATTTGATTGAGCATGAGTGCATTCAATATCATTAGGATTATTACCAAATGCACAACTTGACACATCTACCAAAGATTTTAGGGACGTCCAAAAATTTTTGAAGCACATATCCATGATACAAGATTAAACAAATAAACTTGAAATGAAAGAGATTGGAATAAAAAAAAGTCTACAAATTGAAACAAAAAAATGAAGGAAGCCAATAGAAGAACAAAAAATCAATTTCAAACCTTAAAAAATAGAAAGTCAAAGTCAACAGGGACTAAAATGCTAGTAAGGTTGTCTTTGTCCTACTAGTGTGATTTTGAGGTTCTAGGGACTAAAACAAACAATAAACAGTAGAGAGAGGATTTTGAGCCAGAAACCCTGAGAAGGAATAAGATGCCAAGAAGGGTGTTTTAGTCCTAGCACAGGTTTTTGTCAAAAAGAAAAAAATTCTAGATTGTTTATAGTGTTCACAAGTTGCCTATTCAGGGGCTTGATGTTTGGAAGCATAAAACTATGCAAATGAATGCAAGGAAAAGTAGGTTGTGGCAAGTAATTGAATACAAAGTTGAATGCATTTTTTTTATTTTGAATGAAATAACAATATTCCTAAATGCAATTAAGATGATGGAAAATGCACTTCTATTCTTTTAATGAGATAAGATGATGAAAGTTTGAAGAATTTTTTTTCCTTAGTCTACTTTTGCTTTTCGGGTTTATTTTTGTCTTGAAGAAGATCCATGAGCAAAAAAAAAGTATTTCTAATAAATGCACAATGTGCCACGTGGTGGTTGCATGTGTTTTGTTTATCATTTTCTTCAAAGATGGGAGTTAGATCATGTGCTGGCTTGGTGGATGATTTATTGAATTTTTTTTTTGTGAATTTGAAATTATCCGCTTGTGTGACACGTCATCTCTTCATGCTAAAGGAACTATATTTTGGGAGTCTTCATTTAGAGACCATCGAAATGCTTTTTTCCTAGTTCCAAAGAAGGGACATAATTTAATGTCACAAAAGGCACTTGATTGATTGACAAGACCTTTTCCAGACTATCTTTTTAGGATCTGAGTGATTACAAGGGTAATCCTATTGAAATATCTAAATGATATTAATGCGAAATGTGAAAGTTGTTGAGCAAGATTTTAGCGACCTAACAAAAGATCTGGGATCATATTTCAAAGCTATTAGGTGTGGACATCTGGTAGTTATTAATACTGAATGAGTTTGGCATTTCACTCTCCTTGGTAGCTATAAATTGGAAACAACAACATGAAGAAAGGGTTCCTGAAGTTTTCCTTTTGGAAAAGTTTCCTTCGCTTTCATAGTTAGTAGAAATATTTTCTTTAGAAGTTTACAAAACACTGCTTTAATTTGGCATGTTATGTCTTTTATATGATCAAACTATTATCGGATTGTGATCTATGTTTTAAAGTTCATCTTTATTTGAAGTACGAGCTATTTTGAAGAAATATTTGAAACTGTGCATGATATGGTCTTTATCAATGTTTCTTTCTTTATATTTTCGTCTAGAATAAAACAATATGTCCTACTTAATTTGAATGGTTTGATTATCAAATCTCCATGATGTTTGTGTATATGATTAAGTTATAATTTGTAGAAACTGGACTATGTCATTGGAATTTTTCATTTTATTTGTAGGATTATTATTTCTTCATAATATTTTCTATTAGGAGGAAGATTTTATGTTACTTTTGAATGTTTTCTATTAATTTTGTAACCTCTATGTTTGGTTAGATCTTAATACTCACTTCCTGCAGGTGAATTGAATGACTACATATGTGCTTGTATCTAGCCTATGTTGTTCATTATCTTCCCAACAATGAAGGGATGTGGTGTTATGTATCTATCATATCAATCATAGAAGGAAAATTGTGGTTTTGAAATGTTGTAAAAGCATTGGTACATTGCTACTTTTAATATTTTTTTGTTTACATTTCTTTCTACTTTTTTCCCAAACTCAGAGAAGAGCCAAAGTTCTATAAAAATCCTGGAGGTATTCAATGAGGCCCATACTATCCCCCACTCACTCAATTTCCCATAATACTATCAGAGAGGTGCAAGCTTTGATGATCAATAGTTCTTTTTCTGGCATGCTCGGTGGGACAAGTTCTAAAGGCCTGATTAGAACTCATAAATATTTCTAAATTAGACAAAGGAAGAAAACTGGAGGTTTCATGCCCAAGGTTCAAAAAAGAGCATCTTGGAAGGGTAAATTTTAGTACTCCTAGCTACCATCCTTGGTACCTAGGAGAAGAAGAGTCATAGGTTTTGTATCACCTATGAAAAGTAGTAGAGTAAGGAGTAAGATTCTAAAATTTAGAGCCTTATCCACTCTCTTTGGAGGTCAGAGTTTCTAGATCAGAATACCAATATACCCAATCTATAGGAACTTTTTCTCCATGGCCCACGTACTCCATCCTACCCAAAAAAAATTATAACCTGGTACAGTGGTAGTCTGCTACTACCACAAACTCCTCTAATGTCTAGCCTGCCATACCCACTAATACCTTTAAGGATATTTCAAAATTATCTAGGGAAGACTTTAAAACCCCTTTTGAGAACCTCCAAGACATAGCGGAGGTATTAAGGGTGCACAATACTATGGATGAGAATATTTATTTGAGATTTCTCGCTACCTCTTTCAAATGGAAAGCTCAAGATTGTTATAGATCTCTGAAATTTGATTCCATCAGCTTATGGGATGACGTCGAAGAATTTTTTTTTTTTTGGAGAAAGGAGATCATTCCTCATTGCTGCACCAACTAATCACCATCAAAAGAGCCTCACAAGAACCTATGAGAAACTTCAACACCAAATTTAACAAAACCTAGCAGAGGATCCCAATGACTGCACGACCTCAAGCTGTCATGGCATTCATATTCTACTTAAAGGCTATCAATTCGGATATCATCATCCTAATAACTTCCATGGGTGGAGATACCCTACTCAATGCTTATGAAGTGGTGGTATGTGTAGAGAATGGTTTGATAGATGTGAGAAATCTTCCACCACAACCTCTGATGCTTATTTTTATGGAAAACTCAGGTATGGTGCTCGAAGAAGAGTCTGCTCTAGATATTTTTGCTAGATAGATGACGAACTCAACTCCACCCCAATCTATGTATGTATACCCTACTACACAAGTGAGAATGTTGGGTTCTTCCTCTATAACAATAGAACTTAATGATATGAAGAGCTTGATGCGGTCCTTCACTAATGAGGTAGTTCTCATCAACTGACAACAAGAAAATCCTCTAAAGAAAACCACTCAGACCTACCAGGGAGGAAGGCCTTTTTATCAAAAAAATATATAGAATACATACCAAGGAACTTTGGGTTGGGGAGGTGAAAAAGCTGCTTGCACCAACCAAATAGTTCTGGTCACCATTCCATTATAGATTATTAAGGACAGCTAAAGAAAAGAGTTGATTCTAGGTCAAAATAATCTTGTGGATGATTAAAATTCCTAGTGTTTTCCCTACAAGGATGGCCATATGCCTTGGAATTACCCCAAACGAAACCTATAATAGAGAATAAAAGAGCAAAGGAACAAAGGTGTGCAACCAAATGCATAAGGATATGAGTCTTCCCAGATGGAGAATGCCTAGTTTAGAGTGTAAATATAAGGAATGTTCATAGAACAAGAGTTGGACATTGCACCCGATCAAGCACTATTCTCTTGGATGGAAGAAGAAGACATGGTTTTCATGAACGAAGCTCCGAAAATTGGAACTCCATAGGTCTAGTCAAACTACAACACCAGATCCAAGAGAAGGCTCACCAGTGAATATGTTCCACAAGCTCTACCCCATTTTCAGCCTCGTCAACAACCGTCACAAGAAGAAAAAGTTCCCTAGTTGACTATCCAACCCACTATTCATCCTACTCAACAACAATGGATTTTTCCATCACTCAACATGTTGCCTGATAAGACATAAAACCTATTCATGATAGATCGTATTCCCCTAAAGATGAGAGAGATTTTCTCATCCAAACCAAAGATTCAACCAATTGAAATGCTCAATGTGGTGGAACAATTAAAGAAGGAACCTACTAATGTGTCTCTATGGGATGTAATGTCTATCCCTAAGAAAAATAAATTTCTTTGGGAAGTATTGAAAAATGAGGAACCAAAACCGTAGGCAGATGAAGTTTCATCATGCAATCAGAGTAAAGATAAAGAGCCTATGTTGGATCCTCAAATTCTAAAGGATGTAGCTTACATAAACGATGCAAATGAAATAAAAGAGAAAGAGGTAAGCAAGCCAAAGCCCATTCCTTTCCTTTTAACACTAATTGTGGGAGATAATTTTTTGCAAAATTATATGATTGACTTGGGAGCCAATACAACAGTCATGCAAAAGAAAGTGGTCGATGCCTTAATGCTTAAGTATGAACCTTTGGAAATTAGAATCATGGAGTTGGATGGAAAGAAGGTTCTGATAGTTAGTTAGATAAAATATCTATCCTTAATCTTATTTTTGTGCCCAGGCCAGATAGTCTCGCAAGAGGTAGTTCTAATAGATATTCCCCTAGTCTTCAACATGTCTCTTTCTAGAGATTTCACCACAAGGCTCAGTGGATATTTGGCACTACACTAGTCCCATCTGATATTAAGAACCAATCATGGGGCAAAGATGAATATTCTTTCAAAATATTTACATTCTAAACATATAGCGGACAATATTATCCATTGTTTTGAAGTAGTGCATACTTATTTTTCAAGGAAAGAGGGATATTGCATAGAAATTTTGGAATATGAAGAAGATACAAGTGAGCAAACCCCTGAAGAAGAAATTCTACTCAACTAGTTCATCGAATCTAAACCATTCAACAATTTCCATACCATAGGACTAGGTACATATGTGATATTTGATGATGACGTGGTTCATAAAAAATTGATGAAAGATCGGGAAAGCTATGATGACCTTATGGATAATCATCTATGGACCTTGTACTTTGATGGTGCCAAATGCAAGGTTGGCTCTAGGGAAAAAGTCTGATTAGTGTCTCTAATAGGATCAAAGACTCTTAAGGCCTATCAATTCTATTTTTCATGCTCTAATAACGATGCAGAGTATGAAGCCTTGATTGACGACCTATTTCTTGTTGAGTGAATGGGTGCAAAGAGGTTGAAAGTTTTTAGATTTTTTGGGTTGATAGTGAGTCAAGTCTGAGAGCAAGCAGTTGCTAAAAATATGAGGATGAAGTCCTATAGACATTCGATATGGAATTTAATTAAAGGTTTTCAAGCTTTCAATGTGCAAGTTATTCCCTGATAAACAACATAGAAAATTAGATGGCTTCTATTAGGTCACAGCTTGACCAACCTTTCAATTCAAAGCAGAGTGGTTTTCATATTGTTATCCAACCATCAATTCCTGATAACGATCAAAATTGGTAAGTTTTTGAGGATGACACCCAAATAGCCATTTTTATTCAAAATTTGGAAGGAGTAAATTTGACTGTTCAAAACCAAAGGATTGATCTTTTGAAGGGCATTCCATTCAACTAAAAGGAAGTAATCTCCCCTGGGGTTTGATTTCCCTTGAGAATCTGTTTGATTGTGAAGATTTGAGGAATTGTAAGAAAAGGTTCACAATCGACGAAAAGGATTATGAAGAGTTGGATGTCGAAAAAGGAAAAATGTTGATAGTTGGAAGGGATGTCCATTGGTAAGATAAAGAAAGGTTAAGGAATCTTTGCTCTAGGTATGACAAATTTATAGCACATGGACCTATGATGATCTCATAAGATATGATCCTTGTATAATCAAACATACCATTGATTTGATGGAAGGGTCGAAACTAGTCTGACATAAGTAAAGGTCTGTCAACCCGATGGTCGAGGCATTGATTGCACAAGAGGTCACTAACCTAATTGAGTCCCAAATCATTTACCTAGATAAACACTCAACTTGGGTGTCAAATTTGGTGTCGGTTCAGAATAAAAATGGTGTCATCTGGCTTTGTGTCAATTTCCAGGGGATAAATCTTGCAAATAGTAACCAGGTCAGAGATGTTCTCATTGTTTGATAGTTTCTCAAGATACAATCAAGTATATCCTAAGGAAGTTGACCAACATAAAATTATGTTTACCACCAAGTGGGGAATGTTTGCATATGCAAATATTCCCTTCGAATTCTCAAATGTCAGTGAAAATTTTTAATGGGCCATGGACATTAATTTCATGGGATTGATCAATTCAATCATTCTAATTTATCTGGATGACCTAATAATTTTTTTAAAGTTCAAGGGTGATCATTTTGATCACCTAGAACAAGTTTTTCCACATATTCCAAAAGTTTGGGATTTCTTTAAATCCCAAAATGTGTGTTTTTAGAGTACCTCAAGGTAAGCTACTTGGCTTCATGGTATCCAAGGAGTGAATTTCAATAGACTCTAAAAGAATGAAATCTATTATGGATTTACCCTTACTGGTAAATCAGAAGGGACTACAGTCTTTCTTAGGAAAGATCAATTTTGTCCGTTAGTTTATTTCAGATTTTGTGGGAATCACAAGGCCCATCACGTTGATGCTCAAGAAGAATTTGATATTCAAATAGACTCCCGAAGGCAAGGAATCTTTTAAGCAAATGCAGAAGGCTATTTTCGCTACCTCAGTGTTGGCTAATCTAGAATTTTCTAAAGATTTCTTGTTATATGTATACATTGGTCAACATAGCATAGCTTATGTGCTCACTTGAAGGGATGAGGAAGATAACGGGGAGCATCTGATTTATTTTCATTCAAAGACCCTTAAGGGTTACAAAACTAGATATAAATTTTTAGAAAATAAAGCCTTTTCCATTGTCAAAAGCCTTAAGAAGTTCCAACACCTAGTATCGGCCAATAAGATCACCATTTTGGTCACCCACCCGAGTGTAAGGGAATACATTACTGAAGGAGAGATAAATGAAAAAATAGCCACTTGGATCACCAAGATCCTAGAATATGATGTGGATATCAAGATGACTAAGTTAGTGCAAGGAAGAGATCTCTGTGAATATCTTGCACAAGAGTCGGGTTCTGAACTTGACAAGGATATTGATCAAGTCTTTTCAAATTAGGTTGAGTTTGAAAAATCTTGGGCAATAGATCAAACATTGTATATGCAAAAAGGATATTACTTGACGGATCTCACATTCAACAAATGAAGATACTATCAACTGCAAGGCACCATGTACATATTAATTGAGGGAATTTTATTTAAAATAAACTATGATAGAGTATTGCTCTGATGTCAAGACAAGTGCCAAGCATAAAGGGTTTTATCAAAATTTTACAAAAGTCCTAAGGGGAAATTTTTTTGCTAAAACTAACACTCTGAAGATCATCTGGGTAGGATACTATTGGCCCTCATTTTTTTTTGAAGTGCACCATTTACTGTAGAAGTGTACTTAGTGCCAATTCCTTGTTGGCAAAAGGAAACATTTTGTTTTTCCTTTAAGTCCCATTGTAACTGAAGAGACTTTTGATCAATGGGGATTATACTTTGTCAGAATGATAAACCCCATATCTAGTGTTTTCCATAAATGGATCCTTACAACAATTGATTACTTCAGAAGGTGGACAAAGGCTATCACCCTAAAAGGTACTAAAGAAGGCAAGATTGTCAGCTTTTTAGAGGGACTAGTAACCAGGTTTGGTTCACCAAAGATTATCATATCCAACAATGCTCGAGCCTTTATAGGTTCAAAGGTGTTCAATTTTTCTATTAGGAATATGATCTACATCAAGACCTCTTCAAATTACTACCCATAAGGGAATGGGTTAGTGGAGTCGACACATAAAAACTTAATTAGGTTAATCAAGTGCATTGGGTCTAAATGGAAAAGAGAATGGCACAAACCTCTATGGGCTGCTTTGTAGGCAGACCAAATCACACCAAAATAAATCCTAAATACATATCCCTATGAACTAGTGTATGGGAAGGAAGTAGTCCTACTTTTTTCTATGGAACTCCCCACCTTACAATTATTGAAAGCACTAGAAATAGAGGAAAGTAGTAGAATGGAAGCACATATAGAAAAACTCCTCAAACTAGAGGAAGATAGAGAAAACACCTTTGCAGCCATGGTTGGCTGCCAATAGATGATCAAGTGATTGTTTGACAAAAATAATTCTGACGCAGATTTCCAAGAAGGAAGCCTAGTGTTGAAATATGATGAATGCACTACAAAACCGAGACAACACACCAAATTCAAAGCACTATGGAAAGGCCCTTCCCAAATCAGCACGTGTAAGGAGAAGAATTCATACGAGCTAGAGGATGTGGAAGGTAATGATTTATAGATAGCAATAAACAATATTTATCTAGAACTATTCCATTAAAGTATGACATTCTCTTAAAAAAATTCACAGATATGTACCATATGTAGATTTTTTGTAAATAAAATTTTAAGTTTTAGATTAAGCCAAAAGGAAAAATGAGGAAATAGAAGAAGTAAGAAATATTGCATCATATACTATATTTTCATTTAATTTATAGTATGGGGGTAGTCCAAGGCTCAAATTTTAATAGAAAATATCTCTCGAGAAAAACCCAAAAAGGGTCTTTGAGAAAAAGTGCAAAAAGCCAATATGGAGGCATTTTTACAGAAAGATAGGCCTCCAGCCATAGTTACAAGGGCTTGTTGCTCATAATAATAACATCTTCTTCTTCTTCTTCTTCTTCTTCTTTTTCAATAGGAAAGTGGGGAACACACAACACATAGCATGTGATGCACGAACCTCAACCTTAGTCTCCATGGTTGTAGGCCACAAGCTCGAAAGGATTTTTGAAGTCAAACCCAAGAGCCTCATTGACATCATACTCCCAAAGGAAGTAGGTGGTGGTAGGTAGAGACAAAGCACGGTGGCTTTCTAGGTCCATGGTGTGGAAGTTGCTTAGAAAAGGAAGCCAAAGCACATCCATGCCATGATCAATGAATCAGCGGAGGTACATCACACTAGGAATGCCAAAACTAGGGATGGAAACTTGCACAATTTTGTCAAGCTCTTCTAGTAGAGAGATGTTGAACATTCAGCAACATAGCTCCACTATCTTGTGTTTGGTGACATTCAAGTCTAGGAGAGAGGCCACTAAGTTGGACAGGACATTGCAATTGCTTCTCACTTGATTTTTTTCTTCAATAAAGTCCATGTTGATGACCCATCAAAAGGAAATTACCCCCAACCGTTTGCACCTCATTACCATCCATTTAATTTTTTCAGTCGTAATCTCCCCAATGAAGGCATACTAGGGCCTTTGTGGAATAAGATGGACAAGAGTACCTAGGTCGACAAACATGGTTAAAGTAGCAGAGTGAAAGGCAATATGAACACAGACTAGAAGTTGGATAGACTCTAAAGTCTTACTTTTTGAATGAATACAACCTTGAGGTGGCATAGCTATTTATAGAAAATAGGTGTTGATGAACCCAAATAGTGGAAGTTCTATTTCTTGTCAGACAACAATGGGAAAATATCAAAGAAGCCAATAAATGGAGAAAAAATCATATAGAAAATCTTACATAAGATCTCAAAATTAATTTTTGGGCATTGAGAGTAAATGCTCATGTAAGACGATTGTTTCCATGTGTCCTTGGCCATCATCAAGACAAGGTAGCTCACGTAAGTGAAAAGACATGGGTTAATGTGCTAATATCTGACAAATTAATGAGCACACCTTTTCAAAGGTAGTTCATATCTCTAAGTAAGATTGGCATAATTAAGGGCACTCTCCCCAAGACAACGAGATTATTTGAGAAAAGAGATGGTTAAAAAATGTACTAAATCCATTTTTGTAGATTTTTTGGCATTCACGAGGGATACCAATCTCCCACCCACACATATCTCCTCATTGGCAACATTTAATTGACTAGTTGTAACAACATAGCCTTAAATGCACATACTTCTTAGGGAAACTAATTACACCAAAAGGTAGATTTTTCCAAGGAAAATAAAAAGCAAGTGGACATTTCAATGAAAACTCTTTGTAACTTATGAAGCAACCATGGCAGAACCATCAACAAATAGAAGAAGGGAAAAATTTGTACCAAAGAGGCTCATTTTCAAAAAAATATTTGGGTGAAGATCATTTTCTAACACCCTAGTGCCTGAGGATCAATTGTTCAAGTTCTGTAAGAAGGTGCAAGTAGACAAAAATGTTAAAAGACAAGCAGTGTGAGATGTCGTTGACAATTTTTTTGACCCAAGGTTGGCCAAAAACCCTAAAAATCTCAGAGAAGGAGCATTTCAGAGAATGAAAGATAATGGTAATTCTGAGGGTTTTTCTTCCCGACTCTAGAATTGTGGTTTTTCATAGTTCATGTTACCTATCATACATCCATTTCTAGAGCTAGTGGACGCATGCACCAGAAGGTTCAATGAAAAAATGAAACCGTAACATGCAACAAGATTGGGGTCACAATTTTTGCTCCAGCTATATGAGAGATGTTGTGCATCCTTCCCTATCGGCTTGGTGAGACATTTATTGAAGAAGATATGGAGACCTACAAGGAGGAATCAAACAAAAGAGAGGGTTTCTATTATGATGAGACAAAGGATAGGTTGATTAGAGGTCGTTTTGTCTTTCCCTTGGCATTCAGAAAGTTCCCAAATAACACACAATATATTTTCTCCATGCTAACCTAGATCTTTGGCTTGGATGATGATGAAGAAGTCCACCCTTTCTAGATGGCTTTGGCTCTAATACCCAAGTGGGAGCGAGAGGAAATATATTTTGATTTTTCTGATTTAATAGTTGCAAATATGTTGATGCAGCTGAAGAATTGCCAAGCTGAGTCTAAATTCAAGTATTCTTCTTTCTTGGTCCACTTAATCCTATATCAGAACTTTGGGTTTCTGAAGAGAAATTTACCTATCTCTAGGTTAGATGAAGAGGGTTTAATTCAATCAATTTTTGTATGGACCTATGTTTTGTCAAGAACAAGTAAATATTACTAGTTTGTGCACCTCTTTTTGAGATTGGTGTTACAAGAGTTATTGCCATGATCAATAAATCGCTTGTCCCTCGAGGTTTTGTAATGGATTAAAAATTCATCAACCCCGGTAGATTATTTCTTTAGGGAAGATTTTACATTTATCATATACAACGGTTTTGTTGGAGAGCCCTTTTGACTCCCCAAATTTGTGATGGATTGGGTCTTTGAATTGGAGGCATTCCATCAAGAAACTCTTGCTGACAATGCCTATGGCAAGGGAAGGACCAAAATAAAGTTATATTTTCTTCCTCTTTGCATAGAAAATAGTAAGGTAGTGATGGAGAAGCATAAAGCATAAAATGAACTGACCAATCTATTGGTGGCTCTTGGATTAGTCCTTATATGTGACACATGGGATTACAATCCATCAAAGAAGCTTCCCCTAAAGCATTAGACATGGGAACATGTGGAATCTAAGAGAAACCCAACTTAGGAGAAGGGTATGTGCGGGAACATCATTGAAAAAATAGGCCCTTAAGTGGCAATAAAAAGACAGAAAATCAGAGTTAGAGAACTTGACATAAAAATTTGAATAATTTATCTATATTATTTTAAAAAATTGTAAAAATAGAATCTATAGAAAATTTAATGTAGTTTCTAAACTACTAGACCTTTATTTTAAAAGAAAAATATATTTGGTGAAAATTTGAAATTTCAATGCTGTAGTATTTAAATTTCAAGGTAAAAATAAGAAGTAAGTGTCTGTCTGACCAACCTAACCATAGGAAAATGATAATATATTTTTTTAATATTTTAGGTATAAGTAGAGGACTCATGTCCCGATGTGATGCATATTTTCTTATAATTTTTCTCCAAGTAAACAATTAATTATGAATTTTTTATTACAACTTTTAAAATATATAAAAGCTCATCTGGCTAACCACCTTAACTTGGTCAAAAATTCATGAAATTCAATTTTTTTCTTTTAATCCTATAGTATGCGAAGCATAGAATGTGACACATGTTTCGGATTCAAAAAATGTGATACTGTTTGAAAGTTATAGATTTTTTTCAATCATCCGATGAATCAGGACTTTATTCATAATTCTAATAGAAAATGAATAATAATTATTTATTAAATTAAAAAAAAGCATAATTTATATTGGTGGAAAGCTGAGAATCTCCTTTAAAAACCCTTTTCATTTCATCAATTTTGGGTAAAAAACAAGTTGTCAGCCACATGGGCCATCATATGGCTTACATATTGTCACTTTTTGGCCCATCATGATCCTGCAATACCCAAAAGTTAGAATTATATGTTGAACTAGCCCTCATACCAACTAAAAGGCCAAAGTGGTTCAGTTTATATATTCCATAGGAAAGATATGAGAGGGAGCTTCCAATAAGAAAAACCCTTAAAAAATCAGATGAAATGGTAAGGGTGGTCAGAATGAAAGATGGTAGACTTCTTGAGGTTCCGACAAGAGATGGGAGGAACACATAAATTGCTTAGAGAGTTTTGTCTATATGATGAATAGTTTGAGGAAATTTATGATTGAGAAGTTGATTCTGACAATAGCAACCCAAAGTCTAGCCATGAAGTAAGACAGGAGTGACTTCAATGCCATAATTCCCAACCATAGGAGTTTGACAAAGGGAAAAGATCTAAGAAAAGGGACTCATAGGTTGTATCTTCCGCCAGTATCTCAAGTAAAGGGAAGAGAACCTGATAGTCCCTAAGAGAATCAACCACAAAACAAGAAGATCAAGCTTCAGTGGGATCATCTTCTAAGGGATCAAGAAGCTCTAGTTCGATTCAACTGAAGTTACAATGAGTCTGAGACCTTGACATACCTAATACAACTATTGGAAATGAAGAAGAAGCAAAGCTCGCTCTCCAGAATGTTGAGATAATCACGGTTTAGGTAAGTCTTAGTCCCCCTCTTATTCTTGTTTCTACATCTTTGCTCAATCCTTTTCCCCCACTCATTGAAATTAATCCTTTTCCTACTAATCCTAAGATTTTGGTTTTGAAGGAATCCCCTAGAATTTTTAATTTACCAAGTGATGTGCCCCCACGTGTTGAACAAGCAACATCTGCTTCAACTGCTATTGAATCTTTAATCACCTTATCTAGGGCCCCCATAAAAAAATTTGAATCATCCATCCTACCTATTACCCCAGGGCCATCGGCATTCAAACATAAATTTCTTGTTTTATATGTTTCTCTTTTTACTCCAACTAGTAATTCCGGTGCCCAATCTCAATTTGGAATCTTTCTTTTTTCAATTATTACTCTCCCATTCACCTCCCTACATGCCCATACATTTGAAGTGTCCCCTTCTATCACTCTTTTTAGTTTTCCCCCTAGAGATTCTATGGAGCCATAGAGCATTGACTCTCCACAGACTCTTTAGAAGAATTTTGATGCAACTAAGATGGCCTAACAAAAGAGAAAGCAAAAAATAAGAGAGAAGAATGTCGAGTTGCCAACTACTAAAAAGATTCAAACATGTTTTAATGAAGAATGAAATTCTCTATGGATCACTACCATGAAGTCGCTCATAACTTGACCTGAAGGATAGATGCACATGGAGGACTATGATATCAGAGTAGTGGGTCTAGATTTGAATGAGATTCATCCATGCGATAAGGTAGATCTAGCCAAGACCACTCAAAAGGTAGTATATACAGATTATGAGTGGCTACATCAAAATCTGAGAAAACACGAAGTTAAACTAGAAAACGTGAAAGAAACAGTAAGCCAATTGTAGTCAGAACTCAAGCCCTAAAATTATGAAATGTATCACATAATGCAAGTGAATGAATCGTAGGAGGAAGCCACAAGATCTCTCATAATACTTCAAGATGAGCGGATTCAGTTGTATGCTGAAATAGATATATTGAGAGGTGAACTTATAGCTGAGCACCAATCTAGTAAAAAACACCATCATGTTTAGGAAAGTATAAGGAAGGAGCTAGACGATTCCCTAGCTTAGGTTTCTAACAACTTGCAAAAGACCTAGGCGAAAGCCGAAAAACTAAGAAGGGAGAAAGTAGAGGTTGAGTTTGCTTTTCATTCTCATAATGAAGAGGCCGGAAATCTAATTTTTGAATTGATAGAGGATCTCAAAAGAAGATATCAATTGGAGTAGAGATTGAAGGAAAAAGAGGCTCAACTACAAGAAGCGTTAGCAGCTGCACAAAGGTCTGTGACCCTTCCTATAAAGAAAAGGTTGGTATCTGCCTATACGGAGCGAATCATTATCGTGCTTACTATTCTAAAACTAGCCTTAAAATTTCTAAGAGATGCCTAAGAAATAAATGAAAAGGTTGGCCCATTGGCTAACCAAACTCTTTAGGAGTATGCTCCTTGAGTGGTCAAGTTGCAAAACTTGATCTCCAAGCTCTGTGTGCCAACAGATGATGCCTTGAGAAGTACATGTATTATAGATCAGAGGGCTACCTCTAGTAAATAAAGCGAATTCACTCACTACAATAAGGTAGAATCTAGGACCAAGAATAGCCAAGGGGTGTTAAAAAAGAGGGTCAATGAAATCAAGAAGGATTTCAGGGTCTTATATAGTTTCGGGTTACCTCCATTACTTTTAGAAAATGGAGATGTATTATCAATCGAGCATATTACAAAAAAGGTTAGAAACAAGGTTCAAACTTCTACTGACCTTCCAAGGTTGAATTCAACACAAGAAGTAGATGACGTTGAGAATGAAGTTCTTCAACTTTCTCATCTTTACTATAATTTGGGAGCCATTTTAGCGAGATGGGAATTTGTTTCTTTCAAATAAGTCTTCGAACTGGACTAGTCGAATAAATCCTTCTATAGCCTCACCTGATCAATTGATGTAGACTAGGAGATGTTGCATTCTTCCCTCCTCAAACTCCAAGAATGACCAAATTTGTATGTTCAAGTCTTCACAAGCGAAGCCCCCCTATGAGTCACCAGAATTGTAAAGCAAATTTTTTCCTTAGTCTACATTTGGTTTTTGACATTATTTTTGTCTTCAGGAAGATCCACATGTGAAAAGGTTGTATTTTTGATAGGTTCACAATGATCCACATGGTGGATGCTTATGTTTTGTTAATCATTTTCTTCAAAGTTGGGAGTCAGACCATATGTTGGATTGGTAGATGATTTCTTGAATCCACTTTTCATGAATCTAAAATTATCCACCGATGTGACACGTCATCTATTTGTGCTAAAGGAGTTGTATCTTGGGAGTCTTCATTTGGAGACTGTCGGAATACATTTTACCTGTTTCCAAAGAAGGGACGTAAGTCAGTGCCACCAAAGCAACTTGATTGAGCAACAAGACCTTTTGCTGATTGTCTTTCTAGGATCTAAGTGATTGCGAGGGGTAATACTATTGAAATATCTAAATGATATTAGTGCAGCAGTTGAAAGTTGGTGAGTAGGATTGTAGAAACCTAACAAAAGATCTAGGATTGGATTTCCAAGCTATTAGGTGTGGACATCTGGCAATCATTAATATTGAATGAGGTTGACATTTCTCTCTCCTTGGAAACTATAAATTTGAAACAACAACATGAAGAAAGGGTTCCTAAAGTTTTCCTTTTGGAAAGTTTCCTTAGATTTCATAGTTAGTAGAAATATTTTCTTTAAAATTTTACAAAACACTTCTTTACGTTGGCATGTTATGTCTTTTATATGATCAAACTATTATTAGATTGGAATCCAATCCCTATTTTAAATTTCATCTATATTTGAAGTATGAGCTATTTCGAAGAAACATTTGAAACTATGCTTGATATGGTCTTTATCAATATTTCTTTCTCTATATTTTCATCTAGAATAGAATGTTGTGTCTTGCTTAATCTAAACGGTTTGATTATTGGACTTCCATGTGCTATTTGTGGATATGATTAAGTTATAATCTATAGAAACTTGACTATGTCATTCGAATTTTCCATTTTATTTGTAGGATTATTGTTTCTTCATAATATTCTATATTAGGAGGAAGAGTTTATGTTTCTTTTGAATGTTTTCTATTCATTATTGAAACTCTATGTTTGGTCGAATCTTAATACATACTTCCTACGGGTGGATTGAATGACTGCATTTGTTCTTGTATCTAGCCTTCGTTGTTTATTATCTTCCCGAAAATGAAGGGATGTGGTGTTTTGTGTCTATCATATCACTCATAGAAGGAAACTTGTGGTTTTGAAATGTTATAGAAGCATTGGTGCATCACCACTTTTAATGTTTTTCTGTTTACATTTCTTTCTATTTTTTTCCAAACTCAAAGAAGAGTCAGCTTTCTATAAAAATATCAGAGGTATTTAGTGAGGTGCATATTGTCCCCCACTCACTAAATTTCCCATAAGACTATCGAAGAGGTGCAAGCTTTGATGATGAATAGAAAGAAAGAAAAAATATAACCTATATGCACTTTCACTAATGCAAATATGAGAAACCCTAGATGTACTTTCACTAAGTATGAGAAACCAAAGATAAAATTTTACTAATGCAAGATGCAATGCAAGAATGAATACAACCTAGATAGATAGGATTCTAATGGAGTCCAAATCAAAAAATGAATGGTAAAAGATGTTAGGTTCACCAAAATGAACAATAGGGAAATAGAGTGGGTGGGAGCCCACTTATTGTCCTATGGTCATTCAACAATATTCTAGGAATCATAATTGGATTGATTATCAACATCAAAGGTGAGTCAATTCTCAACAAGGAAGACCTTGGAAGGGTTATTTTAGGCTTTGAGGGGTTCAGCATCAAGCAAAATCTTGGAAAAGAAAAATAAGCATTCAACTCACAAAACCTAGTAATGCAAGCTAAATGAATGATGCAAATGCTGAAATTATGCAGCAACAAGTTAGGATGTGTGTACCTGGGAAGTCTCTAGATGTAATGAGGATTCTCGAAATGCAAAGAAGTTGTTAAAAAGTGTTATGGAGGACTAATACATCCTTACTATTGACTTATTCCTAATACTATGTTTTGGGGAAAATACAGAATCTTTAGATGTTAGAACTAGATTTGAAAGAATCTCTACAATATACCTTCAAGAGAACTAAGACACCCTAGGTTGCAAATTAGTCTCGTCTAGAATTTTTGAAATCTCTGAATGTGGTCTTTAGGTCCAAAATTTGGACTTCCTTCTTCTCAGATATTACATTCTGAATCTCTTGGATCTCACTTGTAGGTTATTTTTTGTGAAGATGATAAATTTGTGATGCAACTTTTAAACTTTTAAAATTTTCACTTCAAATGATCTTTCAAGTCTTCAACCTAAATCTATAAACACAAACACACAAGAGGGGAAAAAATTGTTAATTTGTAGTAAATGAGGGTTTTCCTTGGTCAAACCCCTTGTTGGTAATTAAACCTTGAAATAAAATGAAATGGAGGGAGATGATGAATAAACAACATGCAATGTTACAACTCATGGAACCCTTGTTATGAAATCTGCAAACTTGTGTGAAATGGCTACCAAATATAGATCTTGATTCTAATGAATGCTTGATAGATCTTGACTTGAATGGATTGCTTGAATCAAAACCCTACATCACAAGTGTTAGCTCAAAAATACACATGATGCAAAATTCTCCTTTATATGGTGCTTGAATTTTGATGATGGCTCCAAATTCTTGAAGAACTACTCTTGATCTCATAAACTTTTCTTAAGAATGAATACTTGAATGCTTATTGTTGGATCTCAAAAATGTAGGTTACAAATCCTAAGAGGATGCCAAGCTCTATGATTAGACTTGCAATGTTCTTGAACCAATGAATGGAAATAAGCTACTCAGTTGATGACTCCCTGTAGTTCGGGCTCTACTAGACCTAGGTGGGTGCACCTTGATAGTTGAAGCAGATTAAAAGTTTTATGACTCTACTGAATTTATGGATCTATCCACAGTGGAACAAAGTGGAATAGATGAAATATTGTTAATTAATCCTACTCCTAGTAATAAATTTGAAATGTGAATGTTTGAATAATATTTTATGGAATTCTAAAATGAAATGGGTAAAACCAGTGCCTAATTTTGTTGGGCTAACGGAGTCAAGAGGTGAAGGATATGTGACCTGCTTACTAGCTACAATTCTAGTTGTTTGGCACTTATGTTTATTTATACCTTGTATAAATGTGCAAGAATGAAATTATCAAGTTCTTCTTATCAATCCAAATGACCTTTTCCAAATTACTGTGACTAATTAAAAGAATTTAATCCTTCCTTGAAGAGCCTAGTTAACTGAACCAGACAAGAATAGGAAGTGTGCCACGATAAATTGAATATATCTTTAACACATCAATTTATATAATAAGGAAATGTCAACCTTGGATAGAACCAAATAATTTTCTTAATTAATTCAACAAAAAATTGACAACATAATTGGATCACCAAATTAAACCTTCTTGTCCATTATATTACTTCAAAAGATTTTACAATACACAACATAATGTTCTTTTGAGGTAACTGATCTACCTATCCATCTACCTGATTCCTAATTCTAATCTCTCTCTCATTTGACTTCATTTGGCATATATACATTATTTTAGGATTATTACCCCTCATATCTATTTGTTATATCTCTTCAGTATTATTTTTCTTAAACAAAAATATTTATTTGATTCCGTTCATCAAATTAAATATTTTTGTCTTCATTATTTCTATGAAATTAATTTTAGTGATTATCAAATCATTATTTTTCTTGCAATCTTCACTCTTCACCTCTTAAAATAAAAATAATTACCTACTTTCATACTTCTTCAATGAAAAAATATTTCATTTATATATTGTGTGGTTGAAATATTTCACCCAATTTAATAGATCACTCCTTTAGGTAAAATAATTACCCATCCATTTAATCCCATTGGTGAAAATATTCCACCTCCCCATGCAAATATTTTATAAATTTTTACCCCTTATGATTTTATGGGTAAAATAGTTTTCCACTTTTAAATCCCCTCAATAAAAAACATGAAATTTGTTTTTCTCAAAGTATTATTGATTTCCACTATAAGCATATTTTGTTCAATATTTTGTTTGAATTATGACCCTATGCACTTGCATTGGGATGAAATAAAGCATTAGGAAGAATTATTTTTTCCCACTGATCTTGCTTCTTTCACTAATGAAATTCCTTGCTAGGATATCAGTGAGACTCTTCCCGAAAACTCCTCATCAGAGGGACCCCATAATCGAAGAAATCTAAAAAAATATACTTCGACAATACATGTTACTCCGATGCACTGAGGGTTTTTTGCCTGGCATTTTATGGGTTTGTGCGATTCTTGCTTTAATCAATAGAAAGATCCCTCCATTGAGCTCACACACAAGAATGATGGCTCATCAAATTATAGTGAATTTATATCCATTTCCCACGCATGAGCTGAGTAGCTATCAAAAATCAAGAGATATTCAGCCAAGGGAGTCTCGAATAGAGTCCTCTACCATGATACCACCTTTGTTTCTCTTCAATACTGCCTGACCAGTGAACAATGCTCAATGCATTCTCTTGTGGATGTGTTTTTCATGAACATCAAACACTGCATTAAATCTTGCATTTTGACTTTCAATATTCTTGTAGATATCCATGTTGCTCATGAATCCTACTTTCATATTCACCAATCTCTTTTACTCAATTTATCAAATGATTAATGCATAAATTCTCCCTAAAATTCTCCCTCATTAGTATGAAAGATATAATTGATGAGATTTGAGAGAGTGGCTCTGATTGTACATGTTTCCCCAAGATATTTCTTTTAGCTGGAACAAGTCGGTGAGACTTTCTCTAAGGATCTTTTGAGTTTTTTATTGGAGTGACTCATAAAGTCAGGGACATCTAGGTAACTTATTTCAATTATGTAGAATTCTTCGATGAAATTTCAATTGCTCGTTTGTGCTATCATCGAGATCATATGTATCTCTCCCTGATGAAGCCTTCATAGGTGTGACCTATGCAATCGGGAAGATCTTGTGGGACTTGGTTCGATTGTATAAGTTTCTCTGACATAGTTATTCACATGCTTTATCAGAAGGAGGCCATATGTTTCTTACCGATGGGATTTCTATTGGTATGACTTGTGAGCTTAGCCTGATTGGGAAATTTTGCTTCGACTACTTTTCTCATGCCGATGGGCCCTCATCAGTGAGACAACAGGTATTGTCTTCCCGATTATGTTGTCTTTTTATCTCTTGGGCCTTTTGATCGCTATGACCTAGCTCATATCTCCTTGATATTTTAGGAAACATTCAAATGAAGGATTCAATGGTATTGTTACAAACATGAGAAGAAAATCTGCTATATTTTTGCTTGATAGGGAATGATAATGGATCCCAATGATGAAATGATAAATGGAAATGAAGAGAAAAAGAGGATTTCAGGGAAAATCAAACAAAAAAAATGGATCAAGTAACACAAATCTCATCAAGTTGTATTGGTCACAAAATTAATGTGGGGCAAGTTTTGTAATATGTCGAAGCTGAGTGGATGGAGACTATTGAAAAATATGAGATTTTTTTAGTTCTAATAGTGGCCCTAATTGGGGATGTATACCCCTTGTGGGTATAGCAAGAATCCTAGTCTCTCAAAAAGTAGACCAAGTGCTTTATTGGGTAGTAGACAAATTTTTTCTTGTCATTAACTAATATGGTTTTAAAAAACCACACCACAGTTGATGGCACATGGCCACCAGAAAAAGGGAAAGCCTCTTTTTATCTCTCTCATATACTCAATTCTTATGACACCATGTTGAAACCAATCTAGAAATATTGTTAAAATTTTCTTGACTGAATTTGTTCATGTCTTCAATTGACTTATTGTGCTCAATATTGTCCATGCATTCTGATAATTGTGTATCTAAAAATCATGTGTGATCTGAAAGATATTATCATGTAGCAAGAATAAATCACAACCATCAAACCATCTAGACCCATACTATATATGACACTTTATTTCATCCCATTTGATATACTTCTCCAAATGATGGCCCTTTATTGGAAAATATAACAAACCATGTTGCATTTGACATCTACTGTCTTCAATGTTGGCACAATCAATACACTTTTAACATTATATGTAGCCTTCCCACAAAGTTGTGTTTTATAAAAATCAACAATTTGGAAATTAAACACATTGGAATCATCAATACCACAGGACCTAGTAGAAGTATGAATCTTTGGAGCATTGTTGCAATGAAATTCACGACCACCAGTTGTTTTTGTTTTTCAAAAATGTGACTATGAATATTCTATTTCATGATCATCATGAATTTTATCACTAGTGTAACATAAAGTGTCTTCACTATCAAAGGAAATGTGTGTCAAGAATTCACTTCCAGCATCATTCATGTGTGTATATCTCTGATACTACATAGTAAAAAAAAAGAAATTTTCTCACTACTGAGTGAACAGGTTTCTTCATCCACCACATTATTGTTGTATTCTTTTCTCTTCTCATCATCACAACCACAATATAGATCATCATAAACTAACAAATCAAATGCATTATCAACATAGTCATTTGTTCCAAAAGCTGATATATTATCTCGGTTATCTGAAAATATTTCTTCCTTATCATAAAGTGGATTTGAGTACACATTAAATTCATGTTCTAGCACACCTTGGAAAAAATTCATTTGATATTTTTCTATCTTTTCATCATATAAAGGGTTTAAAAAAATTTTAAAACCATTTTTAGGTGTACAAACCTTTTCTTCATCAACTGTATCTTCATGGTACTTAACTATAGCTAAAGGTGTTATTTGTTTACTATCAAATGGACTTACATTTTTTATTGCTTCTTCCATTTGATCTCCATAAGAACTACAAGAAACATTTGATTGCAATTCTATATTATTGTTATCAAAATCTAGATCTTCATTGAATTCTTCATAACATTCATAGTCACAATCTGTTATGCAAGAGAGACCATCTATATCTTCATCCTCACACACAACCTATCATAACAATCATTTTCACTTGCAAATGTCTCACCTTCTAGTTGTATTGCTTGATTAGTTTCTCCATACTCATCAGTAATACCACTATTGGTTTCAACATTGATAGTGTCCTCATAGCTTTTCTTATCTACAGTGTCAATCCATTCATTTACTTGGTCAAAAGAAGTTGGTTTGCATGATTCAGGATAATAAGTTTAATTGGTCTCATATACTTTCATGAACTACTCAATGAACTTAGACTTATTAGGTGGGAAATCAATAGGTATTTTTCCATAAATATTTGTCAGTCTTCTTAGAAAGAGTGCCTAGATTCTCCTTTATGTTTCCTTATGTCAGGGAAGGCATCCAAAAGACTTTTGTTTCTTTCTTGAATATGTAAACATTCATCATTTTTCTTCACAAATTTTTTATTCTAATATATACCATGTTGTATATTTTGACTCATATTTCCAAGTGGGTTTGAATTATGTTGCACTTTATATTGATTGTATTGATGACCTTGGTAGCTTATTAGTCTTTGTCCAGGAGGAACATGATAAACTTTCATTTGATTTGATGAGTGTTGTGAATGATATGTTTTACATCTATTACCAAAATTCCTAGTTATATTATGTGGGTGACTTATGGGGTCCAAAGACCACTTGCAGGTATATATCCATATTCATTGTAGAATAATATATTTTGTGATGCATTTGGAATATGCATGTCTCTCTATTGTAGCCATTATTGATCTAATTGTAGCTGTTGTTGGTCCAATTCTGTACACTCTATTATTAATTGTTGCCTTCTCACTTCTTTTGACATCTTGACAAGAAATTTGCAGTAGCTTTTTTCTCTTGAGTGGAAATAATATTTCTATTCCAAAATTTCTATGCATTATCTATCACTTTTTAATAGAGTCACCACCCACTTTTCTCAAAAGTAGGAAAATGAAATTGATTTTGAAATCGTTCTTGGTTTACCCAGTGGAATCCCTTATGCAATCAAGTGAATGCACATGTGAGTTTTTTATGACTCTATACCAAAAAAGGCTTGGATTCAATATTGATTTGGCCTTGATCCCCAACAGAGTTGCCAAAACTATTGGATGTGTGACTTGGATGGGGTGACACGATTACAAACCTCTGGCTGAAGAAAATATTTGAAAATTTATTGACTCTTTAAATGGATAGGCTTGAACTGAATTTTATGGAGTTTGCCCCTAGCAAAGTCACCAATTTGTAGGTTTCAAATCCCAAGAGGATTCCATGCTCTATGATCAAATTTGCAATGTTCTTGAACCAATGAACGAAGATAACCTATTCAGTTGATGACTCCCTACACTTCAGGCTCTACTAGACCTAGGCGGGTGGACCTTGGTAGCTGAAATAGATTAACAGTTGTACGACTCTATTGAATTTATGGATATATCCATAGTGGCACAAAGTAGAATAGATGAAAGCTTTTTAATTACTCCTACTCCTAGTATTGAATTTGAAATGTTAATGTTTAAATAATATTTTATGGAATTCTAAAATGAAATGGGTAAGACCAGTACCTACTTTTGTTGGGCTAATGGAGTCAAGAGGTGAAGGATATGTGACCTACTTACTGGCTACAATTCTAATTTTTTGGCACTTATGTCTATTTATACCTTGTATAAATGTGCAAGAGTGCAATTATCAAGTTCTTCTTATCAATCCAAATGACCTTTTCCAAATTATTGTGACTAATTAAAAAAAATTAATCCTTCCTTGAAGGAACCAGTTAATTGAACCACACAAGAACAATAAGTGTGCCTTGATAAATTGAATATATCCTTGACACATAAATTTAAATAAGGAAAAGTCAACCTTGGAGACAACCAGATAATATTTTTAATTAATTCAACAAACAATTGACACCATAATTGGATCGCCAAATTAAACCTTCTTGTTCATTGTATTACTTCAAAATATTTTGCAATACACAACATAATCTTCTATTGAGGCAACTAATCTACCTATCCAACTACCTAGCTCCTAATTCTAATCTCTCTCTCCTTTTATTTCATTTGGCATATATACATTATTTTAGGGTTATGACCCCTCATACATGTTCACTACATCTCTTCAGTATTCTTATTCTTTAACAAAAATATTTAATTAATTGCTTTCAACAAATTAAATTTTTTTGTCTTCATTATTTTTATGAAATTAATTTTAGTGATTATCAAATCATTCTCTTATTGGAAATCTTCACTCTTTACTTCTTAAAATAAAAATAATTACCCAATTTTATAGCTTCTTTAGTGAAAAAATATTCCATTTATATATTATGTGGTTGAAATATTTCACCTAATTTAATAGATCACTCCCTCAGGTAAAATAATTACCCATATATTTAATCCCATTGGTGAAAATATTCCACCTCCCCATGCAAATATTTTATAAATGTTTACCCATTATGATTTTATGGGAAAATAATTGTCCACTTTTTGAATCCCCTCGATAAAACAAATGAAATTTATTTTTCTCAAAGTATTATTGATTTCCACTATAAGCATATTTTGTTCAATCTTCTATTTGCATTATGATCCTATGCACTCACATAAAGATGACATAAAGCATTGGGAAGAATTATTTTTCCCCAGAGATCTTTCTTCTTTCATCGATGAAATTCCTTATTTGGCTATCGGTGAGATTAGTTTGGAAAACTCCTCATCAAAGAGACCCCATAATTTGAGAAATCCAAAAAATCTACTATGACAATACATGTTACTCCAATGTGCTTAGGGTTTTTCACCTGGAATTCTATGGTTTGTGTGAGTCTTGCTTCAATCAGTATAGAGATCCCTCCATCGGGCTCACACACAAGAATGAAGGCCCATCCAATTATAATGAATTTCTATGCATTTCCCATGCACAAGTTGAATAGCCATCAAAATCAGAAGATATTTGGCCAAGGGAGTCTCGAATACAGTCCACTACCATGATACCACCTTTATTTCTCTTCAATACTACTTGAAGAGTGAACAATGCTCAATGCATTCTCTTGTGGATGTGCTTCTCCTAAACATAAAACACTACATTAACTCTTTCCTTTTGAATTTCAATCTTTTTGTAGATATCCATGTTTCTCATGAATCTTGCTTTCATATTCTCCAATATATTTTACTCAAGTTATCAAATGATAAATGCATAAATTCTCCCTAAAAATATCCCTCATCAGTATGACAGATATGATTGATGAGATTGGCTCTGATTATACATGTTTCCTTGAGATATTTATTTTAGCTAGGACAAGTTGGTGAGACTTTCTTTGAGGATCTTTTGAGTTTTTTATCGAGGTGACTCATAAAGTCGGGGACATCCAAGTAACTTATTCCGATTATGTATACTTCTCCAATGAAATTTCAATTGCTTGTTTGTTCTATTAGTTAGATCATATGTGTCTCTCCCCGATGAAGTCTATATTGGTGTGACCCATTTAATTGGGAAGATCTTGCAGGACTTGGTCTAATTGTATAAGTTTCTCCGATATAGTTATTCACCTACTTTATCGACAGGAGGCCATATGTTTCTTACTAATGGAATTTCTATCAGTATGACTTGTGAGCTCGGCCTAACTTGGAAATTTTTCTCTAACTGCTTTTCTCACACTGATGTGCCCTCATTGGTGAGATGATAGGTATTATCTTTCTGATTATGCAGTCTTGTTATCTTTGGGGCCTTTTGATCACTGTGACCTAGCTCATGTGTCCCTAATATTTTAGGAAATGTTCAAATGAAGGATTCCATGGTATTGCTACAAACATGAGAATAAACTCTACTATATTTTGGCTCAATAGGGAATGTCAATGGAGCTAAATAATGAAATGACAAATGGAAATGAAGAGCAAAAGAGGATTTCAGGGAAAATCCAGAAATAAATATGGATCAAGTCACACAAATCTCATCAAGTTGTATTAGTCACAAAATTAATGTAGGGCAAGTTTTGTAACATGTGGATGGTGAGTGGATGGAGACTATTGAAAATATAAGATTTTTTTAGTTCTAACACTTGTGATGCTTCTTACATTCTTAGATATGAAAATGAGTGAAAGAACGTTGCATTTATACCTATTCATGCTTAATATCCCAAAAATACAACAAAACAAGACAACACATGAAATCATTAATTAAAGGAGGCTAAATCTTGATAGAATTTGAAAGTATATCTTGATAAAAGCTTAAGGGGGACCAATATGCCCTAGGTGGCATCATATTCCCAAGTCCTAAAAGCTTGGGGCATAGACTCCGAAAAGGGGCCCATTTAAGGTTTCATTGAAAAGGAGGTCCCAAGACCTTTAGCGGGAAAATACACCCTAGGTGGCATCTTAGTCCTGAGCCAAAAATCAGGGATAGTCAACCAAAATCATTAAATTATCATTTATCCATTGATTTTTGTTGGGATTTTTCAGAAAAAATATATAGTTTATTAGGCTTGTGGATGCAAAATAGGAGCAATTTAGACATAGATAAGGATAAATAAATCAAGGCAGGCACAAAAAAGTGTGAAAATGTAAGGGTATTCATTTTTCTACACTACAATATGCTACATCATGTAGGACTCCATTAAGTTGGGATATGATTAAGGACAATATTTCCATTGGTTTAGAGTTGTTATAGGATATGGACCAACAAGTGGCTATGATTTGATAGTGGTTACAAGAGGCTTGGGTTATCAAAAGCTGTAAGTATATGATAATAGAACATATTAGAGCTTTGTACTAGGCAATCAAGTATTCCTAAGAGTGTTCCCATATATTCCAATTTGATATAGAAAGGGATCTAAGCTATCACCATGGTTTGTGGGCCCCTTTGATTTCTTAGAGTGGATAGGACTAGTCACTTATTGTCTAGCCTTGCTACCTATATTTTTTCACATCCATGTTTTTTTCCATTTTTCTATGTTGCAACATTCTCATGTTTTGGATTGGGATGCCTTAGAAGTGGATTCTAATGACTAGTTGTTGTTGGGGCCCATTTACATCTTGGGTCGTCAAATGTTGGCCCTTCAAGGATGAGAGTTGGACCAAATTAGAGTCAAATGTGATGGATATGATGAGTTTGATACTACTCGGGAGGATGCTTCATAGATGAGGACATTATACCATCACCTCTTTGAGGACTTCTAGGAGGAATTCCAATGCTAGGGGAAAGATGTGAAAACTACTTATTAAATCCCAAGGATTTATATTACATATGATTTTGTGTATCTTAGAGATTTTTTGATCATGGATGTTTGATATCATGTATTTTGACCTTGCCATACTTTGGTGTTACCATAGATACATTATACTCATGCATGTATGCTATCCTTATTGCTATAATTTTATTGTATTATGCAGATGATTGAGTTATTTGGGTGATCTTTTTATTTCTATTATATGAGTGAATGATAATATGGTTAAAAAAATTATGATGGATACTACATGCATTGCATTCATGTTCTATAATCATTGAAGATTGATTCTATTAATGTTATGCTACTTGTGATATGGGATGAATGAATGTAATGAGATGCTTAATTTTGAAATGTTATTATAGAGATATCATTTTGTTCATTGCATGCTTTGATTTTATTATGGATGATGGATTAAAAATTCAATTAAATGTGTAGGTTAGTCCATGACTAGTGGATGAGGGGAAATGCCAAGGTGACATATGTGCATTTCTAGGGAAACTAACCTAGCTTATTTGGAGAGGTTAAGGTCTTATATGTCATGATTTTATGTGATGTGGTTATTGTGTGTCATGCAATAGTAAGAATGTTGTTATAATGTTAAGTGCATATTCTTTGCTAAATTGAATGTAGCTGGATCATATGTCCTAGTTTGAAGGTTGATTTAGTATGTTTTATTTATATATTAATGGGATTCCATGACCCCAAGTCAGAAGACTGGGACTTGGGGATAATTTTATGTGTTAAAAAGTTGATTTTGGAGTCATATGACCCTCTTTTTGGAGCTACTTTTTTTTTTTTTGTGACGAAATTCAAAGTTGGTCAATATTTTTCAAACATGCTTGGAGAAATCCTCACACCAAAAGTGTAAAGGTTGAGTTGAGGCAGATCAATTGTGAAGGTGACACTTGTTACATTCACAACTAAAGATGAAGGATTGGGGCATTTTGGTAGGGGATCTTTTTTTTAGAATGGGGAGCATTGGGATTCATTCATTCTTATTTTGTGATCAATCTTGAAGAAAGTGTAGAAGGATTATGGGAGAAGAAGCTTGAAATTTTCTACTAGATTGTGCATAAAACTTTGCCAAATTGGAGCTATATGAGGTTGGTATGCTCTTCCTTATGTTACCCTTATGAATATGTGTATATGCATTTCTTGTGTGAAAACTTAGTGTTGAATGTTGGCTATTTTTTATGTGTGGTGATATTATTTTGTTAAGTAAAAGAAAAACCTACCATAGTATGGAAGTTTTACTTCATGTGTTTGGATTTGAGTGGGTAAAATTTCATTGGAGGGAATTAGAAGAAAGGGTATGAGTACCCATATTTTCGTGTTTATAATAATGTTGGAAGACAACAATATACTATGGGGGAGTGAATTAGTAGATACTAAAACATAGCCTTCAAAATATTTGTGTAGATTATTTCTTTTAACTCTGAGTACTTTATGTAGAATAATTAATTAATCCCTTAATGTGTAGATTAACTAAAGACAAAGAGAGATAGACACACAATCAAATAAAATCCCATAACACCAAATATATGTAGAAAAACCAAGATGGGAAAAACCAAAATGAGAAATGTTGTTCAGATCTATTTTCCTAATCCAACCTCACAAGCAATAAAGTTCGGTTACAATATTTTAGTGTACCAACCCAAGGAAGCATCAACTCCCTAATTTAGGAGCACCAACTCCAAGGAGACACCAATCCCCTAATCTGAGCACTAAATTAGTAAAAAATAAGGCTACAAACTATTACAAAAATTAAAGTTCAAATATGCATATAAATTGTTCTACATAAACCTGAGATGCATCAATATATTTAGTATATTATTGTAATTACTACAACTCAAACTTTTTTCTTGTAGTTGCACACTCAAAAACACACACATCTATTATGCACTCTCCTTTAGACCTAGAACACTCACTTTTCTATCTTGTTGTACTACACACCTTTCCCTTTTTGTAGTGTCTCATACATCTACACTCTATTGAATGCAAACCTATATGATATTATGTTTTATAGTCTAGGACTTCCTTGTGTGTGCATTCTCTATCTACTTTGTCGCTCTCACTAATTCCTTACCATCATAACTGCATATTCATTACTCTATTTTCCCACACTCTACAACTGTAAACTCCTCTCTATATGAACAAATGCAACCTAAACTTCTCGTTTGAAATAATTCAATATTTTAACAATATCCAATTGTCTTCTATCTCAACCATCCTGCAATCGCTACCTCAAGATTATCTCCACCGTATAGATAATATCCATCTTACTATCAAGGTTTTCTTCACATACTAACTTCACAAAAAAAATTACTTTACCTCGAGCCACACACACCACTTTCTAGCTCATAATTAAGTTATTTGATAAAGTTTACTAGATATTTCTATGTCTTGAATCGAGATGCCCAACATTTAATTCTATTATAGAAAGTTTTACTCCACTCATTCTCTATCAAACCCTAGATTCAAATGTGCATTCAATTTATTCTCTTGTCAATATGATCAGATTCGACCTTGTTCACTTCCACAATTTGTATTGTCATGTTGAAGACCAAATCTTCATTTAAATTAATGCTGGTGTAGTTGGAACAATTAATTCCTTACTCTATGTTGGTTTGTAGTTTAAACCCTCATTCACACTGATGTAGCCATTTTAGATCTCTTCTTTTGAATTTTGGTCATCGATCTTCTCCTTCCACACCATGATCCTACGATCTACATTCACTATCATTCCTTTTAACCTTAACCATTAGATAAGATTTCATTCAAAACTCCATCATTGATCTATTATATCACTTTATTGAAGACACACATACCATAGTCTCATCAAAATATATCGTTCTCTTCGATATGAACTACCTTTGAGTACATGGGACCACATGGCATCTGTCCTCTATGTCATCACCACCTAATTCATAACACTGATGTGAATTAACATATTGAGCAATCACTCTTTGCTACTTGTCAACCTATGTCATGATCCACCACCATCACCATCACTTATCTAGTCCCACCAGACTCTACAACAAGCACCATTCAATCTCCAATTATCAATATTTACCATTCCCCACTAGTCTTGTGGGTTTGATTGAGCCCCACTAAATTCTCAATGCTCGATATGTGGGAAACTGTTGTGTATACACCTTTAATTTCTCCTATAAACATGACATCACCTTCCACTAACTTTTTAGGCCACCTTTGTAGGTCCCACCAGACATCAATGATCAACATTTATCCATCATAGAATAATCTCCAGCATTCCTCACTATCCTTGTGGGTCTTAATCGAGCCCCATTGACATCTCAATGGGATATGTGTGTAGTGTTTGATCTCCAAGGCTTGACCTCCACCATTGATCAAGAAACATCACAATGTCAAAGGAAATTCAAATTCCTTAACCAATTCATGGAGTTCCTAAATTTCTTAACTCCCCAATTCACCAACTTGACACTACACTCACCCATCGCCTAGTCGTTCGTTCTTCAAAATCCATAACCAAGTCGTAGAGTTCTTATATTTTGAAAGACCCCACCTTGTATGTACTTGATACCATCCTAATTTGTTTTATACGTTTATTGAATCAATGATTAGATACAATGTGGATGATAAATAAGGTCATCTTTGGGAAATATTCTTACATCTCATTTTGACATTATATTTTATCGTCACTACCATGAAGGTGGAGTGCACTTGTATACTATAGAATACAAATTGAAATTATAAATGCATTATTTTGTAGTTAAGATTTAGAATATTTAGCTAAAATTTTAATGCAGTATATAACTGTTACTTATGATCATGCTGGTAATGTGTAGGAAGGTAATGGTGTTAGCATGAAGAGGGAGAACCATCAAGAGAAAATCAAAAGAATTATTTTTGAGAATATAAAATTGACCCAATTTGGGACCTAGAAACAAGTAGAGTTAATGTATTGGAAGACAAAGGTTTTGAAGGTTGTATAGAATGGCTAATTTATTTAAGGTATGTGAGGGCATTTATTTTTTGTGTCATGTGAGATTTAAGTTGGGTTTAAGGTTTAGAAACCCTTCTCCAAGTTTGAATTTCGGATGGGTCCTTAAATGGGCTTTTAAAGGGGGTTGTTGGTGAATTTCCTTCATTGGGATGTAAAAATAAATCCCCTAGGGCCTATATAATACTGGTAGGGGTCAAGTGGGCATGTAATAGGGTCCCAAGGACATGATTTGACTCTTGAAAAGTATTCATAATGAGGAGTGACGAATTTTGAGGAAAGGATGTGGGTGAAAAGATTGAGGGGTTGTCCAAGTGCATGTTCCCATCTTTAATAAGAAAAGACCCTCATTGATGGGCACAAGCACTTCAAACCTTCCCACCCAAAATTTGCAAGTTGAAACTCCTATATATCATAGAGAGGAAGAATGAGGGGGGTGCTACCCACTTCTCCTCTTGGAGAAATTGAATGGAGATAAAATGAGGAGAGGGGAGTCCACCTCTTTGGAAAGATAGTGATCAAGATGGTTTGGCTTGGAGAAGAAAGTTGGATACAAGAGTTCAATCCCTTCATCTAAAGGAAAAGAGATAAGTTCTTCCTATTTTCATTACCTTGTTTAGTTATGGTAGGAAGGTGACATAATGTAGGAATTGTGGTTGAAAATATAAAAAAATAGAGAACTTAGATGCATGAAATTGGTGCTATGTTGGTTTTATCTCTTCATTAAAATGAGAAAGGACTCCATTATCATCATGGAGCTAAAATAATTCCTTTCTCGGGGGTATTGCTAAAGCTCGCGAGGCTCCATGATGCCATTACGGTAGGGTGGAGAGTAAGCCTTAATTAGCTATGTGACCTTTCTTGTATTTCTTTTAATTGATTGGAATAAGGAATGCTAGTTTTTTGTTGTAACTTGAAGAGAATGGAAAAGAGTAGGCTAAATTCATTAGTATGTAAAAACGAAAATCAATTATTCCCATTATTTTTATAATAATGTATGTCAAAAGAGGAGTATCATATTTTGTTTTAATGAAGAAATGGGAAAAGAGAATGTTTGATGAATTAGCATGTTATTTTAGTATATTGCCTTGGTTGTATCCTTGTATTATGACAAGTTGATTAAGGGATCAATATTGGAGTATTATATTTTGAATGTTGTAAGTGATAGAGGGTTCATAAGTTGTTGTCAGTGAGTAAAGCTAAAATTTCCTAGTGCTAAATGTTACCTAATGATGTTGTAACCTATTCCAGAAATGCTAATCTACTATTTATTTAAGAAAAAGGAAAAAGAATGGATTTGAATTGCCTATGCAATGTTATAGGAAAAAAACATATTTGTAGAACTATAGTTATCCTATTATATTTGTAGAACTATAGTTATCATATTTTGTCTGAAAAGAAAAGAAAAGTGTTATGTAATTTTCTTATTCTAGAAAAAAAGATAAAATGTACCGTGTAAAGCTCCATACATTATTATTCTGTTATCGAAATTAAAACAATGTAGGAAAGTTTAAATTTAAATCAAAGCATTCCTCTCTCTTAGAAGTAAGCGATAGAATATGTGACACTTTGTAGTTGAATTTTCATCTATGTGTCTGCTTGTCTTTGAGATATAATGTGCATAAAGGTCTCGCTGGATGTCAAAATTTTACTACAAGCATCACATCTACATTTCTCCTTGTTCACGTAGAATGCAATAATGCCTATGTTAGCATCTTTATGTTCATTGGTGTAAGCCAGTATTCATACATTTGAATATATCTCTGCTAGCTAAAGAATAGATAAGTTAAAATCAGAGATTCTTTGAAATCGAAATTAATTTATATTTGGTATATCATTGATTAGCCTATCACATTCAACTAATCCATTTACTTCTTAGAAATATTACAACTCGATGTAAACATGAGGGATTTACAGGTCTTGTGCACATTTAAATCTATATATATAATATATATATATATATATATATATATATATAATATATATATATATATATATATATATATATATATATATATTGAGGGTTGAATCTTCGTCCTTATCTACTCAATTGCACAAGAATAAACTGCAAAAATAGTGACTTCTGGCTTATTGCATTCAATTAAAAAAAAGTACAAGTATATGTAATAGTGATGCATTATAAAGTGCAGAGGTAATAGAGAATAAACACATCCAAAGGAATAAGAAAACAACCACAATGAAATATGAATAAATAAATAAATGAAAACAAACAAAATAGAACAAAACGGTTCAATCTACACTATTGGTGTTAAATATGAAACCCACATAATTCGGTTACTTTATTTTTTCCCTCCTTTCATATGGCTATTCAGCTTCTTGACTACAAAGAGTTGAAGTAGCCTTATAACTATTGTTGCACATTGTTGTTGTAATGTATCAAACTGACGTTTAATAAATTGATTCCTCTGCTTTTCAGTGTGGACGTAGCCTATATGGTGAACCACGATAAATATTGATGTCTGTGTGATTTACCTCTGCTTTTCTTTATTTTATTTTCTGTGCTTTCATATTCTATCAATTGGTATCAGAGCAGGTTGAACTGTTGCTTGGGAATTTGGCAAAGAATTTCCAAAATGATGGAAGATTTGAAGTTGCAGAAATTTTCTGGGAAGAACTCCGGGATATGGAAGATTCAGATGCAATCTTTGCTGATTAAGCAAGACCTCAAACTTGCGCTTGAAGGAAAATCAAAGAAGCCTGCCACCATGAAAGACGAAGATTAGGAGACCCTTGATGAAAAGGCCAAGGCAACAATCTTTTTTTCACTAAATGAAAATGTTCTGTTCAATGTTGTAGAAGAGAAAACAACAAAAGGAGTTTGGGATAAACTTATAAAAACGTATGCTATGGCGTCGGCTGCAAATAAAGTGTTCATCATGAAGAGATTATATAAGCTCAAGATGAAGGAAGGTTGTGCAATGGAAAATCACATTAACGAATTCAACACCTTGATCAGCCAAGCGAATTCAGTCGGAATGACTCAAGATGACGAAAACAAAGTTGTTCTCCTCTTATGTTCTCTACTAAATAGCTGGGATGGAGTTGTGACAGCCATAAGCACTATGGCATCAAGCTCCAAGAAGTTGGCTTTCGATGAAGTTTCTGCCACTCTTCTTTCCGAAGACTTAAGGAGGAAGAATGGTGAGCCCTCATCTGGTGATGCCCTCACTATGGTAAGCACCAACAATAGAGGAAGAAGCCAATATAGAGGTAGAAATAATTACAATCAACAGTCTAAATCAGCTAGAAGATCGCAGTCTAAAGGAAGAGAAGGTAGTTGTTGGTTTTGTGGCAAGGCTGGCCATACAAAGAAGAATTGTCGGTCTTATAAAAAGGCACAAGAAAAAGTGAGGGATGGTGAAGCTAATACAGCTTATAACAATGATGATGGTGTTTTAATCCTTTCTACCTTTGAAACCACATCTGATTCTTGGGTTCTCGATTTCGGAGCCTCTTTTCATGCCTCTTCATGCACGGAGGCTTTCACAAACTATGAGGAAGGTCAGTTTGGAAAAGTATATTTAGGTGATAATAAAGCATGTGATATAATTGGGAAAGGTGATGTTTTATTATAGCTACAAGATGGATGCAAATGGCTTTTAAAGGATGTTCGTCATGTTCCTGAACTCAAGAGGAATTTAATATTGGTAAGTCAACTCTATGCTCAAGATTACCATGTTTTCTTTACTTCCGATACTTGGAAAATTACTAAAGGGGCTTTGGTAGTAGCAAAGGGAAATAAAGTTGGAAGTTTATATGTTTTCAAAAATCATAATCAAGTGGGAGCTGCCATGATTGTTGAGGACAGCGGTACGGAACTTTGGCACAAAAGGCTTGGTCACATGAGCAAAAAGGGGCTATCGGTTATGCTCCAAAGAGGACAACTACCAGGTTTAAAATTTGTTGATTTGGATTTTTGTCAACATTGTCTCTATGGCAAACAGAAGCGGGTTAGCTTCGTGAGAACCGGTCATGAGAAGAAAAGTCACCCCTTGGAGCTGGTCTATTCAAATGTCTTTGGACCCACTGAGGTAACCTCCATTGGAGGAGCTAATTATTTTGTCACCTTTCTTGATGACTGTACAAGGAAAGTTTGGATTTATATGCTCTCTAGAAAATCAGAAGTGTTTACTAAATTCAAACTATTTAAAGCCTATGTTGAAAACCAAATTGGGCACAAGATCAAGTGCTTGCAAATAGATAATGGAGGAGAGTTTTGCTCCTCGGAGTTTGACAATTTTTGTGCAGAAAATGGTATTCGACGGATCAAAATTGTTCCATTTACTCCTCAAGAGAATGGTGCAGCTGAAAGACTCAATTGAACAATTTTGGAGAGAGCACGTTGTATGCTTTCAAATGCTGGATTAAGCAAAGAGTTTTGGGCAAAGGCCTGCAATATAGCAGTATATTTGATCAATCGAGCACCGTCATCTCGATTGAATTTCGATATTCTGGAAGAGACTTGGTTGGGTAAGCAAATTTCTTACAGTTATTTACGAGTTTTTGGGTGTGAAGCCTTTGCTCTTACTCCTAAAGAAAAACGGACTAAACTTGATCCGAAATCAAAGCGTTGTATATTCGTTGGTTATGGCAAGAATAACTACAATTTTTGATTATGGGATCCACTTGAATGAAAGATTATTCGGACTCGTGATGTGGTGTTCAATGAATACACCTTTCCAGCCTCGCAAATTCAATCTGTGGATACCAAGGAATATGTTCCTTTGTCAGCATTTGAGACAAATATGTCACAAGAGTCTCTTGTCTCTGTGCCTTCTACAATAGTTGCTTCTCCCATCTCTATTTTACAACTTGGCCCTGTTGACTCCAGTCAGTATGATGGAGAGATATCTGGAAATGATGAGCAGCTCGAGCCTCTTAGAAATGCCTCACAAAGAGGCAAGGATTCTTCTTCTGAGGAAATTCGGTCCTCCTGGAACCTTGCTCAACTATCTCCACAAAGGAATGCATGTTCTTCTTATGATCATACAGAGCCTTCTGACAGTTCACAGAGGCATGCGAGTTTCTTTGATCACATACAGCAACTAGAAATAGGGGACTCCAATGATTATCGAGCTCCTTTGCTCACGTCACCTCACTCCCAAAAAGATGCGCAGGAATTGGGTAAACACCCACGGCAGTCAAAGGTTGCAGAAATTGATCTTTCTATTGATCCGCCTGTAGTGTTCAATGCCCCCTATGATACTCTCTGCCATGGCCAAAATCAAAATTTGCCTATCTCCAATGAGGCGATCTCTCCAGCTGCTCCAGGCCATCCCAAAAACGTGATCAGAGAGAAAATTCGACTTAATGAACAGCCAAGTCGATGTATTACCAGGAAAAATAGCATTGATAATATTCCATCAAACATTCAATCGAAGACAAGAATGGGCACTGTTATCAGAACAGGGTAGGAAATTGTAACCTCCACTACACCAACAGAGAATCAACTGAGGCGGTCTACCAGATAGAAGAGACTTCTAGGTAAATTCAATGATTTTGAATTATTATTGGTTGATTACCCGAAGTTATTATTTACTGATCAAACAGAGCCAGTGACTTTCAAACAAGCTTGTAATGATTTTAATAGCAAGAAATGGTTGGAGGCAATGCAAGAAGAAATGGACTCATTGAATTCAAATCTCACTTGGGATTTGGTGAAACTTCCACCTCATAAGTAGGCCTTGAAAAATTGATGGGTGTATCGATTAAAGGAAGAAGAAGATGGTAAGAAACGCTACAAGGCCAAACTAGTTGTCAAAGGTTATGACCAGCAAAAAGGGATAGACTTCAATGAAATTTTCTCTCCTGTAGTGAGGATGACTTCTATTCGTGCAGTCTTGGGTTTAGTAGCTGTTTGCGATCTCGAGCTCGAACAGCTCGATGTTAAAACCGCATTCCTTCATGGAGACATTGAAGAAGAACTTCACATGGAGCAGCCTGAATGTTTTGTCAAAAAGGGACAGGAACACTTATATTGCAGACTGAAACAAAGCTTGTATGGACTCAAGCAAGCTCTGAGATAGTGGTATCGCAAATTTGATCGGTTTATGACTGAGCATCACTTCATCCGCTGTGAATCTGACCCATGGATTTATTACAAGAAACTTGACAATGGTGAGTTTGTTTTATTATTACTTTATGTTGATGACATGCTAGTTACCAACTCTAGCATGACAGTAGTTCGGAACTTGAAGCAACTTTTAGCTCAAAATTTTTCCATGAAAGATTTAGGGGCTGCTAAACGAATCCTTGGTATGAACATAATCAGGGATAGGCAAAAGAAAGAAATAAAATTGTCTCAAGAAAAGTATGTTGCTCAAGTTTTGGACAGGTTTGGAATGAAGGATGCTAAACCCGTTGTCACTCCTTTAGTTGAACATTTTCGGTTGTCCTCCAATATGTCTCCCAAGACATAAGAAGAATGAGATTCTATGAAACATATTCCTTATTCATCTACGGTTGGCAGTTTAATGTATGCCATGATTTGTACACGACCTGATATCTCTCATGTAGTGGGAGTAATTAGTAGATTAATGAGCAATCCTAGCAAAGCTCATTGGGAAGCTGTTAAGTGGATTTTGAGGTACTTGAAAGGTACTTCTAGTTATGCTTTATGTTTTCGCGAAGAGGGGCTTCAATTACAAGGATATGTTGATTCCGATTTGGGAGGTGATTTGGACAAACGAAGATCTACATTAGCCTATGCCTTTACATTTGCTGGGGCAGTGATCAGCTGGGTTTCCAAGTTGCAACAATCTGTTGCTCTTTCTTCTACTGAGGCAGAGTATATGGCTCTATCTGAAGGGGCCAAAGAGCTGATTTGGTTATAGTAATTGTTGAGTGAGTTGGGATGTAAACAGAAAAATTTTGTTCTTTTTTGTGACAGTATGAGTGCCATTTTTATGGCAAATAATCATACATCCCATCGTCGATCAAAGCACATTGATTTACGCCATCATTTTATTCATCATGTGGTTTAAGAGGGCAAGTTACAGGTGGCCAAGATTGATACACATGTGAATCCAGCTGATGCTCTAGCCAAAATTGTGACGAGAGATAAGTTCGAGTTTTGTAGGACTTCTCTTGGCCTTGTCAAACTCTGATAGCAGTTCAAAGTAGGGGAATCTCTGACAATGTGCAGCAGTGATTGGGTTTCAAGTGGGAGATTGTTAAATATGAAACCCACATAATTCGGTTACTTTATTTTTTCCCTCCTTTTGTATGGTTGTTCAGCTTCTTGACTACGAAGAGTTGAAGTAGCCTTATAACTGTTGTTGCACATTGCTGTTGTAATGTATCAAACTGATGTTTAATAAATTGATTCCTCTACTTTTCAGTGTGGATGTAGCCTATATGGTGAACCACGATAAATACTGATGTCTGTGTGATTTACTTCTGCTTTTCTTTATTCTATTTTCTGTGCTTTCATATTCTATCAATTGGCAGGTATTGCTCTGGTAAGGATGAAATCATCCTTCACAACCTTCGATCATTTGTGTTTCTTTCCTTGACTTCTCTGGCCCATCAGGAGTTATCGCCATTGACCAGTGTCATTCTATAAACAAATTTTAATGTGTGTAGCTATTAAGGATCTCAAGTTTACCCTCACACACTATCTTTTCTATTCCCCTTGTTCACAACTCCTCTGCATGCTAGCAAGCCCATAAACAGGTGTATCATTTTGCTTCTTGCCTCAGATAGTACTAGTAGGTTACTATAGAACTTAATGCGTAGAATAAAAAAAGATAATAGTAATAGTAGTAGCTAATACTTATGCACTATCGATGGTTTAAAATGGGAAGGTAGAAACTTTAAGGTGGGAATAGTAAAAGCATCAAGAGCTCGAATGACCTAAATTTAAACCAAACAATTCCGCTACAATTATGCTATGTTTCTTTCATTACACTTCACCTTTGCTAGTATTCTCAAGGCATCCTTGTTTGCTACATGTCAATCGTCACAATAAATTTTATCTTGGGGGTCTCAAGCAATCAGGCCTTACTTTTTGTTTTTAAAATAAGAATACATGTATTAGTTGCTACTCAAGTGGCCAATTTAGTATATCTTGTGTAATAAATCTAATAGACGTGACATGGGTGTTGAACCATTATGATTGTATGTTGGGCAAAAATTATAGGATTGTCTAATAAATAAGGGGCATTAATGGCAACATTAATTATGTCCTTATAGTTGAGACATGACATTGCATATATACAACTTCCTAATTCATGTGGCACATATTTTCTGTGCATCCTTCTAGAGAATTGAAGTCAGTTAGAAGGGGTGACATCTCCAGGGTTAGACTTTGTAAATGAGATAAAATAAAAAAATAGCTTTCCCAATGTTGACATGTTAAAAATGTTTTCCTACTGATCTCTTGTTATGGGCATGGAGTGTGGCAAAGAATTGTTGGGTTGAGCAACACCCTAAATTAATAACACACAATTGAAGTCAGCGTTAACATCACGTTCCCTGTCAAATAGCTAATAGCATTAATCTGGATTAACAAGAAGAATAAGAATCTTGTTTGAAGAATTACAATCAAAATTGGAAAATGGCAGCAATGTAAATACTGACCAATTCGTCTCTAATCCTAATATGAGAACAAAATCAATGCCAAATTTAGTTGGTTCTAGCAGTGGCAATAATATATGGGCTGGTGTCTATATGATTTCATCCCACTTGCATAGTTTCATAGTTGATCAATTGCTTCAAGAGCCTCTTCATCACCCCTCATTGTTACATGGGAAAATCTTCAGCTTATCCCAATTCTTTATTATTAATTACCTAAGGATGTTAAGACTCTAAGATAGTAAATTGCATCCCAAAAGAAAATATTGTGGTTATGATTTTCTAGTGGAAATACCATACGAACAGGGGTGTTCATATTCCTGTAGAATATTTTCACTTTTATAGAAGTCTAGGGGGATGGCTTACTCTTAATGTAAGTCATAACAAATTTCAATTTAAAAATAGTTTTCACATATAAATTTTAAAGTGGGAATCAACATAAGCTAGTAGGCGATACTTCTGCTATCAAATGTTAATTATAATGTTACCATCTTTGTTTAGGATCAACGAATGTTAAATAACATGAACATAAAATTCAAAGCTATAGTCTGTAATTACAAGAAAATGATAATATATTTTATTAAGGAAGCTACTTTATAACGACCTGGAGTATGCATAGTGATGGAGTTATCATTTAACTCAACTAATAAATCAAACCTCTATCTATAAAATCGTTGTTTTTCTTTAAGGCATGGGTATGTGTAGGATCATCATGAAAAAAATAGGTCCTTAAGTGACAATAAAAATTCAGAAAATCAGAGTTATGCAACTTGACGTAAAATTTTGAATAAGTTATCTATATTATTTCAAAAATATGTAAGAATATAATTTGTATAAAATTGAATTTAGTTTCTAAACTACTAGGTTTATTTAAAAAAATAAAAATCTATTTGGTGAAAATTTGAAATTTCAATGCATTAGTACTTAAATTTCAGACAAAAAATAAGAAGTAGGTGTCTATCTAACCACCGTAACCACAATAAAATGATAATATTTTTTTACAATATTTTAGATATAAGTAGAGGATTCATGTTCTGATGTCATGCATATTTTTTTGTAATTTTTTCCAAGTAAATAATTAATTATGAATTTTTTATTACAAATTTGAAAATATAAAAACTCTTATGTCTGATCACTTTAACTTGGTCAAAACTTCATGAAATTCTTTTTTGTTTTTTAATCCTATAATATGTGAAGCATAAACTGTGATACACATTTTAGATTCAATAAATGTGATACTATTTGAATTTTTATTTTTTTTCAATCAACCTATCAATCAGGACTTTAGTCATAATTCAAATAAAAAATGAATAATAATTATTTTTTAAATTCAAAGTAAAGCATAATTTATATTGGTGAAAATTTGAGAATCTCCTTTAAAAATCCTTTTTTCATTTCATCAAATTTGGGTAGAAAAAATTCGTCAGCCACATGGACCATCATATCACTTATATATCAACATTTTTTGACCCATCATGATCCTGCACATACCTGCATGCTAACACAAAGAAGATTATACTAATAGTAATTTGATGTACAACCCTAATTTTTTTAAAGTAAATAACATTGAAGAAAACATTTGTTTTTAATCTAATATAAGGAAAGTGGCGTTGAAATCTTCATTTAGGGGCCCTTTACTAATCCCTTCCATTTCAGCTTTTAAGGGATTTATACGTAATATTTAAATATTTCTTATAAAGGAAAGGATATTATATCCCCTCTCCCTTTAAGAAAAGGTCATATTAATTTAAATTGAGAGTATGTATAAAGATAAAAGTTTAGGTGAGAAAGGAAGGAATCATTTATTTTAGATTTTTTTTAAAGTAATATGTATTATATATATATAGTAAAAGAGAGTAGTCATAATTATTATGATTTTAAATTATTTCTTAAAATTAAATAGAATATATATGTGTATAGAGGATATGTATTTCTAAATATAAAAGAATAAATGAGTAAATAATAGTTAAATAAATAAAAAAATAATAGTAAATATTTATTAAAAAAATAGGAAAACGTTGGTATCAATAACCATCTTATTACTAATATTAATGCTATTGGTAATAAGATTAGTATGAAGATAGTGGTAATGCTAAAAATACTACTAATGCAAATTTCAAGTGGTGTTTGGATTATTGAGCCTACCTCATGTTTGATCCAAGGTGTGTGTGATGGGCTCTGCACACTCGGATTCATTCTCTGCCCCTCACCCTGCTCTCAAGTGATGTTTGATGGTGAATTTTTCTAATTAATTTCAATCGATGCGAGTAGAGTGTTACCTTGCACATGCATGGTCAACCATCGTTAGCCTTTTATGTAGCATTTAAAAAAAAAATTGATGTTTGTGATTTTTTCCTTCATGTAAAATGTAGGGCATGGCAAGCATGTTGATATTATGGTAGTAATTTGGTTAATAACAATAATATGTATTGAATTTAATAATAATGATGTGATTAATGTGAATTTGGGTCCCGCTATGAAGCGAGCACAAAATTAAACAGTTATAGTTTGATTTTACTATATATACAATACCTATGTATAAGCATATATATGTATAGCACATTGCCTTCTTGACCTTGGAAAAATTACTGGATCTAGTTAATAAAAAAAATAGTAGGGTTTTTTTTCAACCATAAATTATGGGCATGACACATGGTATTAGAGCCCTAGGTTGTAACACTAGGGAACTCTGGGATTAAATTAGGAATTAAGTATTGTGAGTGCGTGGATAAATGGGAAAATCACCTCATGTGATAGTCAAGATAAAATGTTGGTAAGGGAAATTATAAAGGACTTAAATGGTGCAATAAACAAGAACTTAGGGGTAATTATCCAACCCAACTAGGTTGGAAAATTCTAAAGGATCAAGAATTGATCATTATAAATGGGTCAAGGATGTATTTATTTATTAACATTCAAATTTTAGAAGAAACCATGATATAAACTTGATTTGTCATTTTAAGTAAATAAGGTGAATGACTTGAGTTACATATTGGCCCATTTAGCGAAGGTTATGGCATTAATTAGTTTCTTGACATTAAATTTTCTTAAACCTTAGAAAGATAAAATGGATATTCTCAATCATAGCCTTTTAAAATATGTGAATAAGTCATCACGATGTGTATTATTAGAGGAACACTAATTTGTCGACTTCTTAGGACCATAATTCTTAAATACGATAAAATCGTAGCTTCTGAAAATTTGGGGTATTTAGGAAGCAACATATTTTCTTATGCAAACCATGGTATGAATTGAGGAGGAAACATCATAACTACATTTGGAAACATGTAACTAGTTAAAAGAAAATAATTATATGGACCATAAAAGGATTGATCTGCTAAGGGTTGCAATTAAATGATTCTAAATTTCTAAACCCCTAAATTAATTAAATCAAAATAATATCAAGAGTGAAAACAATAAAAAATTCTCTTGACCTTGTATTCTGTACAATTTGAGCACCCCATACATTTCGGATTTAAAATTACTATCGAAGATCATAATTAAACTTTAAAGGTGTAAATGGATGGACCTAAATCTAAGGGCTTGTTCATAATTTGGGTATGGATTCGAGGTACTCATTAAATGCTACTCGGTATGCCTGAGACACAAATAGATGGTCCTTTCTTTTTACTCTAGATCTTAATTTACACATAAGGACTTAATTTATGTTTTTATGAAGCAACAAACGATTTACCTTGTAGTTGGTAGGTAAAAATTTTAGGAATGATAACATTCAACTAATGGTCGAGCATTGCTTTGTATTGTAAGTTCAACTTAGAAGAGTGGTCAAAATTAGATTCTACCTTGAATTAAAATGATGAAACATTAGAGCTATTTAAGCACTTTTGCAAGTAAATGGTAACCTAGTTCACTTCATGTAACTATTAAAACTATCAAACTATTATGTCCTATTATTTAAAGATTAAGTAGTAAATGAAAATAATAGTTTCTATGGTTTAAATCAAAAGTGAGGGAAATAGAAAGATACAATTAATATAAGATTGTTGAGGACCAATAAATATGGTGTCTAAACTATCTTCTTGTAATAAGTAAACATAAAAATATTTGTGACTTGAGACCTTGTCTAATGAGAAATTGGAGTTAAAACATTATCTAGAACTCATGCTATTACTACTCCCATATGAGACTTGTCGCTTCCCAAATAAGAAAGGATGCATTCCATGTATAGGAAGTAATAACACACTCATTTTACATGTTGAACTTGAAGGTTGTGTGCACATCACAGGGATTCAATACTCAATGGTATGAATTTATAATTTTTAAATAATGAATTATGAGTGGCTCAGGGTGTATTATGTGATGGGAAAGTTAAAGTATATAGAGAAGAAACACCCAAGTAGACTTGTGAAACTCCAAAATAATGTTGTGTATTCTATACCATTTACTTTATTTTCTCTTTGAGGGAAGAATATTTACACCCAAATGTAAAGGAGAGAACTTCAAACTAGGTGAAAAATTTAAGTCTTTTTACACATTGTGCATCTTATGAAGTTAGATGGAACTATAATTGTAAAATGTTGATTATGATATACGATTGAGTGGTTCAACATTAGATAGCAAATTGAAAGATTTATAGAAAGATATTAATCAGTTGTGAGAATTACTATTCCATTATTTTTCATGTGTTTATGCATTGAGTTTTCTTTCTTGTCTCATAGTGTGATGAAAATGGTTAAATATCTTCCTTATTAAGTGGGAAGCTTTCTTTAGCATGTGTCAAAAACATAGTGGTAATTACCCATATGGAAATGTTGTGAATATAACAAACATACTTGAATAAAAGAGAAAGACTGGTATGGATAACTATAGACAAGCAATCTTGATTTTAAAATTGATGTCAAGCACTAACTTAGAAAGAAGGAAAGTGTGGTGAACCAAGAATTGCTGAGTTCTAAGAAAATGAAGTAATATATCTAAACCTTCATTGCACATCGTCTAATGATTTCTTGTACTTATGCAAAGTGAGTGGATATTTCTAAAAAAGGAAAGTGAATAATGTTCAAATAAAACATCTAGAATGCATTTAACTGCATTGTTTTGTTCTTTAATATGACGAATCTCGTAAAGTGTATTACATTATGACATGTGAAGTGAAAAACCAGTAAATGTGTTGTGCCCTAAGTATGAGATACAAGGTATCTTACTTGGAATAAGGGTAGGGAATGTCAAGTACGAACCCTTATGTGTACCCTTTGTGATGACCCATTATGTAAGTTAGTTAATTGTGAAATAATGTAAACATGATATGTGTAGATGTGTGTCTACTAAGTGAAATGTGAACTAATTCTTTGTGTAAGTCTTGTGCAAATGTTAAATGTGTACCCTTAGTGTATGGCTCCCCTACAAGATTGAGATGCTTGCTAGTATAAATAGCAGTTGAGAGGTGAGCGAACCCTAAGAAGGAACTCCATGGTTTTCCTTGGATGTGTTCCTAGCCTACTCCCCCACATCTGAGGACCACATTTGTTGGTTCATAGTGCAAACCCACTCCTTGATGTTTATAACCCATGGGTAAAGCATGAAATTACTTGGGCCATATTGATCACAGATTTTGGATACTTCAGCAATGTAGGGCATTGCTACTATGTGGAATATTGCACCATGATATTGCACACTATCATATTTATGTAGTTAGGGACCACAATTTATTGCATGCTATTATACTTATGTGGACAAAGAACCACCATTCCTCTCCTCCCCTTAGGTGGCTTTATCAAAGTCAAATGGTGCTCATAATGTGAAAGATTTATTGTTGAGATATGAATTATCAATAATTTCTTATTTATTGTTTTATTATATTTCAATAGTGTTAAATTTTACATTTTCCTTATTGAGGGCTATTTAGCCATGTAAAAAAATTTGTAGTCCATTTCCTCAAGGACTTATTTATTTTTTGTTTTTGAATTAAAATTGGAATGTTGAAATGCAACTGCAAATGATATTTATTTGGTTTCCTTTTGAATTTACAAAATTTTATTTATTAAAAAAATGTTTTATTATTTTATGAGGCATTTTATTGTTTCCTAAGTGTCAGAAAGAGTGATGTAATGCAACATCTATGAAAAAAAACTACCACATCTTAATGGGATTTCTTGGCAGGTCATATAGGGGAGTAGATGCATTGGGGAATTACAAATTATTTGAAAGAGGTTGTGAATGGGATTGGTATGGGATGGTCATTAATCCATTCTTCCCCTGGATCTATGATTATTCTTGTTATACCTTCCTCTTGGAGGCTAACCCCCATACACAAATAAGAGAAGGTACCTAGGAGATGTATGGTAGGGTCCTTAGAGAAGGGCCTTGAGACCATTTTACCTAATTGATATGGTATCCAAAAATCTCCATCCTTGTAAACCCCATTGAACCTTGTGATGTGAACTATGAGTAATTTTTGTGATGTATGGATAAATTTGTAAATAAATTGCATGTGGAAATACTTGACTGTTACATGAGGAAAAATTGATAGATAAAATTAAGACTATTGTTCTTGAGACATGAATTGATATTAGAACAAAAATATTTTCTAACATCATGAGTGATGTTTATGATGCAAAAAGAGAACCTTGAAGGGTATCTAAGGATGTTAATACATTGGATATATGTTGATATCAAGAATATTAAATACATGGATGACTACTAACATTTTTTCTAACATGACTATATTGGATAAATTTTCTATGGTGGATTTTTTAATTTTATTTTAAGCATTTAGATGTTTGATTCATGAAAGGGATTTATTTAATGTGTGGTAATGGTTGAATACTATGAATTCTTCATTAAGAAATCAAAGTAATTCATATTATAATAGATTTATGTGAATTTCTATATTGAGATTTATTTTCTTGACCTCAACGATTTCTAGGAGGAAGTCTAAGCTAAGGGGAGGGGGATGTAAGACCCCACCTTGTATGTACTTGATACCATCCTAATTTTTTATATACTTTTATTGAATCAATGATTAGATACAATTTGGATGATAAATAAGGTGACCTTTGGGAAATATTCTTACATCTCATTTTGACATTATGTTTTATTAGTCACTACCATGAAGGGTGGAATGCACTTGTATAATATAGAATACAAATTGAAAATTTCAATGGATTATTTTGTAGTTAATATTTAGAATATTTAGCTAAAAGATTAATGTGATATACAATTGTTACTTATGATCATGTTGTTAATGTGCAGGAAGGTAATGGTGTTAGCATGAGGAGGGAGAACCATCGAGAGAAAATCAAAATAATTATTTTTGAGGATATAAAATTGATCCAATTTGGAACCTAGAAACAAGTAGAGTTAATGTATTGGAAGACTAAGGTTGTCAGGGTTTTATAGAATGGCTAATTTATTTAAGGCATGTGAGGGTATTTATTTTTTGTGTCATGTGATATGTAAGTTGGGTTTATGGTTTAGAAACCCTTATCCAAGTTTGAATTTTGGATGGGTCCTTAAATGGGCCTTTAAAGGGAGATATTGGGAAATTTCCTTGGCTAGGATGTAAAAATAAACCTACTAGGGTGTATATCATAGTGGTAGGGGTCAAGTCGGCATGTAATAGGGTCCCAAGGACATGATTTGACTCTTGAAAAGTCTTCATAATGAGGAGTGACGAATTTTGAAGAGAGGATGGGGGTGAAAAGATTGAGGGGTTGTCAAAAGATTGAGGGGTTGTCTAGGTACATGTTCCCCTCTTTAATGAGAAAAGACCCTCATTGATGGACATAGGCACTTCACACCTTTCCACCCAAAATTTGAGGGTTGAAACTCCTATATATCCTAGAGAGAAAGAATGAGTGAGGTTGTTACCCACTTCTCCTCTTGGAGAACTTGAATGGCGATAAAATGAGAAGGAGATGGGAGTCTACCTCTTTGGAAAGATAGTGATCAATATGGTTTGGCTTGGAGAAGAAAGTTGGATATAGGAGTTTAGTCCCTTCATCTAAAGGAAAAGAGATAAGCTCTTCCTACTTCCATTGCCATGTTTAGTTATGGTAGGAAGGTGACATAATGTAGGAATTGTCATTGAAAATTAAAAAATTAGAGAACTTAGATGCATGAAATTGGTGCAATGTTGGTTTTATCTCTTGGTTAAAATGAGAAAAAACTCCATTATCATCATGCAACTAAAATAGCTCCTTGCTTGGGTGTATGGCTTGAGCCCATGAGGATGCATGATGCCATTACAATAGATTGGAGAGCAAGCCTTAATCAGTTGTGTGACCTTTCTTGTATTTTGTTCATTTGGTTGGAATAATGAATGCTAGTGTTTTATTGTAACCTATAGAGAATGGAAAAGAGTAGACTAAATTCATTGGTATGCAAAAAAATAAAAATCAATTATTCCCATTATTTTTATAATAGTGCATATTGAAAGAGGAGTGTCATTTTTTTTTAACAAAGAAATTGAAAAAGAGCACGTTTGATGAATTAGCATGTTATTTTAGTATATTTTTATGGTTGTATCCTTGTATTGTGACAAGTTGATTAAGGGATCAATATTGGAGTATTATATTTTGAATGTTGTAAGTGTTTGAGGGCTCATAAGTTGTTGTCACTGATTGAAACTAAATTTTTCTAGTGCTAAACATTACCTAATGTTGTTGTCCCCTATCCCATAAGTACCAATCTACTATTTATTTAAGAAAAAGAAAAAATAATGGATTTGAATTGCCTATGCAATGTTCTAAGAAAAAAACACATTTGTAGAACTATAATTATCATATTTTATCTGAAAAGAAAAGAAAAGTGTTATGCAATTTTCTTATGTTGGAAAAAGAGATATAATGTTGTAAAGCTCCATATATTATTATTGTGTTATCAAAATTCAAACAATGTAGGAAATTTTAACTTCAAATTAGAGTATTCCTCTCTCTTAGAACTAAGCGATAAAATATGTCATACTTTGTAGTGGAATTTTTGTCTATGTGTCTCCTTGTCTTCGAGATATAATGTGCATAAAGGTCTTGCTGGTTGTCAAAAATTTACTACAAGCATCAGATCTACGTTTCCCCTTGTTCATGTAGAATGTAATAATTCCTATGTTAGCATCTTTATGTTCACTGGTGTAAGCTAGTACCCATACATTCAAATATATCTCCTCTAACTAAAGAATGGATAAGTTAAAATCAAAGAGTCTTTGAAATCGAAATGAATTTATATTTGGTATGGGTATGTGCGGGATCATGATGGGCCAAAAAGTGGCGATATGATGGGTATGTGTAGGGTATATGGTTAATGAGTTTTTTTTTACCCAAAATTGATGAAACGAAAAGGGTTTTTAAAAAAGATTCTCAGCTTTCCACCAATATAAATTATGCTTTACTTTGAATTTACTAAATAATTATTATTCATTTTCTATTTGAATTATGACTAAAGTCCTAATTGAGAGATTGATTGAAAAAAGTTTATACCTTTCAAACAGTATCACATTTTGTGAATCTAAAATATGTGTCACATTCTACGCTTCACATACTATAAGATTAAGAAAAAAAAATTGAATTTCATGAAGTTTGGACCAAGTTAAGGTGGTCAAACATATGAGTTTTTATATTTTTTAAAAGTTGTAATAAAAAATTCATAATTAAATATTTACTTTGAAAAAATTTACAAAAAAATATGCATCACATCGAGACATGAGTCATTTACTTATATTTAAAATCTTATAAAAAAAATATTATCATTTTATTGTGATTATGGTGATCAGACAGACACGTACTCCTTATTTTTCCCCTGAAATTTAAGTGCTACTGCATTGAAATTTTAAATTTTCACCAAATAAAATTTAAAAATAAAAAATAAACCTAGTAGTTAAGAAAATACATTCATTGTTTTACAAATTTTATTTTTACATATTTTTGAAATAATATAGATAATTTATTCAAATTTTTATGTCAAGTTTTCTAACTCTGATTTTTTTGAATTTTTCATCACTTAAAGACCTACTTTTTTCATGATGATCCTACACATGCCCGTATATCACTGATTAGTCTATCACATTCAACTAATCCATTTACTTCTCATAAATATTGCAGCTCGATGAAAAAATGAGGGATTTACAGGCCTTGTGCACATTTAAAGGTATATATTATATATTATTAAGTGTTGAATCTGCGTCCTTATCTACTCACTTGCACAAGAATAAATTGTGAAAACAATGACTTCTGGCTTATTGCATTCAATTAAAAATACAAGTATAAGTATATGTAATAGTGATGCATTATAAAGTTCAGAGGTAACAGAGGATAAACACATCCAAAGGAATAAGAAAACAATCACAATTAAATAAGAATAAATAAAGAAACGAAAACATACAAAACAGACCAAAACGGCTGAATCTACGCTATTGGCAGGCATTGGTCTAGTAAGGATGAAATCATCCTTCACAACCTTCGATCATTTGTGTTTCTTTCCTTGACTTCCAGGGCCCATGAGGAGTTATCGCCATTCACTAGTGTCTTTCTACAAACAAATTTTAATTTGTGTAGCTGTTAAGGATCTCAAGTTTACCCTCACACGCTATCTTTGTTATTTGCCTTGTTCACAACTCCTCTGCACGCTTCTTGCCTCAGATAGTACTGGTAGATTACTATAGAACTTAATGCATAGAATTAAAAAAAGATAATAGTAATTGTAGTAGCTAATCCTTATGCATTATCGATGGTTTAAAATGGGAAGGTAGAAACTTTAAGGTAGGAATAGTAAAAGCATCATGAGCTCGAACGACCTAAATTTAGACCAAATAATGCTGCTACAATTATGCTATGTTTCTTTCATTACACTTCACCTGTACTAGTATTGTCACGGCATCCTTGCCTGCTACACGTTATCGTAAAAATAAATTTTATCATGGGGGTCTCAAGCAATCAGGCCTTACTTTTTCTTTTTTTAAATAAGAATACATGTATTAGCTGCTACTCAAGTGGCCGATTTAGTATATCTCGTATCAGTACGAGTCAACTCCCACAATGAAGCTGTAATAAATCTAATAGACCTTACATAGGTGTTGAACCATTATGATTGTATGTTGGGCAAAAACTGTAGGATCGTCTAATAAATAAGGGGCATTAAAGGCCACAATAATTATGTGCTTGTGGTTGCTGAGACATGACATTGCATATCCGCAACTTCCTAATTCACGTGGCACATATTTTCTGTGCATCCTTTTAGAGAATTGAAGTCGGCTAGAAGGGGTGTCATCTCTAAGATTAGACTTTGTAAATGAGTTAAAATAAAAAAATAGCTTTCCCAATGTCGACATGTTAAAAATGCTTTATCCTACTGATCTCTTGTTGTGGCATGGAGTGTGGCAAAGAATTGCTGAGCAGCACCCTAAATTAATAACGCACAATTGTAGTCAGCGTTAACATCACGTTACCTGTCAAATAGCTGATAGCATTAGTCTGGATCAACAAGAAGAATAAGAATCTTGTTTGAAGAATTACAACCGGAATTGGAAAATGGCAGCAATGCAAATACTGACCAATTCGTTTCTAATCAATGCCAAATTTAGTTGGTACTGGCAGTGGCAATAATATATGGGCTGGTGTCTATATGATTTCATCCTACTTGCATAGTTTCATAGTTGATCAATTGCTTCAAGAGCCTCTTCGTCATCCCTCATTGTTACATGGGAGAATCTTCAGCTTATCCCAATTCTTTATCCCCAATTACCTGAGGATGTTAAGACTGTGAGATAGTAAATTGTGTCACAAAAAAAAATATTGTGGTCATAATTTTCTAGTGGAAATACCATACGGACAGGGGTGTTAATATTCCTATTGAATATTTTCACTTTTATAGTAGTCTGGGCGGATGGGTTACTCTTAATGTAAGTCATAAAAAATTTCAATTTAAAAATGTACTTTTACATATAAATTTTAAAGTGGGAATCAGCATAAGCTAGTAGGCGATACTTCTGCTATCAAATGTTAATTATAACGTTACCATCTATGTTTAGGATCAGCAAATGTTAAATAACATTAACATAAAATTCAAAGCTACAGTCTGTAACATTAACAGGAGTATGCATAGTGATGGAGTTATCAATTAACTCGGATAATAAATCAAACCTCTATCTAGAAAATCGTTGCTTTTCTTTTAAGGCATGCTAACACAAAGAAGATTATACTAATAGTAATTTGATGTGCAGCCGTAATTTTTTTAAAGTAAATAACATTGAAGAAAACATCTTGATTTTAATCTAATGTAAGGAAAGCGGCGTTAAAATTTTCATTTAGGGGTCCTTCACTAATCTGTTCCATTTAAGGGAGTTATACGTAATACTCGTTTAAATATTCCTTATAAAGGAGAAGATATTATATCCCCTCTCCCTTAAAAGGTCATATTAATTTAAATTGAGAGTATGTATAAAGATAAAAGTATAGGTGAGAAAGGAAGGATGAATTTCCTTTCATTCATTTTAGGTTTTTTTTTAAAGTAATATGCATTATATATATATTGAAAGAGAGTAGTCATAATTATTATGATTTTAAATTATTTCTTAAAATTAAATAGAATATATATATATATATAGAAGATATTTATCTTTAAATATAAAAGGATAAATGAGTAAATATTAGTTAAAGAAATAAATAAAATAATAGTAAATATTTATATATTTATTAAAAAAAAGGGAAAACACTGGTATTAATAACCATCTTATTAGTAAAATTAACGCTATTGGTAATAAGCTTGGTATGAAGATAGTCGTAATATAAAAAAATGTACTAATGCAAATTTCAAGTGGTGTTTGGTTTATTGAGCCTACCCCATGTTTGATCAAAGGTGTGCGTGATGGGATCCCCACACTAAGATTCATTCTCTTCCCTCACCCTGCTGTCAAGCGATGTGTTGATGATGAAGTTGCCTAAGCAATTTCACTCAACACGAATAGAGTGTTACCTTGCACATGCATGGTCAACAATTGTTAGCCTTTTATGTAGCATTGTCAAAAAAAAATTGATGTTTGTGATTTTGTCCTTCATGCAAAATGTAGGGCATGACAAGCATGCTGATATTATTGTAGTAATTTGGTTAATAACAATAATATATATTAAATTTAATAATACTAATATGCTTAATGTGAATTTGGATCCTGCTATGAAGTGAACACGAAATTAAACAGTTATAGTTTGATTTTATTATATATACATTACCTATGTATAAGCGTATATATGTATAACACATTACCTTCTTGACCTTGGAAAAATATTACCATCTAGTTAATAAAAAAGAGTAGTTGGGTTTTTTTTTCAACCTTAAATTATGGGCATGACACTTGGTATTAGAGCCCTAGGTTGTAAAACTAGGGAACTCTGGGATTAAATTAGGAATCAAGTATTGTGAGTGTGTGGATAAATGGGAAAACCATGTCATGTGATAGTCAAGATAAAATGTTGGTAAGGGAAATTCTAAAGGACTTAAATGGTGCAATAGACAAGAACTTAGGGGTAATTATCCAACTCAACTAGGTTGTAAAATTCTAAAGGATCAAGAATTGACCATTATAAATGGGTCAAGGAAGTATTTATTTATTGACATTCAAATTTTAGAAGAAACCCTGTTCTAAACTCAATCTATCATTTTAAGTAAATAAGGTGAATGACTTGAGTTACATATTGGATCATTTAGCAAAGGTTATGGCATTAATTAGTTTCTTGAAATTAAATTTTCTTAAACCTTAAAAAAATAAAATGGATTTTCTCAAGCATAGTCTTTTAAAATATATGAATAAGTCATCATGATGTGTATTATTAAAGGAACACTAGTTTGTCAACTTCTTAGGACCATAATTCTTAAATACGGTAATATCGCAACTTCTTAAAATTTGGGGTTTAGGAAGCAACATATTTTCTTATGCAAACCATGGTATGAATTGAGGAGGAAACATCATAACTACATTTGGAAACATGTAACTAGTTAAAATAAAATAATTAAATGGACCATAAAAGGATTAATGTGCTAAGGGTTGTAATTAAATGATTCTAAATTTATAAACCCCTAATTTGAGAAAAATATAAGAGAAGATCATACAATAATTTAAAAGATCTTACATGAAATATTCAAACTAAGGATCAAAGGAAATTTATGAGGAAGCTAAAGAAACACGAGGGTTTCATTCATATCTGCACTGGTGATTGTCTACGCATGTGTGAAACCTCCTTTCTGTGGAGGAGGCTCAACCCTCCTCCATGTTTGTGCCTAATTTGGCTATCCTTCGTAGTGTCCTACTGGTGCTAAGGTGTCCCCCACACTCGTGGCTCCTTGCCCTATGGAGTTCAGGATGTGATGCTAGCGGCTATGGTTGTGTGAGCCCGCATGTGTGTCTCTTGCTTGAATCTTGGTAGTTATGGATGGCAGTACGGATCCGTCGGGCAATAACGGATTTAATGCGACAAGTCATCCAAATAATAATGGTGCCCTGAAATCATTCTATGATATTGTTGCAAGCGAAAGAAGCTCACTTTCAATGGGTCCTAAATTTTTGCATGAAGGCTCTAGCGTGGTGCAAGGAAATGGTGGAGAGTGACAAGGTAAGCTTTCCTCGCCCCCCCTTGAAAGATACTTTGATTCCAAATTCTACTTTGGATGAGGCAATTATTGAAGAGGATAATAAATTGACTAAAATTGCAATTTTTTTGTGGCCATCAACCCTAATAGGGTTTCGAGAACGAAATATATAGAGGAATGGTTCTCCAAGGTTTGGTAAAGAAAATTGGGTTTGCATTTTTATTACTATCGAATGATTCAAAGAGGGCTTTATGTTGTGTTTTTTTGCAATCCTAATGTGCAAGTGGAAGAAATTAAAAAATAGTTTTGGAGTGTGGGCTCGGTGGTGTTTAGGGCATTGGCCTAGAACCCGAAGGTGGTGGAAGATGAGGTCTTAGCCCTCTCTAGCCCACGCTGGTTAACAATAAAAAAATGTCCCTCTGAGGCTGTGGAAATTCGTTTTGTTGATCATGGAACCATATGGAAATGTATTAAAAATTGATGACACCAAAACTCCTTTACCGCACTTGGATGCTCGAGTGTTGGTTTCTTTGTCACCAAGAAAGGATTTACCAGAATTAATTGAAATTCATTTGAAGTCTGGCAATATTTGTTGTGAAATTGAAGCTCTTGGGGGTTTCAATGTGTTCTATTTATGTAGACATGAAGGCAATATAAGAAGAAAATACCCTCTGATAAGAAATAAAAAAAATTGAAACCTACCTCAGGAGGGTTTAGCAGAAATAATATCAAAAATAACAAATAAACTTCTAATGGTGAGGTGAGTATAGAAAACAAAGAAGGAAATGGCTGGGACCTGGAATTTCATTTTGGTGAAGGCGCTCCAACCCCTTCCCAGATTAACTATTTGCAAAATAAATTAGCCGAAGAAATTGCTCATAAATCTGAAGTAACAATTCTTGAAGAAAGTCTTGACTGCTTGCTAAGTAGGGTAGAAATTAATTCCGAGAAAAAGAATAACCCTAATGAAGAATGCATAAAAATGGATGAGGGTCTTGAATCTGGTGACCTATCAATTAAAGACAGAATGGAAAATAATCCAAAAATGAATGGCCAACAACTTTCTCTCCTAAAGCTAAGGCAGACTAAGCCTTCCAAAGGCTCTAAGAATATCTCAGATAAATTAATATACACATTTAACTCAAAAGTTTTTAAAGAAAATGTGGAGGTGGAACCAACAGTAGATGCCTGCCTCCAGATTAAAGGTAGTGATGAATCACTAACTTTGCCTAATCAAGAATTGAACACTTTGGTAAATGAGATTGGCCGCCATGACCTAGATGAAACCCGGAAGAGGGAAGAAAACGAAGGCAAGGAGATACCCCAAGAATCCCAATTAAGTGAATCCCTTGGGAATAGCTCAAAAAGAACAAGATCACATAGCATTATCTCATTTGTAGTTGGTAATACAAAAGTGGATGAATTGATGATCCCTAACTACTCAAAGGAACTCCCCAACCTCCTAGGAAAAGTGATGAGCTTAGAGGATTATGCATCACAATCTAGCATGGACTCTGCAAAAGACATAAATTTCTTATCCAAGGATGTAACTGATGAGGAAGAGACCCCCCTAGAAAACACCATAATAAAAGACACTCAGAGGTATAGGAAAAATAAGGGCATTAGTGATTCTAAACCCATAGCTCTTATTGATTCCTCCCACCCTCAGAAAGATAAAATAAAGAAGCTTAGTGGTATCATCCCTCCTAGTGCAAAAAGGGTGAAAGCGGAGGCAAGGCTTCCTAAATGTTTTGATAACTTTCAAACTAAGAAGGAGCCCTACCCCTAATAATTGGTGCTAATGGAAGTTAATTACATTTACTGGAATGTTTTGGGCCTAGAAACCCCCTATAGGAAACACGTGGTTAGGAGATTCCTAGCCCAGAAGAAGGAGAAATATTTTGTCCTTTTACAAGAAGTTAAAGCCACTGGTTTCAATCTGGAAACTAGTCTTAAAGTTATTTGGAGAGATGCAACACAATTCTCTACCAAACATGAAAAAGGCAAAGGAGGAACTTCCCTCCTTGTGGGAAACAATTGGTCTCATTATGTTAGTAGCTCTGGTGTTTCCCCTTTCAATAGAGTGGTTTGAGTGATCATTGAGAAAGATAAAACTTTCTTTGAGGTATGTTTGGTGTATGCTCCCACTGATTACAAAGACATGATAGCCCTTTGGAACTAGATCTATTCCCTGCAGGATATTCCTTGGATATTTGCTAGGGATTTCAATTTTGTGGAAAAGGATGAGGATAAGTGGGGTGGCTTGGGGTTTGACTGGAGAGGCAATGAGAGATTCTATAGGAAAATAATGAAATCCAAGCTAAAACTTGAGGATCCCATAGAGGGGTAGAAGAAAGATTTCCATTTACAATTTGTGGCAAAAGAGTTTATTGTAGATTGGATAGATTCTATGCCAATAAAGATTTCTTTTCCGCATCTTTGGTAGTTGAAGGTTGCAAGGTTGAAGTTTTCCCTTACTCTCTGTGTGACCATCATACTATTAGGGCCAAATTTTGTTTGAAATGTGGAGTGCCTAAGGTTGGTGGTTATAGTGGTAGCTTATGCCTTAATACCTTTCTCCTAAAGGATCTGGACTACACGAATGTTGTTCTATGTCTTAGGCAAATCAATAAGTGTATGTACAAGTCACTATCGGCTATTGATAGATGGACTCTAAATACGAAAGATTGGAAGGCCCCTTTTTAGACTATTGGAAGGAAAAAAGCTAAGGATAGCCGAAGATCTGAAACCTTGCTCCAGGATAGGCTTCTCCATTAAAAACTTGAGTTGCAAAATAACCCTAAGGATGTAGCCTTGGCTAACAAGCTGGCTGTAGCCAAAGAGTCTCTCAAAAGGGTCCAAAATAACAAGATCATGGGTCTAAGGGTAAGAGCCAAGATGAATGGGTTGGAAAATGGGGATAAAGGAACAAAATTTTTCTTCAGAGTCATTAAAGAAAATTAGGCTAGAGAGTAAATAGACTACATCTCTGTTGAAGGTTCATCTGAGACTAGCCAATAGGAGATAAGGAATAATTTCTTCTAGGTCTTTAAAGCCCCTTTTTCTTCTGATAAGGTGTCAGATAGCAATATTCATGCAAGAAACCTCACTAAGAATCTCATTCCTAAGAAAATTAGTACGAAAATGGAAAAAGACCTAGGGAAATAAATTTCAAAAGAAGAGGTTCAAAAGGCTATCCTCTTGCTCAGGAATGACAAATCTCCTAAGGCTGATGGACTCCCAACTAATTTTTTTAAAATCTTTCTCGACTGGATTTGTGATGATATACTTCTGGTGTTCAAGGAGGCCTTTGAGAAAGGATCTCTTGGTAGAAAAATTAATAAGGGTGTGATCAAGTTGATTCCAAAAGAAGGAGACGGGTCTTTAGTAAAAAACTAGAGACCCATCACTCTCTTGAATGTATCTTACAAGATTTTGGCCAAAATCCTGGTAGACAAAGTGGCCCTCATCCTCCCAGCGATAATAAATTCTACTCAGATAGGATTTATAAAAGAGAGATATATATATTGGAGAATCTGATTACTAGTTGGGAGGCACTCAATTGGGAAAAGTTGATAGATCAAAAGGTTGCAATGCTTCTGATTGATTTTGAAAAGGCATATGATAGGATTCAATGGGATTTTATATTTCTAATGCTACAGGCTTTCAGGTTCCTCGGGACCTTCTGTCACATGGTCAAAACTCTTTATCGAGATGCTATTACTCAGGTTGAAATCAATGGGGTGTTCACTCAAGAGATTCCCTTGGAGAGATCTATAAGGCAAGGTTTCCCTCTTGCTCTTGCACTTTTTTTCATTGCATTGGATGCTCTCCATTATCTGCTGAGAGAAAATTCTTCAACCGCAAGGGTAAGGGGTATTAGGCTTCCAGATGAAAATAAACTACTCAACCTCCAATTTGCAGATGATACTGCTATTTTGGCACTCTTGGAAGAAAGGAATTTTGCTAACTTGTTGAAGAAATTGGAACTCTTTGGCTTAGCCTCAGGGGCTAAACTTTCCCCCTCTAATTCTTGGTTGCGGGGTTGGAAGGACAATCCTCCATATTGGATCAATGAAACTGGATTGCAATGGGGAGGCCATCATAAAATTATAAGATACCTTGGAATCCTCTTTGCGGTGGAACCTAATTTAAAAGAAATGTGGCATTGGATTCGTGACAAGACTGAAAATAAAATTTCCAAGTGGAATAGGCAATTCCTTTTGCTAGCTGGCCGGCTCCAAATTTGTCAGAAGATTCTTTCTTCTTATAGAATCTACTTTGCTTCTATTTGGTTTTTCAACTCATATCAGATCAATGATATCCAGAAAGGAATAAGATCCTTCCTCTGGTTAGATGGTAAAGGGAAAAAACAAGACATGTAATTAAATGGGAATGGTGCACTATTGAAAAGGCTAAAGGTGGGATGGGTTTGAAAGATTTAAAAGTGCAGGGCATCGCCCTTGCTTCAAAATGGATCTTAGGGGCCCTGGAAGGGGAGGAACCTTGGAAGGTTCTGATCCGATAGAACATAAGAAGAGTTGTAGCTAAGAGGGAAAAGGCTTGGAAAGCTCTACCCATTAGTGGTATCCTTGGCAGTATGAAAACTATGTCACATTTAGGGTCGAATGTATTTAAGACTATTTGGAAGGCTTGGGAAGTGATGAAGAATCATCTTGACAATCACCATTTTCACCAATGGGGATTTGGGGACTATTCACTCTTGCAGATCTATATGGTGGAACTTGAAGCATAAAGGGAAACCCTTGGCTTTACTCTAAGGCTGCTTTGCAAAAGGTTGGGCTGCCAAAGGGATTAGACACTTTAATGATATCCTTGAAAGTGGGAGATTGAAAGGATGGAATGAATTAAATAATGAATTCAACCTTCCCCCTTCTAATTGGAGAACTTACACAGTCCTTAAAGAGGCTTGTGGCTAGCTAAATTTTCCTATGATAAGTAAAAATGGAACAAATCAATATAAAGAATTTCACTGGAAAAATGGATCTAAGATAAAGAATACTAAAGTTAAAGAACTATACAGCTTGTTAACAAACCAAACTGATCTAATTGATCATCTAAACCAAATCTGGAACTAATAGTGGGATAAAGACCAATGGAAAAAATCTTAAAAAATAGCTGGAACAACCAATTAGAAGCTAAGCTTGCCTACTTTAGATGGTTATTGACTCTACAAAAGCTTTCTTTTAAGGGTAAAACTAATTATATCTTGGTCTATACTATGTGTAGAGTCCCTGAGTCAATTGTTCATATCTTCTTTTATTGTTCTTTTGCTAAAGAAATATGGGGAATGTTCTGTTCTAGGCAGGAAATCTGGGTAACTAATGGAAGGCTGATGCCTAAGAAGATTCTATTCATTCATAACATCAAAATGGAGAAAACTATTAAATTATTTTGGTTATGCTTATCTTCTAGTATTTTGTGGTCAATATAGAAAGCAAGGAATGAAGATGTTTTCCAAGGGAAGAAGAGGTTCCTTACTCAGTCTTCTTAGAGACTCATCTTTTTTAATACTATTATGCAGGTTTACATTACAGTGGCTCTCTCCAAAGACAAGTTTTGGAGCTACCTAGTAGGAAATAAGGGTTTCCATAGACATCATGGAGGAAAGGTATGGCCATATGTGGCCTAAAGGACATCCAAATGTTGATGTGTTTCTTAGGGCTCTAAAGGATTTTTGGCAAGATATGGTTGGTGTTTAGTTCAAAGGGGCAGTGCAGAAGGACCAGGTTAAACCACCTTCAATGGAGGAGGTGGCTACAACTTAGGATTTAATTGCTCTGAGAGGAGATCAAGAGGTTGTGTAGTCTCCCAGTCGGCAACAAAATTTTAATTTTTTTTCTTTAATTATATTGTATATAGATCACTATACTTGTATATGCAAATTTCCTATATGTTGTAACTAATCCTTATGATATAGGCACGATGGACTACTTCTTGGTTGGCATACTACCTTTTGTACTTACTCTGTAAAGGGAATGGACTAGGGGATTTTCTTTTGGTACAGTGAAAAGGGGATTATTTTTGATACAATGTAAGGGGGATTCTTTTTTATATACCTTGTAAGGGGGTTATATTCTGTAAGGGGAGTTATATTCTACTGGTATATGGCCCTATAAACATGATAGTGGGATAACTATCCTACGTTTATATCTTGTATTTTCTGCTCTCTCTATACTTCATATAAGAAAACCCCTAATTTGATTAAATCAAAATGATAACAAGAGTGAAAAAAATTAAAAAATCTATTGATCTTGTATTGTGTACAATTTTAGCACCCCATACATTTCCAATTTAAAAATACTATTGAATATCATAATTAAACTTTAAAGGTTTAAACAGATGTACCTAAGTGTAAGGGCTTGTTCATAAAATTGGGTATGGATTCGAGGTACTCGTTAAATGCTACTGGGTATGCCTTAGACACAAATAGTTGGTCCATTCCTATTACTCTAGATCTTAATTTACACATAAGGACTTAATTTATGTTTTTTTGAAGCAACAAATAATTACCTTGTAGTTGGAAGGTAAAAATTTCATGAATGGTAACATCAACTAATGATCGAGCATTATTTTGTATCATAAGTCCAACTTAGAAGAGTGGTCAAAATTAGATTCTACCTTGAATTAAAATGATGAAATGTTAGATCTAATTAAGAACTTTTGCAAGTAAATGGTGACCTAGTTCACTTAATATAACTATTAAAACTATCAAACTAGATTATGTCTTATTGTTTAAAGATTAAATAGTCAATGAAAAAACAAAGTTTCTATGGTTTAAATAAAAAGTGAAGGAAAGAAAAATATAGAATTAAGATAAGATTGTTGAGGACCAATAAATATGGTGTCTAAACTATCTTCTTGTAATAAGTAAACATAAAAATATTTGTGACTTGAGACCTTGTCAAATGAGAAATTGGAGTTAAAACATTATGTAGAACTCATGCTATTACTACTCCATTATGAGACTTGTTGCTTCCCAAATAAAAAAGGATACATACCATGTATAGGAAATAACTATAACACACTCATTTTACATGTTGAACTTGAAGGTTGTGTGTGCATCATAAGGATTGGATACTCAATGGTATGAATTTATAATTTAAATAATGAATTATGAGTGGCTCAGGGTGTATTATGTGATGGGAAAGTTAAAGTATATAGATTAGAGACACTAAATTAGACTTGTAAAACTCCCAAATAATGTTGTGTATTCTATACCATTTACTATATTTTCTCTTTGAGGGAAGAATATTTACACCCAAATGTAAAGGAGAGAACTTCAAATTAGGTAAAAAATTTAAGTCTTTTTACTCATTGTGCATATTATGAAGTTAGATGCAACTATAGTTGTAAAAATGTTGATTATAATATACGATTGAGTAGTTCAACCTTAGATAGAAAATTGCAAGATTTATAAAAAGATATTAATCAGTTGTGAGAACTACTATTCCATGATTTTTCGTGTGTTTATGCATTGATTTTTCTTTCTTGTCTCATAGTGTGATGAAAATGGTTAACTATCTTCCTTATTAAGTGGGAAGCTTTCTTTAGCATGTCTTAGAAATATAGTGGTAATTACCCATATGGATATGTTGTGAATATAACAAACATATTTGAATAAAAGATAAAGAATGGTATGGATAACTATAGAAAATCAATCTTGATTTTAAAATTGATGTCAAACACTAACTTAGAAAGAAGGAAAGTGTGGTGAACCAAGTATTGTTGAGTTATAAGAAAATGAAGTAATATATCTAAACCTCCATTGAACATCATCTATATATTTCTTGTACTTATGCAACGTGAGTGGATATTTCCAAAAAAGCAAAGTGAATATTGTTTAAATAAAACATCTAGAATGCATTTAAGTGCATTGTTTTGTTTTTTAATACGACGAATCTTGTAAAGTGTATTGTGTTATGACATGTGAAGTGAAAACCCAATAAATATGTTAAGCCCTAAGTATGAGATACGTGGTATCTTACTTTGGATAAGGGTAAGGAATTTCAACTACGACGCCCTATGTAACCTTTGTGATGACCCATTGTGTAATTTAGTTAATTGTGAAATAATGTGAACACAATATGTGTAGATGTGTGTATACTAAGTGAAATGTGAAGTAATTCTTTGTGTAAGTCTTGTTCATATGTTAAATGTGTACCCCTAGTGTACGACTCCCATATGGGATTGAGATGTTTACTAGTGTAAATAGGGGTTGAGGGGTGAGAGAACCCCAAGAGGGAACTCCATGGGTTTCCTTGGATGTGTTCCTAACCTATTCCCCCACATATGAGAACCATAGTTGTTGTTTCATAGTGCAAACCCACTCCTTGATATTTATAGCCCATGGGTAAATGATGGAATTACTTGGGCTATATTGATCACATATTTTGGATACTTCAGCAATGTAGGGCTCTATTACTATGTGGAATATTCCACCATGAAATTGTGGGCTATCATATTTATGTGGTCAAGGACCACTAGTTATTGCATGGTATTATACTTATGTGGTTAGAGAACCACCATTCCCATCCATCCCCTTAGGTGGCTTTATTAAAGTCACATGGTGCTTGTAATGTGAAATCTTTATTGTTGAGATATGAATTATCAATAATTTCTTATTTTTTGTTTTTTTATATTTCAAATGTGTTAAATTTTACATTTTTCTTATTGAGGGCTATTTAGCCATTTAAAATTTGTTCTAGTACATTTCCTCAAGGACTTTGTTTTTGTTTTTCAATTAAAAATGAAATGTTGAAATGTAGCTGCAATTCATCTTTATTTGGTTTCCTTTTGAATTTATAAAATTTTGTTTATTAAAACGTTGGTTTATTATTTTATAAGGCATTTTATTATTTTCTAAATGTCGGGAAGAGTGGTGTAATGCAACATCTATAAAAAAAAACTATCACATCTTGAGGGGATATCTTGGTAGGTTGTATAGGGGAGTAGATGCATTGGGGGATTATAAATTATTAGGTGAGAAAAGAAGGGAGAATTTCCATTCATTTATTTTAGGTTTTTTGTAGAGTAATATGCATAAAATATATATATAGTGGAAGAGAGTAGTCATCATTATTATGATTTCAAATTATTTCTTAAAATTAAATATAATATATGTGTATATATAAGATATTTATCACTAAATATAAAAGGATAAATGAGTAAATAATAGTTAAAGACATAAATAAAATAATAGTAAATATTTATATATTTATAATTTAGAAAAGGGAAAACATTTGTATCAATAACCATCTTATTAGTAAAATTAATGCTATTGGTAATAAGCTTAGTGTGAAGATAGTGGTAATATAAAGAATAGTACTAATGCAAATTTCAAGCGGTGTTTCGATTATTGAGCCTACCCCATGTTTGATCCAAGGTGTGCATGAATGGCTCCCCACACTAGGATTCATTCTCTTCCCTCATGCTACTCTCAAGTGATGTGTCGATGGTGAAGTTTCCAGAGCAATTTCACTCGACGCAAATAGAGTTTTACCTTGCACATGCATGGCCAACAATTGCTAGCCTTTTATGTAGCATTGTCAAAAAACAATTTGATGTTTGTGATTTTTTCCTTCGTGCAAAATGTAGGGCATGGAAAGCATGTTGATATTATGGTAGTAATTTGGTTAATAACAATAATATGTATTGAATTTAAGAATAATGATATGCTTAATGTGAGTTTGGATCCCGCTATGAAGCGAGCACAAAATTAAATAGTTATAGTTTGATTTTATTATATGTACATTACCTACGTATAAGCGTATATATATTTAGCACATTACCTTCTTGACCTTGGAAAAACATTACCATCTAGTTAATAAAAAAAAATAGTTGGGGTTTTTTTCAACCATAAATTATGGGCATGAAAAATTTCTTAATTCCTTGATTCATTGAACATGCACTATCACATCAATGTGAATCTCGTAACTCATCAACTAGTTGACCAAATGTAAGGATCTAGTCATGAGATGGACATCAATGACATAAGTTGTAACTAATGTGATGGGTTACCTTTTTTTGATGATCAACATAAAAATAGAACTTTTGTGAATGCCATGACTATAAACACATTAGGGTTTATTTGTACACCCTAGAATCACCCAAGAGTAGAATTAATTCATTTGGGGTACATCCTTCACATTCTTGACATTTAGAGCACATCACTAGAATCCTCTCGAGAAACTCACATTGAATCTCCCATTAGATTTTCATTCATAGACTTGGGGATGCAACTTATAAAAATATGACAATATTGTAAAAAATTGATCAGCTTTATAATGTTTGCATGATATGGAATTGAGGATCATCAACCTACCACACACTTCCAAAACTAGATCCACTACTCTCACATAACATATAGACACACCAATGAACTAGTTTTTTACATTAATGACACCTTTTGTCATTATACCAAATAATCTACACTTTAGGATCAATTTATATTACCTTTGATCTCTTCTTTGACATAAATGACATTATTTACATTAATTCCAACATCCTCCTTTACCATATTTCCTCCTTCATCATACCAAAAATCTCCCTTCCATAATTTAACTCATCACCTTTTGGATACCTTCATGACATCAATGACAACATTGTGTGCTTCTGCACAGGATCAACACACTTCTCCTTTGATCCCCTTTTGACATCAATGATAATATAGCCCTAATGGAACAAACTCTGGTTGGGAAGTTCATGGGCCCTAGACAAAATAATGAAGTGGTCAGGGAATTTGTTAAAAATAAATGGAGAACTAGTGGGAAAGTCTCAGTTGCTGCTCTTCCAAAGGGTTTTTTCTTGTTTGAATTTACTTGTAGAGAAGATATCACTGCTGTAATAGGAGGAGGTCCTTGGGTGATAGGGAAATCTTCCCTGGCTCTAAAGAAGTGGTCTTCCCACTTGGATCTATCGGATTCCATCTTTGAGAATGTCTTAGTTTGGGTTAGACTTCCAGGCCTGCCCCTCAAGTACTAGAGTGAAGACATCTTCCATGGTATTGCGAGCTCCTTTGGTGAGCTCCTTTCGATTGACATAATGACAGCTACTAGAAAGTGATTGGTTTTTGCGAGGATGTGTGTGGGAGTTCCCCAGGAAGCAGATTTACCATCATAGATTGAGATCCAATCTAAATTGGGTTCCAAGGAACAAAATATAGAGTTTGAAACCATCTCGTTTGCCTATTTCAAGTGTAGGAAATCTTGTCACTGGGCAAAAAAATGCCCCTTAAATGCTTCTTTAGTGAAAGAAAAACCAGCCGAACCTGGAAAAAAGGAGTGGGAAAAAAAAAAAGAATGATTTAGGAGAAGAAAGGAAGGAAAATAAAGAGCAAGAACTGGAAAACAAAGAGTCAGATATTCAGAATAGCTCTCTAGAGATTAAAGTGGTCTTGGAGTCTAAAGGTGAGATCCCTAATGATCCTCATTACTTGAATAAAATGTCTCCTTCAAAGGAAAGGGGTTCTAATGAGGACACCTTAGTTGGTGATGGAGATCGAAACCTCTCTACCTCCTTATCCCAAATGATAGTCCCTTTAGATAGAAACGAAGAGATCTCAGGTCTGGAGGATATTCCTAGTGAGGGCTTATCCTTGGTTCTGAAAATTCCTGTTCCATCCCCGTCTTCTGATAATCTTCCCCCTTAGGGTGTTGTGCACCTGACGGATCCCAACTCCACTGACTAGGTTAAGGAATCCCTTGAAAAACAAAATTACTCAGTAAATCTATTTAGTAATGTCTTTTCATGTCAAGAGAATGGTAGCATGGACACCTTACCTTGGGAACAAAAGATACCAAATGAAAAGGATTGGGAGTCCAGTAGAGAGAAAGATAGTCAAGATGAAACTGATAAAGAGGAGAATATATCAAAGAACAAGACAAAAAAAAATAAACAAGGGAAGACCCCAAATGGAATTTCTACTAGATCAAGAGTTAAGGTAGATTGTGGAGCAATAAAGAATTCAAGAGGTAAAAAGTCTTCCAAAAAGAAAAGAGAGTTGAATAGCTTTCAGGATATAGCGGATGGATCTCAAAAAACTATCCCAGAATGTCTGAACTCCCTTAGCATATAATGAAGATTATGTCCTGGAATATTAGGGGACTCAATAGCCCCCACAAGCAGGATGTTCTTCGCAATTTTGTTAGAGATCACAAACCGGATATTCTTTTAATTCAGGAAACTAAAATGTCTAAGGAGAAAATTGAAAAGATGAAACTTTTCCAGTATTACAGTAACCAGGGCAACAACTCGAATGGTGCTTCTGGAGGCATTGTGACTTTCTGGAATAGCCACACTATCAAAGGAGATCCGATATTGGAAGGTATGAATCATATAGTTACTATATTTATAGATATAAGAGATAACTTCAGTTGGATTCAAGTGAATATATATGCTCCTAATGGAAAAGGAATGAGAAAATCTTTTTGTTGGAACTAGCTACCATTAGGAGGATTTTTGATAAAGAAGCTTGGATTGTTATGGGGGATTTTAACACACCCTTAATGAATGGTGAAAAATTTGGGGGATCCCAGATTAGTTTGGAGAGTAAAGAGGATCTTCAGAATTTCATTGATAATCAAGGGCTGATTGATCTGGATCTTCATGGAGCCTCCTTTACCTGGTCTAATCATAGAAAGGGGATGGATCTCATATAGGTCAGATTAGATAGATATTTGATCTCCAATCATTGGTATTTTGATTATTACTACTCCCTTAAAGCTCTCACTAGAGTTGGTTTTGATCATTCTCCTATTAGTTTCACTACGGATCCAATAAAAGAGAAGAAGAACACTCCTTTCAAATTTGGAAAAATGTGGATCTCTCATCCTGCTCTTAAAGAGGAAATAAGGAAATGGTGGAATATAAGAATTCAAGGAACTGCTATGTTCAGAATTGCTAAAAGGTTAAGGGAAGTGAAATGTAATTTAAAAAAGTGGAAAAAGGATTCTTTTGGGAACATCTTTAAGATTAAGTCTGATCTACAAATGGATTTGGGAGAAATTCAATTTAAAATACAGAAGGAGGGTTACTTGAATGACACTAAGGAAAAAGAGAATGAGCTCCTTACGAAGATGCATGACATAATTGGAAAGGAGGAGGAGTTCTGGAGACAAAGATCTAGAGCTCTTTGGCTATCTGCGGGAGATAGAAACAATAGGTACTTCCATTTATCGACATCAAAACATAGAGCTATTAATAGAATATCTCAAATAGATGTGAATGGAAATAGGTATGAGGAGGAGGAGGATATTAGAAAGTAGGCGAGCTCCTTCTTTAAACATGTTCTCTCAACAAGTAATGAAATAAACCAAAATGAGCAGGATCAGTTAGTTGAAGCTATACCAAGGATTATCAACCAGGAAAACAACTCTTTTTTGACAATGATCCCCACCAATGAGGAATTCAAGCAGGCTGTCTTTTCCTTTGACGGGAGTAAAGCTCTGGGTCTTGATGATTTCCCTTTATTTTTCTTTCAATGGCTCTGGGAGATTGTTGAAGAAGATGTGGTTAATGCTGTTAAGGAATTCTTTGGATCCAAAAGCCTTCTTACAGAATTAAATGCTACTTTCTTGGTTCTTATTCCCAAGAACCCTGGAGCTAATAACTTTGAGTCTTTTAGGCCTATAAGTCTTTATAACTCTTTATACAAGATCATCTCTAAGGTCTTAACCTCTAGATTCTTAACTTTTTTGCCTTCCTTGATTTATCCTCAATAGAATGGCTTTGTCCCTGGTAGACAAATTCTTGACTCTATTGTTAATGTACATGAGAATATTCACTCCCTTGTCAAGTCGAAGACTAAAGGCTTCTTATTAAAGCTTGATATCTCAAAAGCCTATGATAGAGTTGACTGGAATTTCTTATTTAAAATCTTAAAGGCTTATGGTTTTAGTAATAGGGTTATCCAATTGGTGGAACAATTTGTGTCCACGGCTTCCATATCGATTATGGTCAATGGATCCCCTACCTCTTTTTTTCAGAGTACCAGAGGTCTAAGGTAGGGTGATCCTATCTCCCCTATTTTATTCACTATTATGGCTGAAAGTTTAGGCAGGAATCTAAAAAATTTTGTTGACTTTAAATTTCTTTCTGGTCTCAAACCTTCCTCAGGCAATCTAGTGTGTTCCCATCAACAATTCATTGATGACACTATGCTTATGGGTCAAGCTACGGTGTCTAAAGGAAAATCTATAAAACAGTTGCTTGAAAAGTATGGGAGAGCTTCAAGACAACTAAACAACAATCAAAAAAGTTATATGTTCTTCTTCAACACTTCAGATCACAGACAACCCAAAATTGCAAGAATTCTGGGTTGCAGGGTGGATTCCTTTCCTACCACCTACCTTGGTCTACCTTTAAGCTTGAAACCTCCTAAGTCTTTCTGGCTCTTGTTGGTGGAAACATTCAGCAAGAAGCTTGTGGGTTGGAAAGGAGCCCTGCTAAGTCAAGCCGGAAAACTTCAACTCCTCAAAGCCTCTCTCCAGAATTTGCCTATCTATGCCCTGAGCCTATTTAAGATTCCTGCTAAATTTGCTGATGCCATTGAAAACATTCAAAAAAGATTTCTTTGGTCGGGTGTTGAGGAAAATAAAAGACTTCCCTTAATTGGTTAGAATCTAGTTTGTAGACCTAAAAAGGCCAGTGGACTTGGTTTAAGAAGAATCATAATTGTCAATAAAATCCTCTTAGCTAAACAATTATGGAGAATCTCCTCTTCTTCTGGAGAATGGATTGATATTCTGGCTAGCAAATACTTAGAAAACAACTATTCTTCCATTATAAAGAAGGACCCCCACCTTCTTCCCAGAAGGTCTACATGCTGGAACAATATAATCAATGGTAAAAATATTATGGATGATGGTATTGGATGGCAAGTGAGAAATGGTAATCACACTAGATTCTGGGAGGACAAATGGCTTTTTAAGGAGCCCATTATAAAATTCAATTCCTTCAGTGAATGGGCTAAGAACTATAAGACACGGTTTGGAATTTATTTGAAAGATTATAGAGCGAATGGTAATTGGGTGGACCTGTGTAGTGTTAGTCAGGCTTTGGCTCCCATCCGGTCTTCTCTGATGGCTGTTAGAATTAGCTCTAAGCAGCTAGATGATCGTGCGGGTTGGATCGATGAACCCTCTGGCAATTTCTCAGTGTCATCTACTTTCGCTAGGATCACTTCTTCTCTGGATCATCCTCCCTTCTGGTCTAAAGCTTGGTTCAAACATTTGATACCTAAAATTAATATCTTCTTCTGGATCCTTCTCCAAGACAAGGTGCTGACGATTGATAACCTGTGTAAACGTGGATTTCAAATTCCAAATAGATGCTATCTTTGTAAGATCGAGGCCGAATTTGTGTGTCATTTATTCCTTCATTGCTCATTTGCTGCGTCTTTATAGAAAAAATTCATCAGGTTATGGCACCTTCCTTAGGTTTTCCCTTCATCCATTGAAGATTTCTTCTCTCAATGGAAAGCCCTGACAAGGAATCCTATGCTCAGGCTTTTTTTGGTATTTATCCTTCCCTCATGTTGCTTGGGGCCTCTAGAAAGAATGCAACAATAGAATTTTTAGGGGTAATGAAGCCTCTGTGGAGATTGTCTTTGATAAAATTGTTAGATCCCTGAAGGAAAATTTCAACGCCATGGCCTAGAAGGACAAAATGCCCATGAAAGCAGAGCATTCGCTTTATGACTTAATTGTTGCTAAGGATTGGAACATTAGTCTAGATTTGTCTAGTACTTTAATGAAGGCCAAGAAGGATAGAGAGGGTATTTGCTGGTCTTTTCCGCCAAACGAGTGGATCAAAGCTAACTTTGATGGTGCGGCTAAAGGCAATCTAGGGGCGGCGGGCTGTGGAGGAGTTATAAGGGATTCCTATAGCAATTTCATTGGTGTGATTGCCTCACCACTTGGCTCTCAAACTAATCATTTGGCGGAGGCTACTGGTGCTTTTCACATCATAAATTTAGCCCAAAGTCTTAACATTAAAAATTTGTGGCTTGAAGGAGATTCCAAAAACATAATTGACTGCCTTGGTGGCAAGTCTCCCCCATCGTGGACCATCAATTCATGGATTGAGGATGCCATATTTAACTTGGCTAAATTCAAAAAAGTTAAAATATCACATGATTATAGAGAAGCCAATGTTGTTGTGGATTTTTTTGCTAACGAAGGAGTTAGGAGTAAAGATGTGCGTACCTAGCTTAATACTAGCGATCTAAACTCTAATGTTTGTGCCCTATTAAATTATGATAAATCACATGGAAAAGCGATGTGTTATCCCTTTAATGAGGACAGGTTGGATCTTTCACATCACAATCATTAGAGTGCATGGTACCGAGCCCAGTGGCTTAATCAGCAAGAAAACTCTGCACGCTTTGTGGGTTCTTAGATTTGGTGGGGCCAATTTTAGTAAAGCTTGCATTTGGGTCTACCCCACTGTGTTGGCCGAAATGGAAGGAGATAGAAAGCAAACTGAGTTGAACAACTATGATATACACATGAAAAATGCCAAGGTTTGGAACAAGATTAAAAGCGGAGGGTTGCTTCCTTTCCTGGAGAAGCTTCATGCCTCTAACCAGGAGGCTACGGATCTCTTTTTTAAAAATTGGAATAATGGTAACTTGACCCTGTTTGATAGGAATGTGTAACTCAACGAAAATATTATTACTGAAGTTATGGGACTATCTACTGAAGGGAAGAAGTTCTTTAGGGACAAGGCTTTTTTCAATGAAGCTGTGATTAGATTTCCTAAAAAGGACAAAGAAAGCCAAAGTATGGTTAAAATTGCTAACAGCTACTTCGATGTTGACACCATAAAGGCTATTTGGAGAAAGGTTTTGTGGGTCATCATGGAGTACATTAAGGTGGACAGGTGCTTCACTAAAGTCTATGGCTACAACTTTGCTCTTCTTAACCACTTCCGGTACAAGGTAAGGGTCTCCATCCCCTATTATCTTTTCTGTTCCTTGAAGAAAAGCTTGGAGGATAATAAGAAAAACACTAAAAGATTCCCCATTCTGCACACTGGGTTAATAAGGCTCATTATTGAATATCTCTATGTGCCTATTCCTACTATTCTGGAAACCATCCTTGATTCTGAGAGTGATGACACTGAGCCTAGTGGCTCAGAGTATTTTCCTAACTCTAGTCCAACTAGAAAAGTCCCTAGCTTGCATGTTGTTCCTTCTAGGAATTCTGGTAAAACCCATGTTGAGTTTGAGCCCAACAACCCTTCCCTTAAGAACAATTCTTTTGATAAGAAACCCTAGGCCAAAAGCCTTGTTTCCTATTCCGAAGAGTCCGAAGAGTTGGAGGAGTTTGATGCCAACAAAAATGAGCTTTGTGCTAATCCTTTATCGGATAAACACATTAATGATTACCCCCCTGTTATTCCTAACCCTAAGCATTCTTTCCCTAATACTGGGAATGAGCCCTCTCTAGATATTTTGAACCTCACCAAAACCAATTCTAAGTCCCACTTCAAACTCTTGGAATGGACTTTCAATAAAATTAATGAGTTGAAAATAAAAAACTGGGCTATGCAAAGCAAGATTGATGAGCTGGGTGCAAAGATTGCAGAGATTGATAAGAAAGATGTGGATCACAGTAACAAAAATATAGACTCCAAGGTTGATAACATAAGGAACACCATCAAAACCGTTGTTGAGCAAAACAATTGTATGGCAAGACACAATTGCCATTATCATTAACACGATGACTGAGAAGCTAGATAAAGCCCAATAGGGTTCTCTGGTGGTGGATCTGGAGGAAACAAAGGATAAAAGTCAGGATACGAAAGCGGGAATTTCTAGAAGAACCAGATCCAATCTGAAGCGCAAGGCCCCCCTTACTTCGAAGATGATTCAAACTTTTAAAAAGGGTGTCAATGATATGCAGAATCTAGAGGCGAAGATGGAGTTTGTCCTCAAGACTTTGAATTAATGGTTGGGGTTTTCTTGTTTCTTACTTTGCTGTTCCTTTCGACTTGACCTTTCTGGTCTTTTTTGTTTGGTTGCTACTGGTCTTTTCTTAGGTAGCTGGTTTTCTTGGTTGGACTTTGGTGTCCTCTTTTCTGTTTCATAAACGTTGTGGTTTCGGGTCCCTGTAAAACCTGTTTTACCCTTTTATCAAAAGCATATTCCAACAATCTCACCCTTTGTCATTAATGGAAAAAATTTAAATGCTCAATGATACCAATTAAAAAATATAACATTTGTAACAATATCATCTTTAATTTCTACTTCGATTGTTGCTTTCTCCAATGCTCTATTTTGAGCATTTGCATCAATTTCTCCCCCTTTAACATCAATGGAAAGTGGATCACTCCTCATCAAATAATTCCCCCCCTTTGACAAGTAGTGAAAAGGGTCTATCTATTCTCTAACATCGTCTGTTGAATTGGTAAAGAGACTTACTACCCCTCTGACTGATACCGATTGATAACAATTATTTTTTGTATGCTAGATACTACTCTCAACCTTTTCATCAATGGGAAAACCATGTTCTCCAACTGCTTTATATCAATTAAATTTGACTAATTGTATTTGAAGTGCAATTACACACTCTAACCCAATTGAAGATACTCTAATTCATGCCCTATACCAATCAGGTCTAATATCAAAACAAAAATTCTCCTTTTTCTCTATACCAACTCACTTGTATATCCAGTACCAATTAATGAAGATCTAATTCATATTCTATAAATAATTTATATTTCTATCACCAATTGTTGATGTCACATCCTAAAACCAATACTCTGAAGACTAACTGATACCAATTTTTAAAAACTATTAGCACATAGGTTTTCCCTTATGACATACATTTCTTCTTTGTGCACCAATCTAAGCATGTTTTCCTTTATTCTCCATACTAGTTTATACACTTAACTACACTACACATTAATCTAATGCCTAAATCAACTCCCCGTAAAACCTTACTCTCTTTGTTGCATGTACCTGAGTGTACACTTCACCACAAGCTTTGTACCAACAAAAAAAATTATTGACCATAATAGCATATCCTCCTTAGACTATTCTCCATTCTCTTTGCATGCATATATAAGCATTTACTATACATTAGGCTCAGTACTAATTTGAAAACATTTCTTTGATCCAAAATTTGTGTTTGAAACATCTCTCATATTTTCTATCCTCATGAGCACTTGCAAAGCTTCAAGCATTAGACCAGGTAGACCATTTCTCTAACACCATTTGCAACTCCTCATAAGATCAATATCCATGAGCTTTTTCCATTCTAGTGACCATCTACATCATTCTTGATTCTATACCAGCCAAGATACTTTATGTATATCATTTTCTCAGCAAGGCACAAGGATCATTATCTTCTTTACCTAAAAAATTTCTTCCCCTTTTACAAAGAGAAAGAGTTGAACCATTTTCCTACAACCATCAAGTCATTATAAATTCATAAAAACCTTTTCACCTGACTTGATCTCTTCTCCATATCTAGGGATAAAATAGATATCAATTAAACTCCCCTTGGACTCATGCCCTTTCACTAATATTTAGTGATGTGAGGTAGGAAAAACCACATTGAGTGTTTCCTTCCAATATTTCTCTTTTCATATCATCTTGTGCTTCTTCTCCATTGCATTAACCTTCTTTTGAACATCATGTGAACCATTGTTCACTTTGGGAGACACATTCGTCTTATCACTATAAGCCTTTGATCTTACATAATGTGTTGGTGGTCTTGGGCAATCTGATCTACAGTACTTAGCTCTATGACCATATTATCACATTTATAGCATAATACATTCATTCCTATCACAACAGTAAATAAATTTCTATACATATGATTCATTCTCCTTCTAGGTACAATTATACATTCACATGCTTTATGGCATGAATAATAGTAGCTATAAAAACATGAGGAAAAATCTATCATACCATTTTTTTGCTCATGATATAGTGGTATTCTCTTCATTTTCTTATCTGTTGTGAGCTTCTTCTTATAATAATCAACAACAAAATAATTGGCCATCCTCTTATCTACAACATGTCTTTTCTCTTCATTAATTTTTCTATTATATTAGCACCTGGTTTCATTTCCTCTTGTGCTATCTTCAATCCATTTGTAGAGGTACTTTCCTTTGAACAACTTGTGCAATATTTCTCTATTATTCTAAATATGTCAAGAAATCTATCACTAGTAGAATGACTTTTCCCTTTTTCATTGCCAAGGTCAATCTTTAGCCTTGGTCTTGATATCTTTTACAGGCTATTCAAATCACTTATCATTATCAAATTACCTTTTAGTTTGAGGCCTTTATCAGTCTTCTCATTAGGTATTTCTAAATTATTCCTTAGATTAGCTACCTTTGCTTCTAGCTTCATATATTTATCCTTTTCATATTTTAACTTTGATCTCATGAACTATTCCATTATTTTGGCTTCCTCCACTTGAACTTCTAGTCATACAACCATCTGAGTAGATTTTTTGAGATTCTTGTTCAATTTATCTATCTCCTCTTATGCATTCAAATTTTGTTCTTCATTTTCCTTTCTCAATTTCCTAATCTCATTAAAAACTGAAATGAGTCCACCTTCTAGGTCTACATCTACTTCTTCTTCGCCAGACATATCAACTTCTTCAACTGAACATTTAACTTCTTTACCAAGATCCATGAATGGATCACTTTGACAAGCACTCACAAGTTCATCATCAGAGCTTCCAAAAACAGCTGATAACCTATTTCATTTTCTTGTGTGTAGACTATCTTCACTGTCATATTATTTTTCAAAATTATTGTTTTCATCTAGAGAAAATCTAGCAGCAAGAAGAATTATTCTACCAAAGTTAAAACTTTTAGGGGGTAGCTTACCTCTATGTGTTTTGGAGCCATTTCTTGGTCTTTTGATGAATTAAGTTTCCTCTTCATCAACATTCTCGAATCTAGATGTATATGCTTCTATCATCTCCCTTCTATCTAAAAAATCTCTCATTCATGTGTCTGTAATATTTTTATCTTTACTTGTGTTTAGATTTTCAGACTTGCCTCTATGTGTCTCAATCTTGGCCTACACTTTGCAATCATGACCTTCATACATCCTCCTTAACTTGTTTCATGTGTCATGTGCATTTTTATAGTGCATGAATTTGAAAACCACCGATCTTGACATCCCACTTATAATTGCAAACATTTCCTAAGAATTATCTTGAAAATTCTTATTTCCAGTAGTATCAATGGGAGTTATGGCAAGGGCTTTGTATCCCTTCTCGACCAACATCCACACATCAAACCATAGTAGTTTAATATGTGTCTTGATTTTGATGCTCCAAAACTTATAGTCTGATCCATCAAAGAGAAACACTTCTTATGCAGATGATCCTTCTTGAATAAACATTCTATGTTCACTTAACTAAGATCTACCTGAGCTAATTAAGCTTCTCCTAGGAAACCTAGGGATCTGATACCAATTGTTGGAACACTATAATCTACTGAGATACGGGGATGAATCAATAGATAATAAGACTTAGCCTTCAAAATATTTATGCAAATTATTTCTTTTAGTTTTGAGTAATTTATGTAGAATAACTCATTAATCTTTTAATGTGCAGATTAACTAAACACGCATAGAGATAGACACACAATCACACAAAATATACATGGATAACCCAAGATGGGAAAAACCATAGTGATAAATGTTGCTATGATCTATTGTCCTAATCCAACATCACAAGTAATTAAGTCGAGTTACAATATTTTAGGGCACCAACCCAAGGAGGCATCAACTCCCTGATTTAGGAGCACCAAATCCAAGGAGACACCAATTCCCTACTTTGAGCATCAACTTAGTATAAATGAGGCTACAACCTCTTACAAAACCTAAAGCTCAAATATGCATATAAATAGTTATACATAAACCTAAGATGCATCAATACATTTAGTACATTGTTGCACTTACTACAAATTACACTTTGTTTTTGTAGCTGCACACTTAGAAGCACACACCTCTACACTCTAGTCTCCTCTGCACCTAGAGCACTAAATTTAATATCTTGTTGCACTACAAACCTTTCCCTTTCTATAATTTCTCATACATCTACACTCTATTGAATGCAAACCTAGATGATATGTTTTATTACATTATGCGACCTCCTTGCATGTACATTCTCGATCTGCTTTATTTCTCTCACTACTTTCTTATCGTCATAGTTGCATATTCATAACTCTATTTCCCACACTCTACGACTGTAGACTCCTCTCTATATGAGCAAATGCAACCTACACTTTTCTTCTAAACTAATTCAATATTTTGACAATATCTAATTATCTTCTATCCCAACCATCTTACAATCTCTACCTCAATATTCTCTCCACTGTCTAGATCATCTCTAGCTTACTGTTAAGGTTTTATTCACATACTAACTTCACTAGAAAGCTTTCTTTACCTCGAGCCACACACATCACTATCCTACTCATAATTAAGATGTTTGATAGTGTTTACCAAATATTTCCATATCTTGCATCAAGCCGCCCAACATTTAATTCTATTACAGAGAATTTTCCTTCGTTCATTCTTTGTCAAACCCTAGATAAAATACGCATTTAGTGAATTCTCTTGTCAATATGATCAGATTTTATCTTGTTCACTTCCATAATCTGTATTGCCACCTTGAAGATAAAATCTTCATGTAAATTGCTTGTTGGTGCAGTTGGACCAATTAATTCCTTCCTCTATGCCTGTTTGTAGTCCAAACCCTCATTCACACTGATGTAGCCATTTTATATCTCTAATTTTGAATTATGGCCATTGATATTCTCCTTTCGTACCATTATCCTATGATATACTTTCATTATCATGCCTTTTCACCGTGACCATCAGATAAGTGGTCATTCAAATATCCATCATAAATCTATCATATCGCTCTATCAAAGAGACATATACCATAGTCTCATCCACGTCCATCTTTCTCTTTGATATGAATTGCATTTGAGTACATGGGCCCACATGCCATCTATCCTCCATGACATCACCACCTAATTCGCAACACCAATGCAAATTAGCATATTGAGCAATCACTCTTTTCCACCTATCAGCCTACATCACAATTAACCACCAACACCATCACTTAGTCTTGTCCCACCAGACTCTGTGGCAAGCATCACCCAATCTCTAAGGATTATTCTTTATTTTTCCTTGCTAGCCCTTTAGGTCTTGATTGGGACTTACTAAATTCTTAGCAAGGTATGTAGGAAACTGCCATGTATACACCTTTGATGTCACCTGCCAATGTGACATCACCTTCGATGGACTTCATATGCTACCTTTGTAGGTCTCACCAGACATCAAAGGTCATCATTTATCCATCATAGATTAATCTCCACCATTCCTCACTAACCCCAGAAGTCTTGATTGGGCCCCACTGATATTTCAATGGGGTACGCGAGAACTATCCGATCTCCAAGGCTTGACCTCCATCGTTGATTAAGCAACATCACAATATCGAAGGAACTTCAAATTCCTTAACCAAGTTGTAGAGTTCTTAAATTTATTAACTCACCCATTGCCTAGTCATTGGTTATTTAGAATCCTTAACCAAGTCATGGAGTCTTTAAATTTCTTAACTCCCCAATCTGCAAATCATGCACTATCATACCGATGTGAACCTCGAACCTCGTCAATTAATTGACTAGATGTGAGGGGACGATCATGGAACAAACATCAATGACATAAGTTGTAACTTATGTGATAGGTTACCTATTGTTGTTAGTCAATGAAAAAATACAACTTTTGTGAATGCCATGACTGTAAACACATTAGGGTTTATTTGTAAATGCTAGAATCCCTTGAGAGAAAAATTAATTCATTTTTGGTTAAATCCTTCATATGCTTGACCTATAGATCACATCAGTGGAATGATCTCAAAAAAACTCATGTTGAATCTCCCCTTAGATTTTCATTCACACAATTGGAGATGCAAGTTGTAAAAATATGACAACATTGTAAAAAAATGATCAACTTTATAATGTTTGCAATATATCCACTTTAGCATCATCAACCTACTACACACTTCCAAAAATATATCCACTACTCTCACATAACATCTAGGCACACCACTAAACTAGAATTTTGCATTAATGGAACCTTTTTAATTATGCCAAACAATCTACCCTTTAGGATCAATTTGTATTACCTTTAATCTCTTCTTTGAAATCAATGAAATTATTTACATTAATACCAACATCCTCCTTTACCAAATTTCCTCTTTCATCATGCCAACAATCTCCCTTGCATGATTTAACTCATCACCTTTCTGATACCTTCATGACATCAATGACAACATTATGTGTTTCTACATAGGATCAACACACTTCTCCTTTGATCCCCTTTTAACACAATGAAACATATTCCAACAGATAATATGTTGATATTATACAGTAAAAACCTTGGCATGGTGTTGATTAAGGTGAAATGGAGAATGTGTTGAAACGTGGTTTTGGGAGGCATTTAATTTGATACAATTTGAGGTGTTACATGGTTGGAAGTGTTGATTTTCTATGATTTTTCCTACTCTTAGTCAAGGTCCCCACTCCCCTTTCTAAGGATCTTGGGGAAGAGTCTTTTTGTTGCGAATGTTTTTATGTTAAGTACTTGTAATGTGATTATTGTATGGAGTTTTCTATTGTAGAACTCTATTGGTAATATTTAAAAGTTGCTGCAATATATATGATGTTTATGAGTGTTATGTGTTATGAAAATCCTTGGCACCTTCATGTTTCCCCTAGCTTGGGAGTGGGCTATTTTAGCCCTATGGCCGGGATGTGAGCTCCCACTAGTTATGGGGTTAGTATTAGTTGTTGTGAAAAAATTCAACTAAGAGGAGACCCCTTTTTTGGAGAGATTGTTGTGGAATAAAATTTCCATAGCGACTTCATATGTTGTGTAATGGATATGAATGTGAGAATTAGCTATGTTTGAATGCAACTACAATTTTGAAGATGTAAATTTTTTGTTAAATTTGGTTACCTTTGTGATATAAGTAAATTTTATTGAAATATAATATGGTAAAAGATGGAGTAGAATATTGTAGAAAAAAGTGCAGAAACTATATTGCTTTATGTTGTTCACTCCCTAATTTTTTGTTCCTAATATTAAGTACTAATGTTGTAGCAACCTATAATGTGTGTATCATTTTATTATGAAAATCTCTTGAATATTTACATTGTAATTCCTGCAAGCATGTAAAAAAGGATGATTATGTTAGCATGTAAATGTGTTTTAAAACAAAGAGCATATAGGAAACTGGGGTTTATTTAATTTATTAAACTGTTGCTTTCGAGTAAGAAGATGAAAGGGGTTGTGGTTTATCTAAAATGTATTATTGTACATCTAAAATCTCATATACTTATTTCCTTGAATGCTATAGAGAACAAACAAAAATCTACCCGAGCTTATAAATGTCTGTAAATTAACTCTTATTGACAAAGCAAAGGATATATGTGCATTTGAATGGATTTGTTTTAGATGTATTCTATAATAATAAATAAATAAAAGGACTTCCTATAAATATTTATTTATTTTTAGTTGTAATAATTTTTTTATTCTAATATGCACCTCATTTTGAGAGTCATTGATGAATCATGTTGAGAAGATGAAAAAAAAATTAAACATGGAACTTGAACCTTTCTTTGTGTAGAGAGGTTTCGATTTGGGTAAATTTTCCATATACCTCCAAGAATAATATGCAAAACTTCTTTCTTCTATAGTGAAATTTTCAAAGGACAATGTAGAAGTTTAAGAGCTCTATTTTTAATTTTAGGTAGTACTTGGGCTACATGAAAAATATAGTCAAGGAAATTATTATAAAGATGGTATAAATACGATGGCAGTAGCTAACTACATCTCTAATAAAGAGAAACAAAAAAACTTAGAAAACAAAGGAGTGTAACCCCTTTAGAAGGGAAAAACTTTGCACATGAGTTGTGAGTCCATGAAGGAGACCATGGCCTCCTCTACATAACCTTCACCCTTCATTCTATGGGGAAAAATAAAAGTATTTCTCAAAGAAAATAAAAGAAATATAAAAAAATAAAATGGACTCCATGTAATGAAAAATTTCTTCCATGATGCTACACACCTATCACAGAGAAGGATGTGAATAAATTTGTTGAAACTTATTGCTCGACTCCCTTAAAACATTGAGTGCCTCCTTTCAACATCTCCTCGGAAATTATCCTCCTCCTCAAAAAATTTCTCCCATTTATACCATCCTTGTTTTTTTGTTGACAAGAGTAAACCATGGAAGAAAACTTCATGGTTTCGCAATGAAATTCAGCTCCCTGAGGGCAACGAACCTAAATTGATGTTACACAAAAAATTTCATGTGTTAGGGGGAGAACGTTAGATTGAAAATGAGATCAAAAAATGCTAATCTAAGAATCTAAACTAAGATCAAATGTATTAATATATGATCTTATCCTACACATACAAAATAAAACTAAGCTATTTGAACATACATAAATGAATCTATGATTACAAAATTGAAAGCACAAAATAACATAGTGTTACCATCCTATAGTGGAGTGTATTTTCCTAATGTTGGAATGTTCTTATCACTACAAAGCCTTTAAAGTTCGTGGGAAAAAGATTGATGAGTGATTGCCTTAGGTTGGTTGATTGAAAAAATGAGGTATGAAGCACTAACAATGGTGATTATGAAAGTAGCACTTCATTGTGAAAACGATGTTGATTCTCTAATCCTTATTTCTGAGGAAACAATTTTCTATGTACAAAATGAGATTTGAAAAGGACGATCAGGATCATGTTGAAGAATATCTAGATCAATGGTTAAAGTGTGTTGAGAGGAATTAGACATGAGAAAATTATACAAAGTTGATTGCACAATTTGGGTAATTGAGAAATAGATTGGTTAGTCAAGGATTAGATTGAATAGTTAGGGCTTAGATGGCTTAGTTAGGAAATTGATGGATCAGTTAGGAATTCAATTGATTAGTTAACAACTTAGATTGTTCAATTAGCAATTTACATTGATCAGTTAACAAATTAGAGTTCTCAGTTAGCAAGTGTGTAAGGAATAAGAATTAATTGATTTAATTAATTAATTTCTTTTTCGAGTTGAACGTGCAAATCAAGTTTGAATTTTTTGAAACAAAGTTGCATTAGTTTGATTTGATTTTAAATAATTCATTTGAATAGTTTTATTTAATTATTCAAATTTTTGGAGGGAAAGTGTCATAATTAAATTATTATTTAATAATTTAATCCACTTAGGGGAATAAGGTGATTTAGTGACATAATTAAATAATCTATATTATTTAATCAATCAAGATTAAATAAAGTAAGATTATAATTTTTTTTAAATGTGATTTATTTAATTGGTCGAAATGATAAAACATGAATTAATCAAATTAAGTTGTTTTGTTTAATCAATAGAAAAATTAGGGTTTTTAGGACTTTATTAAATAAATGTGATTTATTTAATTTGTTCAAAATGATGAAAAAGTGACTTAATTAAATAATGTTGTATTATTCAATTAATAACAAAATTAGGGTTTTGGATGTTGTTTTGATGTGGTGTAATGTGGGACGTTGCAAGATGATTCTGAGATGTGTTTTGAGAAATTACAAGATTTTCTAAGATAATTCCAAGTCATTTTGAGATGTTACGAGATGTTTTGAGATGATTTTGAGTCATTCTAAGATGTTACAAGATGTTTCAAGATGATTCTAAGTCCTTTCGAGATGTTATGGGATGTTTTGAGATGATTCTAAGTGATTCTGAGATGTTACGACATGTTTTGAGATAATTCCGAGTCATTTTGTTATGTTATGAGATGTTATGAGATAATTTTGAGTTAGTCTAAGATGTTACGAGATGTTCTGAGACAATTTCGATTCATTCTGAGATGTTATAGGATGTTTAAAGATGATGTTCAATGTTGTTTGATGCTATTTGAGGCTCTTCAATGTTGTTCGATGTTGTTCAATTCTATTCGATGTTTTTCAATGTTGTTTGATGTTGTTTGATGTTTTTTGATGTGTGTGATAGGTGTTAAGTCAATTTTACATGTCTACATTTTTCCCCTCTTTGATACAAAGTATTAGTTGCTTTGTTTCAAAGATTCTATTTTTTTTAAGATCAAAGCTTTTTTGAAAAAAAATTATGCCCCACTGTGCCCTTCATTGGAATGATGGTAGGACTTTGTGGTGCCTCCTCAATAGGTTGAGTAGAAATTTCAAGCTTTGAGGTCAGGCTCTTGACAGTATTATATTTCAGTTTCAATGTTTTGAAATGAAATATCATATTAATAAGTACTTTGTTTCTCATTTTGATGCTTTCTAGAGCTTCTAATTTATAAGTAGGAAGGTTACCTAATTGAAATTAGGGTTTCCTAGATGAAATTAGGGTTTTCTCGAGGTGTAATATAGTAAAATAGTCTTCAAATTGGCTCTCTTTTTCTTTGATCCTTTTGCTAATTATAGTCTCTAGACTTCCCACTCTATCAGTTGTTGAGGAAAAATGCCAAGATTTGAGGGTTCCTCACATCATTCAAAGATTTTTTTGGAGTTTGGGAAACATTCAGGCATCATTGGCTCAATATTTAACTTCCATCTTTTTTCTTTTGTCATGTTTTCTTGTTGTTATTTGTGTACTAACTTCTTCAAGTGAAAAGCATAGTTCTTGTGATTCCTATGTAGTTGCATCTCTTTTCATGCCTTCACCTTTTTAGAACCTCACACTTGAATTAAAACTACTTAGTTGGATGAAAACTATGCCCTTGTTTCATGCACTTAACTAAAAACTATGCAATTGATTAAAAATGGTGCGCTTGATCAAGAACTATGTACTTTTCTAAAAACTTCACCCCAGTTTCTATGTCCTTGACCTAAAACTATGCAGTTGACTTCAAAATATGCCCCTATTTTCTCACCCTTGACCTAAACATGTGCACTTGCATGAAAATAGTGGGGTATGTGGAGGATCATCATGGAAAAAATAGGCCCTTAAGTGGCAATGAAAATTCAGAAAATCAAAGTTAAGCAACTTGACGTAAAGAATTAAATAAGTTATCTATATTATTTCAAAAATATGTAATAGAATCTATATAAAATTTAATTTAGTTTCTAAACTACTAGGTTTATTTAAAAAATAAATAAATCAATTTGGTGACAATTTGAAATTTCAATGCAGTAGTACTTAAATTTCAAGGGAAAAATAAGAAGTAGGTGTCTGTCTGACCACCCTACCACAATAAAATGATAATATTTTCTTATAATATTTTAGATATAAGTAGAGGACCCATGTCTTGATGTGATGCATATTTTTTTGTAATTATTTTCCAAGTAAATAATTAATTATGAATTTTTTATTACAACTTTTAAAAAATAATAAAAAATCGTATGTCTGACCACCCTAACTTGGTCAAAATTTCATGACATTCATTTTATTTTTTAACCCTATAGTATGTGAAGCATAGAATGTGACGCATGTTTCGGATTCAAAAAATGTGATACTATTTGAAAGCTATAGATGTTTTTCAATCAGCCTATCAATTAGGACTTTAGTCATAATTCAAATAGAAAATGAATAATAATTATTTATTAAATTCAAAGTAAAGCATAATTTATATTGGTGGAAAGCTGAAAATATCCTTTAAAAACCCTTTTCATTTCATCAATTTTGGGTAAAAAAAATTCGTCAGCCACATGGGCCATCATATCACTTACATATTGCCACTTTTTGGCCCATCATGATTCTGCACATACCTAGTGCCCTTGTTTCATATTTGCTGAGCATTTGATCAACAACCTAGTTTTTGACTTCTCTTTCTATTTTTTGTTTTAGCATTTTTCCTAAACCTTGGGTTGTGTCTGGTTTTCATCATGCTCATGTTTTGTGTTGTTTTACATATTTAGAGTGAAATCCTAACATCCTCATTTACAATGATTGCAAGTGAGTCTTAGAGCACTTATGCCAAGAGAGAGACATACTTTCCACTTGTTTCATCGATTTTCCCATTTCTATGTATTGGGGAGGGACTTCCTTGATTTTGTGGGATTACATTATATTTGTTATATAGCTCTTATTAGGACTCATATGATGATGATGACTGCACTTGTAGAGAGGTGGCACTCTAAGACATCCTCCTCTCATTTTCCTATAGGGGATGCTATTGTTACTCTTGAGGATGTTTGGAGGATACATCATCGCCCCATTCATGGTGATCTCGTTACTTATCATGTTCAGTAAGGTGCATGTGCTATGTAGCATTTTTTAGGTGTTGCACACTTGGATTTACATGAATTAGAGGTTGATCTATTTGGGTTTTTTGATAGTGTAGATCCTATTGTACTTGTCCTTTATGGTTTGATATTAGGATTAGTTGTTCTTTATAAATGATTTCAATAGTTTCATGGGGGTTGGGGTACACGTATCTAGAGTATGCTAGAGCATGGTGACAAGATATGCTTGGGGTGCTTGTTTTCTTTCTCATCTTTATTGAGATATGCATGAGGTGGTGTATCGGGGCAGTAAGTCTATGTCCACAGGTGTCTCACTTTTTCATGTTTGGGCATGGGAGCATATTGTTGTGACTCATCTAGATAGGATACAAGATTGTTCTTTGAATGATCCATACTCTTATCCTTATAGGGACTTTATGCATTACACCTTGCCTGGGGACCTTCCCTATTTGCTTCGTGTGTTTGATGAGATGTATGATATTATGTGGAGACCTTATATGGGCTATGAGGTTTGGCTAGAGGATGTTGATCATCTTGTTTACTGTAAATAGACCTGTTGGTTGATTTTTCATTCTCTTTCTATGATAGATCATTATCTACCAGACCGAGTTTGTCACTAGTTTAGAGAGAGATATGGGTGGGTTCTTGATGCGTATGAGGCTCAGTTCGATCAAACTACTTAGGAGGTCTATTTATGGGGTTTCTACACTAATATAGATACTATGGTTGCCAACTTCAAACAAATTTCCCTAGTTTGTTGGGGTTGGCCATTTGGTGTGGAAAATCTAGGTACTACTCATGATTATGAAGAGTGGTGGACATGACATAGGACTTTGAGGTTCACTGATCCTAGGGTGATCCTATTGTGGGAAGAGTAGGTATTACAAAGCATCATGGGGAGTGATAGCTCATTGAGGTTCTCGTAGAGAAATTGGATCAAGCTCAACGTATTTGGATGAGTGCATGCCTCCCGCTCAAGGTCAAGGACAATTTTTTGGTCCTCCTGCACTAGCCAGGGATGTTGATATGCTGCTAGCTCAGATGAATACTACCAAAGATGTAGATATTGTGTAGTGATAGACTACAGAGGCTCAAGTAGACACTTTGAGGGTCGAGAAAGATAGAAAAAGTGGTTGACAAAATGTTGTAGAGGCTCAATTATTGTTGCTCATGGCATAGAGAGATACTCTCTAGGTAGAGCGTGATAGTATGTGAACCAAGCATGATTGGTTTCTACATATGCCCCCCTATTATCAGACCATATATGATGTTATTGTTCCTTAGGCCTCTCAATGTCCACAATTCAAGGAGTCGAATGCTACAAGCGATGGTGATGATGCTATAGGTATAGGTGATCAGTTTGTGAGACAACCAGATCATTTTGGTGGTCTATAGTGTCTTGTCCTTCCTAGGTATGTGCAGGATCATCATGGAAAAAACAAGCCCTTAAGTGGCAAAAAAATCAGAAAAATCAGAGTTAGGCAACTTGACGTAAAAATTTGAATAAGTTATCTATATTATTTCAAAAATATGTAACAATAGAATTTGTAGAAAATTGAATGTAGTTTCTAAATTACTAGGATTATTTACAAAAAAATAAAATCTATTTGGTGAAAATTTGAAATTTCAATACAATATTACTTAAATTTCAGGGAAAAATAAGAAGTAGGTGTCTATCTAACCACCCTAACAACATTAAAATGATAATATTTTTTTATAATATTTTAGATATAAGTAGAGGACTCATGTCCCAATGTGATGCATATTTATTTGTAATTTTTTTCCAATTAAATAATTAATTATAATTTTTTTATGACAAATTTTAAAAAATATAAAGACTCGTATGTCTCACCACCTTAATTTGGTCAAAACTTCATGAAATTGATTTTTTTATTTTTTAATCTTATAGTATGCAAAGCATAGAATGTGACGCATGTTTTGGATTCAAAAAATATGATACCGTTTGAAAGCTATAGATGTTTTTCAATCAGCCTAAAAATCAAGACTTTAGTTGTAATTCAATAGAAAATGAATAATAATCATTTATTAAATTCAAAGTAAAGCATAATTTATATTGGTGGAAAGTTGAGAATCTCCCTTAAAAACCCTTTTCGTTTCATCAATTTTGGGTTAAAAAAAAGTTGTCAGCCACATACCCATCATATTGCCACTTTTTGGCCCATCATGATCCTGCACATACCCTCCTATCAAAGTATTTCTTTTTTGGTACTTGATCTTCATTTTGTTTCATGGTGGAGAGGCATTTTGTAGACATGTGTTATATATATTCATTGGTCTAGTCGAGACCTCATACATATGTTATGATTTGGTATTATTGTATCACACATGTGTCATTATGGATACTATTCTTATGACATGTTCCCTTTTTTACGATGATATATATGAGATATACCTTGTCCGATGAAGCCTCATTTTATGTTTATGTGATGGGGATATATGATGATGTATGCTTATATGTTTTTTTTCTTTTCTTTTTGATGTATGAATTTGATGCAGATGAATGAATCATACTTTGTCTCATTATGATGTGATTTATGTTGCTAAATGAATGCCCCATACATTATACATGATTTTTTATTATTATTATCATCATGATATGTATTGATACATTTTTTGATGCACTATGGATATGGTTCTAATGATGCTTTATGTAGGATGAATATTAATAAAAAAAAATATTGATGATGGATAGAGATATGATGTTAATTAGAGGAAATATAATGATGAATAGAATTATGATGTAAGCAAAAGTATCGATGATGGATAGAAATGTGATGTTTTTAGTTTTTGATGAGTTGCTTTTTCCTTTCTTTAAATATTTCATGCTTTGAACAATCCAATTTGACGTAGCAAATAGATATGATGCACCAGGGTAGGAATTACCAAGGTGACTTTGTATCTATTGTGTGGAATTTGAGTCTACAAACAAAGATTATCATTGCTCATACAAGACATACAAAAACTTTGTTTAAATTATAGGGTGGGGTGGCGTGAAAAATATTTTGGACCAGTCGAGAGGTATAAAACACCTAACATGTAACTACTTCATGAACTATCTTAATACAACTTCCATATACCCAATAAAGCAAGTATTCACCATGGTAGTATTAAGAAAATATCTTACACATATAAAATTGAAATGACACTCAATTGCCCCCATTCCTTCTTCTCTAAATCCATATGGAATTCCTCAAGAGATCCTAGGAATGAGTCAATAGAATAAATCATAAAAATAAGACCACAAAAAGATTAAAAAAAGTTGTAGTATCACTTGCCATATCTATTTGGGGTGGGGCTATTATGCAGTGTTGATCATGTCTATTATAGGAACATACATGTTAAGGCATATCTCAAGATGTTTTCGGGACTTGTGAAAAAGATAGGTAGTTGATACTTCGGCATTGTTTTCATCTGTTTTTAGTCAAATCTTATGTGATTTTTTTCCTTGAAATTTCTAGCTTTTGATGTTTGCTTTGTTTGTTTTGTCAAAGGATGTTTATGATGATTTTTTATTTTATGGGTGAGTTGTTTTATTACGGATTTTGATGATGGGATGTGTCTTTTTGATTGTATAAGTTTTATAATGCTATTTTTGTTATTTTTTAGGGGACTAACCTAGGGCCCCAGGAGCTCATCAAAGATAATCCTTGCCTACATTGTACACGCAAAGGCTCATAGTTCGCTTGGTTTGACCTTTTTGAACTTTTCTTGTTTTGTGAATATTTTTTGGATTTTGTATGTTGTATATGCTTTTGGCATTTTGGATTTTTGACTAAGTTGAAATAAAGCCTATTGAAAACCTAGGGGGACTAACCTAGGGTCTTAGGGGCTAAAAATCCTTGCCTATGTTGTCCATGCATAGACCATGTAGTTTGATCGTTTGACTAAAAGCATGATTTTTTTTGGATAAACAATCATTGATAACTTGGATTGATATTTTGTTTCTATGTCTGGAAGATATGTTGTGGGAAATTCACTTGAACTAGTTGTGAGGTTCAATAAAATGTTGATATCTTAGACTGTTTGAGTGAAGGAATAACCCAACAATGTTGTTTTGTTTTTTTGGTGTTTTTCGTATGTTTTTTATTTTTGATTTTTTTTTTAAATTTTTGGATTTTTACCCCTTTTCCTAGGGTGTAAGATGTTGAAAACTTGGATTGATGCTTCACAATGTTTTTCTAGAGGTTATGTTGTGGGAAAGCTTACTTGAACTAGTTTTTTGGTTCAAGCAACCATTGATAACTTAGAGTTTTTGAGTGAATAAATAATCCATGTAGTTGTCATCTTTGAAGGTTAAATTGGTAGTGTGTTGGTGGTACATCTTGTTTTTGGGATGAACTGTTTCGAAGGATACCTTGATAATGCATTAATGGTATACCTTGTTGATGGAATGAATTGTTTCAAAGGTTACCCTAATAGTGCATTGGTGGTAAACCTTGTCGCTGGGATAAATTCTTGGATCACAATATGAGCTAGAAGACATATATCAAGATTTATTCTAAAGCAAGATGCAAGCATTTTCTCCCAGTGTCTAGAAATGTAGACGATTGATTATCTTATGATAGGATAACATGTTTGGATAGAGTATGTCCCTTGGATAATGCATCATGGCTTAGATAATGATGGATAATAGGATCAATGATAGGGATCCATGTCAAGATGTTTTCCATATGCATGTGTAAAGTGTATACAAAAAAATTGTCAAGATCACTTAGATAAGTTGGATTTGGATAAAAATGGATTGGATTCATTATGGATAGGCTGAGGTGATTCTACTTGAAATGGCACACATAGATGCTTGATTCTTACACATGACACCTATTTTCCAAGTTTTCATCAACGTACTTGTCCAAAGCACCACCATAGTGGTTTTCATTGGAGGACAATTTTTCCCTTGACCTTTTATATTTTATTTTTTCATGATTTTTTCATGAGTTTTTGTCACACAAGACACTTGTTTACTCGATTTTCATCACAGTGAAAATTTTCTACTCATGTTGGATCACTTGGTGGTACTGATGTAGACAATGTTGGTTCTAATATGTTTTTCATTTCTTTCATGAGATGCCAACGATATCCTGCTTGGAGGAATTGTTTTGCTAAGATACAGACAGTTGAATCTAACCCTTAGAAATTATTATCTTTCTTGTTGACATCGTAGTTAACCTTACCTTAAAATTTGCACATAACGATAGAGTGCCCTTAGAGTTATTATGATAAAGATTTGTTCCCAATACATGATCAATGTGAGTTTTAGATATCATGGATGGAAAAATACATTGAGGGATATGATATTTAGGTGGATTGGTCAACATTTTGGAACCTTTGACTCTCCAAACTTGGGATGATGAGTAATGATGGGTGGATCTTGAGACTTAATTGGGACCAACGTCTTGATATACCTTGTAAGTCACTCTTGAAGCTTTCTTATGAATTGTTGGATATCTTTGATGGATTAACTTCCCTTTTTTATTTTGGTCGAAATTTCTTTGACTAATGGAGTTTGATAGGGATGATTTTTTTTCTTTTTCTTTTGTATCCATTTAAACTTTTCTTTTCCATTTTTCTTTGTAACTAATTATTTTGCTTCAATAAATTTTTCCTTTCTTGCATATAACTTTTTCTCTTGTTGTTGGTCCAATATATAGGGTGGAAATATACATGGATGGTGATTCATGGCATGGCTAGTTGTATTGTTGGTAGCAATTTTATCATAAGGACCCTTCGTGCTCTCCATGTTGGTGTTTTATTTAGATAAAGTTTCCCATAGTATTATGGAGGTATCCATGATATGTTTAGATTCCTTTTTATAACCAAGAACTTGATGCTTAGGATTTCCAATAATCCACATTGGGTCTAGGATACCTTGTTCATGTAGACCTAATCCTTTATCTTGATATTGAATCCATTGAGAGAGTTTATTTGCAAAGGGATCTATCTCACCTTGGAAACAAGGTTCTAATCTTTCTCTACTCTATTTTGGATCTTTAAATGTGGTAGCTTCCACATTGATATGTTATGTCAGATGTGGGATACCTTCTTGATTGATATCTTCACCTTGATATTTTAAAGTATCAGATTTTAAAGCTTCTTCAAGAAGTATTTCTAATTTTTTATTCACACAAAATTCATCCTCATGATTCATTTTTTATGTCTGAATAGGATGTTTCTGATTCACAAATTATATATAATTATTCTTTATCATCCTTTTTTGATATGTCTCCATATGATGTTTCTGATTCAAAAATTATGTATAAGTCTTCTTCATGATCCTTTCCTGATATGTCTCTAGATTTTTCTATGTCTTGATCTTGTGTACAAATGTTACGAGTAGGAGACTCTTGTTCTTTGGTAATGATATCAAGAGTATGAGACTCTTTTCTTAGATCAAGATCATCTACATGTCCATTAGGAGTAAGAATCTCAAGGGTATATGTATGTGTGTGTGGCACATGGATTTGTTCTTCTTTTGGAAAACCTTGGATGTCTCTGAATATATCTACCAAGTCATTATAGTATTTTGATGGTAAGGTTTCTTGATCTTGATTTCATGTCATATATTTTTTGATATGCATTAAATCACATTCTCAACATGGATCACTTTCAAAGAATAGATTTCTTGTAAGAGATTCTTGGATTTCCTTAAAATATGGAAATACAGGTAATGACTCTTGGCTTAGATCTTCTGCATTGGGTATAATTGTTGGATCAAGAGACTCTTGACCATCAATATGTTCTTCCATGAGTCTGGATGATTTCAATATATCTTGGACTAGATCATTGCTAGACTTGGGTGATTGATTTTGATCGTTCTTGGGATTAAATTCTTGATGTATGTCCTCTTGCTCATTGGATGATGTAGAAACATTCTCAATGTGATCGATGATAGAGAGATCTTGATCGTTGCTTTCAAATTTTAAGGTTGAGACATTATTATTATTTTCATTAGTAGATGGCTCTTGAATGTCATTTTTTAATAGCTATTTCTCCCTGATCAATGAGGTATTGGATGAGGATTTTGATTGTTGTGCATTTGTTAATTTTTTGACCCTTGATTTAGTGGAACTCACATCATTTGTAATGGTTATACCAAGGGATTTTAAAGCTTGGTTCACCATAAGCTAGACTATCGTTGATTTTGATAGGTTACTATTGTACTAGTTCATGCATGATCACCTCTAAAGTTTCTCCCAAAGGGGTGAATTTCATTCTTGGTTGGTAATATTTCCTTTGTGGCTTTTCTTGATTGTTTTACTCTTGATTTTGTAGAATTCCCTGATTCTGTGTTTGAGGTATGTTTGATATTGTACTTGAGGTACATTTTGGTGTTGTGGAACTTCTTGATACTATGACTGAGGTACATATTGATATTGCACTTGAGGTACACCTTGGTTTTGTAGAACTCCTTAATAGTACGAATATTAGAAGTGTTGTTGATGTGGATATTGAGTTGTTTGTGGAATGATTTACATTTGTTATGGGTATGTAATGGTTTGACTTTGCACATGGCATTGGCGATATGTTGAATTTCTATTTCATTTAAGTTCCTTAAGATCTCTCTCAATTTTATTTAGGGCAATTTAAACTTATGGACTTATTCCTTGATGGGGTTTTTGAAACCCTTGATGTTATTGCCTTACATAAGAGTGATTCAAGTAATAAATTGATATTGACATTTTCTTAGGGATGTTATGGTTTCTCAGTACCCTATAAAAATGGTAACTTGGTTTATATCCTCATGGGCCATTTTCGTTAGTCATTGTGTCTATTGGTGGGGTATTTTTGTTGTTCTTGCTTGCTTCCATTTTCTTCCTCTATTGTGATCTAGTCATTGTCATAAACAACTTGGGTCCCTTGTGGGAGAGTGGTGTAATGTTTGAACTCTCTAGGAGACTTAAGAACCAATGTTATCCTAAATGATAGGATACAGTTTATGTGAGATATTGGAACTATTGGAACAAACCAAGATTCTGATAGTAGTAGAAGGAATACAAGTTAGGATTGTTCCTTGAAGCACATTTGCAAAAGTTTTATACCAACCTAGTTTTGGTTTTGTGAAGTGCATAGATGTGTTTCTTGAGATGTTTTGGACTAAGATGCCTAATTCTAAAATCATGACTTGTGGACTTTACCTTAGGGATCTTGACCTTGTGTGAGATCATAAAGAGGATATTTATTGCCATGTTGGTGGTTGTAATATGGGTCTTCCTACTACTATGTCATATTTCTCTTCCTCTTCATCTAAGACAATTGATGTGGTGAAAAACTTAGGGGGTGTTTCATTCTTCTAAAAAGTAAAGGTTTTGAAGTTGGTTATGATGTCATTTTTCTCAATTTGATGTATGTGATACTCGGTTGAAGGATCAGTGCTACAAAGTCTAGTTGTTGAAGTAGGGAAGTTTGTTTCTAGATGGTCATAAATTTTGATGGTGTTTTTGAGATGGTTATTGTGAAGCTCAAGACCAAAGGGTTTGAGTGTTGTTTTGGAGTGCTAATACTTTTTGGAAATCAAAATGTTGAAGAACTAAGACCGATATTCTACTAACTTATCTAGAGGATATTTTGTGGGAAAGCTTACTTGTACTACCTATGAGTCCTTAAGTAACTATTGATATCATAGATGTCTGAGTGGAGGAATGACCCCAATGGTTTGTGTAACACCCCATTGTGGAATCCAGGAAACATTACGTTAATAATGCTAAACATTCATTTAAAAAAATAAAAAAAATAGAAACAACATGTGATTACAACCTACATAAATGCTCTAGAGCTCCACAAGTATGCTACTAAAGTAAACAAACATCATAACACAACAAGAAATATATAAATCAATTCATGTGAATAGTCATGTTCAGAAATATTACAATAAGTGAGATTGTGAGAAATATTACAAGTATTAATACAATGAAACGTCATGTAACATCATGAGTGTGTACAATAAAGAATAAGATCAAGAACAGAAGATGACCATGTCCATGAACTCATCCGACGAACAACTCTATGAATGATATGTATCCAAGATCCTGCTAAGAATAAGCATGTCTCAAACAATATAACCTGCAGAGGACCCAATGGAAGATTTGGCACATTCCTCCCAACCATGTGGAACTCAAAATCCCACCCCCCATGTTAGGAGATAGAAAAGGTCCTCAAGTCAAAACAGACAAAAAGAAGAAACATCACACAACACATGGTCGAAATACATGACATCACAATGACAAGACAACTGACATACTCCTAGAGGCAACACTACAATCATAAATGATACTACACAAGAGAACTAACAAGTGTATAATGATAGGAATATCATCACACAAGCTCGACATGGGTTACCCAATGGGATCTTCATAGGTTGTCAGCCCCCTTACTTAGTTAAACCCTGGAAACCTCAACTGATCCCCAACCCCCACTGTCACTCATGCGGGATCGACATACCTTTCGAAGGGACAAGAAAGTTGATCTTCTCCATTCTAAGCCTTCCCACTCATCCCAAGCCCAAACAAGCACTTGAGTCATGAATGAGGATAACTTATCTGTATTAATATGAGATGCTACCCGAAACCCCTAAAAGATTAATTAAATGATCACTTGGTTTACCAACTTCTGATAGGTTACCCATGCAACCACTTCCAAGTTCGGCCCCTAACAAAAGCCACTCCTCCTAAAATACAACTTCTCTAAATGACTCAACAATAAAGCAAACATGCATGTAACAGAAAAATCCTTTACATAAAGACTCAAAGTCAACAGAAATAAACAATCACATTAAATATCTCAAGACAAACCAAAAGACATGCATGGCAAAGCTTTTTTGAATAACTCACTTCCATATCATCGAATACAAATGTATAGAATAAAATCACAAGAAGATAGAACCTGCATGGATCACATCTTCACATTAAATATAATACAAAATATCTATGCAACAATAATCATGAATCAAAACAAAATCTCAAGTTAATGCCTCTAGAAGACAATAAACTAAACACTTTTTTTTTAATATCAGATACGAGAATGGATTCTAAATAAGAAATATCATTTGAGCATTGTTAATAATTTCCATTCAAGATTCACCAATCATAAAATTTTAATTTAATGCATTTAGCCTTGTTGAACGAGAGTATAATCGATTCTTCCATATAAGGTGGTACTTTTATTCACATCCATTCATATGATAATACTAAAAATTCATACTTTAATAATCAACATATACTTTCTTTGTAATAAATAAAATAACTTAACATTCCAATATTAGCATTGCCTTTGTATTTTGATTAATAGACTACGTCATATTTAATGTATTTATATTTTTTTTGATGCATAGGAAGATATCTATATTAATATAAAGATATAATTACAAATTCAGAAAAAAGGGGTAGGTGGTAAAAAAGGACACCCCGAATGTCACATGGGCAGAGCCCAGAAAAGCCAAAATATCACATGGGCCTAGCCTAGAAGTCTAATAACAAAAAATAAAATTAAGCGGCCAAGGCAGTGCCAGTAGATCCTGGGGGATCCCTATCATCCAGATTTTTCCCCCATACATCAGTGGGGTTTGGAGTGATGTCAGGAGGTGCACCCCAGCCATCATCAACTTTATCTTCATCTTTTCTTTTTCTTTTTCCTCACGCCAAGGCAAGATTGCAAGAGCCAGCCGCGGAAAACTTTTGCCACTGGTAGGCCAGCTAGAGCCAGAAGCAGGCGGAGCATCAGAGGGCCACCTAGAACCACCACCACCACTTCCCATAGCACAACTAGAGTGCCATCCCTGACCAGGATGTGGCATAGGAGAACGAGCCCACCTGGGAGGCTGAGAATCTCGCCGAGCAGGAGGCTGAGAGCAGGTTCGCACAGAGTCACTCAGCTTCTAGCCCCCAGAAGGCGACCGAATGCAGGAGGAGGAGAGAAAATTAGGGATCCAAGCCATAGTACAAGGGGAATTTCCCCAGTGGTCTAGGAGAACCTGCAGGTGAGCCTCTTCCAGTGCAACCTTGTTGGCTTGCACTTGAATCTGTAAGATAACATCAGAAAATATAACTGCTTTAACATAAAGAGATACATTAACATCTAAATGAGAATGAGAAAACATAAAAGCATTTATGTCTTCCTAGATATTGAAGAGGATTTCCACCCTGAAAGTGTGTCAAAGCTGGGTGAACTTAGCCGGGGTTCCAGGCGGGTCCCCCAGTAGAACCATATGCCAAGAGAATGGTTCTAGCCGAAAAGGTTGAAAGAAATCATGAATCCAAATCCAAAGCTGCTGAGCTCTGGGACAAAACTAAAAAAGATGCTTAAAACTTTCAGACTGCCCACAAAAAGGGCAGCGAGCATTAGGAAGCCCCAAATGAATAAGCCGAGAACCCACAAGCAAGCCTTGGAAAAAAATACACTAATCAAAGTGGGCTAGCTTTGGATTAACAATTGTAGACCAAGTGGCATAAAACCTCTTACGCCAAGTATGAGCAGAGGAATTAAGAAGCCACCTCTGGTTCAAGGAACTGATCATAGGAAAATGGGGTGAAAGCCACCTATAACCAAGCCGCGACTTGTAGCTCTTGAGAGGAATGTCTGGAAACCATTTCCAATCTTTCCACCAAGGTTTGTGCCCACAAATGCCAACTTTGTGAAGCATTTCTGCTGGAATGGTGCTCACCAGCCCATCAAAAGTAAGACGGTCCTGGTTTTGAAGACTGTACTGAGCTTTAAAAGCATCCCACTACAAGAGACGCATGGTAGGCTAGTGAAAGAGTTGATGCAGTGTTTGAATGCCCTTTTTATGAGATCTGAGGGTCTTGAGCCAAGGTGACTTGGCCAGGGATTGACTATTATAAGCTAGAAGGGGAGACCACCATAAGTTATGCTAGTTGATGGAAAGCCCATCACGAAATCTAGCCCTGGCCCAATGGAGCCAAGGATTAATAGTTTCCCAAGAGTGCCAGATGCTCTTCGCCACAAAGGAGCCAACAATTTGAATCAGCTCCCTCATAACTAGGAGGGTTTGGAGACTGATTCCTTTCCAAGTGCGCCTGTGAACACGAAAACTAGGCTGAATACAATGTCTGAGAAGAATCTTTCAGGCTTCATCCTTGGTGACAGCTCGGATAATCCATTTGACACAGAGAGAAGTCCCTTGTCATTGAGTGGAGAGAAATCTCAGCCCTCCAGAGTCCTTGGGGAGACAACAAAACTCCCAAGCGACCCGATGAAAACCCTTCTAGGCTTCAGAAGAGGTCCATAAAAAATCACGAATCAACTTTTCAAGCCTACTATAGGCAGCTTTAGAAGGAGCCCAACAAGAAGAAAAGTAGACGTGAGTGGCAGGCAAAATTTTAGAGCACACCTAGAATTTTCTAACTAGTGAAAGAGGCTTAGTAATCCAATAGGCCAACTTTTGTTCAATTCTAGAGAGCATGGCTTGCCAAAGCTCCTGAGGGGAAGCCTGAAAGTCGAAGGGGATGCCCAAAAACTAAAAGATTTCTCCCTACCCTATCCACTTCCAGTTATAATTTTGGAGCCACGCAAGAGTGGGGAGCACCGATTGTATGTAGCACAAGGTCTTGTTCCATTGAATTGTAGAGCTAGAGGCAAGACAATAGGTATTAAGGTAATCAAAGGTAGCAGTCATAGAACCTTCATCCTCTAAGAGAATGAGAAAGGAATCATCCGCAAAGTGGCCGTTGACAAGCTATTCTTGAGAGTCTGGGAGAGAGATCCCTTTAACACGTTGCTAGGAGATAGCATTAGCCAGAAGATATCCAAAGCCCTCAGCAGCTGAAACCGATTTGTTCATGACGCACAACTTGAGGCAAGAGGTGATGAATTTTCAGAGCCACGGCTTTGGCAACGATTTTGTAAGAAACATTGAGAAGCGTGATAGGCTTCCAATTGCAAATATCCTCTGCATCCCCAAGTTTAGGTATGAATTTAATATTTCCTTTATTTATTAAATTTCTTAGGGAATTGGTTTGAAAGGCTTCAAGATAAACATGATGCAAGTCACTCCTAACACAGTCCCAAAGAGCTTTGTAAAATTCACAAGGAAATCCATCAATCCTAGGAGCCTTACCATCGACCATGGAGGAAACAACTTCCTTGAAATCATCAATTGTTAACAATTGATCACAAAAAATAATCTGGGCTGAAGAAAGCATATGTGGCACAATAGCAAGGTAGTCCTAAAGGGCTTGCTAGTGCGCATGCATGGGGTCCTAAGTAGTTAAACCCTATTCATAGTGATGCACAAAATCCTAGAGAATTTTAGGTAGCTCAGAGAGCACCTGGTTACCATCTTTGATTGCTTTAATGCTTGGGGATGAGTGTCTGGCATGAAGAACCAAAAGAAACTCTTTGGAGGCACAATCACCAATTTTGAGCCAGTGAAGCCGAGCCTTAATTTGAGCACCTCTGGTAGAGTAATTATCTGCCACTTGCTTTTGTTGTCTTAAATCTACCACCCTGACTTGATGTGATGGGGAGAAAGGACTGGCCGCCAAAGCCTCCATAGTCATACACAAGTCGGCAGTGGTGGCCTCGTAAGAACGCCGACAAAAGATAGCAAGCTAGTGCCCATAAATGTGCAAGAAACATGCAGTATGAATAATGGCATCATTCCACCAATCAATCTAGCCCATACGACTAGGTGGCCTGCACTCTAAATTCCACACCCGGTGAATGTGGGTCAGGGTGGGCTTGTGACAGAGCAAAGACATGTTCAAGAAGAATTGAGTCTTACATGTGTGAGGTTGACAAGATGCCCATTCAATACAAAAATGAATTGGGAAGCGATCAGAAAGAGTCACATCCACTAATGGCTTAATAGGCAAGGTAGATCTATTGAAGGAAAAAAAAGATTGAGCCGAGATCATAGTACGATCAAGGCATTTAAAGACTTTGTCAGAACCAGCCCTATAATTGCACCAAGTGTGCCAGAGTGGGAATGAGAGTCAGTAGATTCTAGTTAGTTAGTGAATGGTATGGTGGGGTTGAACCTAGTTAGCTTTGTTATTATCCTTGGGATGGATCATGAACAATGGAATGAAAATGGAAGCAGCCCATATTGGGATCAAAAAGCCCCAATTTATTGCGCATGTAAAACCATGCCTCCCTTTCACCCGTTGCCCAACAAAAAGGCAAGGTACCATTCTTTTCATACACCATCTCAACCATGTTGAAATCCCTGTAGAGCAACTAGGTGGCAACTGGAAAAGAATCAACAATCCAGTGCCAAAGCAAGCAACGCTCCATGACATCATTAGAGGCATAAACATTAATAATCCCAAAGGAATGATTCTCAATATTGAGAAGAACCCAGACTACCCATTGGGATGGGTCAACCCCATGGTCCACCACACAAGAATGCAGTCGTGGGGCCAAAAGAGTAGCAGCTCCACCATGACCAACCTCATACAGAGTGCAAAATATAGTACTGGCTGGCCAAATAGAGTGAAAATCCAAAGCAAGCAAGAAACCTAAAATTTTAACTTCCTGGAGACAAAGCACTTCAATCCCTAGGTAATTCTTCAAAGTATTCCTAACAAGATACTTCTTGGATAGGTCAGTTAGACCTCAAACATTCCATGAGATAAAATTCATGGAAAATATTCCATACTTTCAGAATCTTGGTCGTCTTCACCCAAGGAAGATAAGATATTCTTTAAAAACTTCTACAGAATAGAACCAATTTGAATAGAAGTAGAGAATCTTCATTTTTCAGGCACATATTCACCTTCTTCCAGTGGAGACGGGCTGCGAGATCACTGCTGAGTCCCCACTACGGAGAAAAAAGTTGGTTGAGCACACAAAATAGCCGCAAGCTAAGGCATGGCCTTTGACCTGGGTTGTAAAACAACAAAAGTAACTCCTAAGGGAGTAGCTATCCCCTTTTCTAAAGGGTTTGAAACCAGTTTGGTTGGTTCAAGGGCCTTAGGAACTGACCCAGAACCAGATGACTTATTTTTTTGGTTTGAAACCATAGTCCACTTTGTTTTAGCCTAGCAAAAGGCTCTATCAGACAAGGCTTTTCAACATCCCGTGATTGAGAGGATGTACGAGCAACTGTCAAAGGGTAGTCCTTGATCTTGTGGTCAGCTGACTGGCACCGATAGCATGTGTTGGGTAGATTGAAATATGTGACTTTCTGGGTGTGTCTAATATCACTAATTTGAATGTCTATAGACTCATTCAAATCCTTGGATAAATCAACTTCCACACAAACCCTCTTTTGAGGATGGGCTTGGAAGAACCTGTTAGGTTCGATACAAACAACCCTCCCCTAAGAGGAAGCAATATGGTTCAAGAAGGACACACAAGGCAAAGGTAGCCTCGGAAACTCAATCCAGACCAGGACACACATTTTGGAGTCTTCTGAGACAGCAAAATCCTGGGTCCATGCCTAGAAAACAAACAAGGAAGACCAAACATGCCAGGGCCCATGACCCAAAATAACTTGGACATGACTAACTTCCGCAAAGCGGAACAAAAAAAAACCCTTGGTCAGATTTTGGACCATAACAAGGTGAACCCCATGAGGGACCCAGGCCTTGCTGACCTATTCTTTCAACACACTTTCGGGGGGAGTCCTCACAACAAAATAACCCACAAGGGTGTGTTGTTTGAGCCATTGACAAACAAAATCAAAATCGGGTAAAGGTAAACCTACATCAATAGGGGCATTAGAATTCTTACCTCGTGAAAGACTTTCAGAACAAATTTCTGAGGGTATTTGTTCAGTGGGAGAACCATTAAACTGCACTGATGAACCACTAAGACCAACAAAAATTGATGGGTTAGAACTGGTTGAAGGCATAATAAACCCCTAAAAGAACAGTAAATGTGGCCGTACTCAATGAAGAAAACAATTTCCTGTGCAGGAAGCATAGTATGAAGCATGAGGGGCCAGGAATGACCTCAGAAAACAAAAAATCCTAGTAGAGCTCATGTACCGCTATATTTTGAATAACACACCATTTCACAAATCAATGCATTTATAAATAATATGATAATAAACCATCTTTATAAATTAAAGAGGGAATTTAATTTATAATACTTAATAACTAATCCTCAAATGTCATCATTTAAGTATGTTTAAGGATAAAATGATGGACAATATGTATATGTATATCAATAGTTAATACTATCAACTTTTACTTATCCAATGAACTATTTTTAAAAATCAAAGCAATCTTATCACATAGAATCTTATTTTTTTACTATTATAAGATTTGGAATTACCTCTAATCAAAAGGAAGATTTAATATATTTTTCCCACAAATTCACTATCTCAAAAGATATAGAATCATAGTGGACAACATAACTTACCGACACTCTAAGCTATTCCTCACCGTTCTAAGTTCAAAGCAAAAGTATGTTATCCCCACCTAAGCAGCGAATTAAACAACTATTACACATCGCACCCATTTTAATATTGATTGAGTCAGTTTGACAAACCTTGCATGTAATTTGCATGCATGCAAACACACAGAAATAATGAAATACTAATCCTCAATATGCAGATGAACGTGCATGCACCAGAGTAGGATTATCACAGAAGGTAAACATGTAACCGACATATCACGCATATGAAAGAAAAGGTAGAAAGAGTGCATGCTTTCCTCATGCAAAAACTTACATTTTGTGTATTGAAGGATACAAGGTAAGGAAGGGGTTGTTATAACATGCATGAGTTTGGCGCATATAAAAAATCATAGTATACCAAGCATAAAATATCAAATATTAATTATATTTCAATCATCGAATACCATCATGTAACTGTTAGAATGAAATTGAAGTATTCTGTATAGAATATAAATGCGACAGAGAAAGGTCGATAGTCAAGTAAACATGTAGACTACGTGTGAGTATGATCTTTGATCAAGAACTTCAATTCCCCAAATTAAGCAACCCATAGCATCTTAAAAAGGTGAGAATAGAGTCAAACACAAGAGACAATAATTTGTAGCTGCACATGCATTAAATGCATTGGTTTTGAAAGAAAGATAATAAAGAATCATACATATGAAAATGGCCGAAAATAAATGGAATTTATGAATAGTGGCAAATAGATAGTATGTGCCACATGGATTCCAATCACATCACCCATGTAGGAAAAATCATTAGATCCCACAGATGGTCGAAGGAAGAAAACTAGTTTATAAAAGACTAAGGGAGATAAGTTGATAGTTAAAGTCCACCACCAATCTGAAACAAAATAAGAGTCTGAAAAGGCAGAGAGAAACTTCATACCCAAACATGCATAGAAATGAATCTCAAAACTATTTCTCATGTAGACCCAAAGGAAAGAGAATAGAAAAAGAACACAAGGACATACACAAATTTTGTTTTGGCAAGAATTATAAGCAATAAATCTACCCGAACCACTATACGAAAGCCAAAGAATGATAAAACCAATTTCTATGCAAAGATGCATCTTTTGAAAATAGACTGGAAAGATTTTAATCTTTACCAGTCATAGAAAAAGTTTTAAAGAGGAGGACACCAAAAGTAAAGGTGTTGTCAACATCACTCCAATCCTACAATTCTAGAGAATGAGAAATGGCATAAAGATTACTGCGCACAAAGTCTGCAGAGAATTTGGATAAGGGGTTTTGATAAATCTCATGAAATTTTACAGATTTGAGGCTAAGATTTCAAGGGTCCTCTTTTCATTCTTGAAATTTTTGTTTTATCCCAAATAAACTAATTTACGGATTTCGTTTTCTATGTTGTGCATGCAGGTTTCAAGAGAAGTTCTCACAAATATTCCAAACAAGATTTTCAAGAAGAATTTTGGCAAGATTCTATTAAAACGAGCTTGAAATTTAAAAGAAGAAAACTTGAAATGCTTTTTGCAATCGAGCAACGGTGAAGAAAAACCTCAAAGTTCAATCCATAGAACATTCACAGTCTGATTATGACCTTCAATGATAAATTTTCAACCTTTTCCCCAAAAAATCCCCAAAAAAATATAGAAGAAAAATTTCCCGTAGAAACCTCCCTCCCCTTTTGAAAATCAATTTCTCTTTTAAATATAATTCATGCATGCAAATTTCAAATTCCATTCAATTTGATCAGTCAGTTCAACTTTTCGAACACAATTATCAAAGAAGATATTATGCCACTTAAATTAGAACTGACTATTTTAGTTTTCAAAAACATCTAAATTGCACAAACAAATTAATTACAACTAATCAACCTTTTGAAAATAATATATTTTAATATTCCACCTTTTATTCCACAATAATCTAAAAATAAATTTTCAAATATAAACATTGTAATTTAATCATTAATCATAACATTACCATTAAATCTAAACCATTAAATTAATCTAAACATAATAAAACATGATGGATATAACATGACATAACAACAATGATAGTACAACAAATGTATAACAACATAGCATAAGGGTGATAAATGATACTCATTCTTTTCAGAACAATGGTTCATGATAGAGGACAAGTGTATTTCCCTTCAATGAATTCCATTAGGCCATGGCACGCTCAGACCTAACAAGCAGGTGGAATCGATGCCTATACCTAAAAGCTGCCTCACACTACATAGTCAATCAAAATAACATGTACATATATCAAGACACACCATGAAGTAGAATTGCGGCATAGCAGGGCACTCACAAATGAGTACTACTAAATTGTCTCCTTCATCGAACTGATGTATAGCATCTAACGTTAATCACATCATAGTACCATCATAAATATAACAGAGCATCATAGGTCATCATAAAAATGTCATCTCACATAAGTAAACAAAGCACCATAAAGTAAACTATATCATCAACTCAGTTTCAGAACTGGTCATGTAAACCATGACACAACAAATCAAAGTAACATAGACTCAAGCAACTAAATACTAATAGTAACTCAAAACAATTGAAATAGAAATTTCATCAAGAGGGTCACTACATCCTCCTCCCCTAGGATGATGCTTACTCCCAGAAGCCTACAACCAAGCATGGGTCATGCGAACCCTTATAACCAGGAGATTCATCTTAACCTTAACCAATTTTCTCATCCTCTGAGAGAACACTCCTCGGGGTCTTCATTAATTCAAAATCAGTTTTCTTAGATGAGGAAGTTTGAGCTCCCAGGGTCTCATTTTCCTCTTTAAATAATCAAGGTGTGTTTTTCCCACACCCAAGCGGCTAATCCTTGATAGCAAAGGTTTTCCTACTCATGGGATCTTGCTTCACATCTTTACTTTCATTACCCTTCTCTAACTTAAGATGAGTGAGGAATTGGCTTAATGCGTCTTCGTAAGGATCCCTCACAAAATTTACAAGAGGATTTGGTTGCTCGCCAAGTTCACTTTCATGTGAAATCTATGGAGAAGTGTCTTGGTGATTAGTTTCATGACCACCACCACGGCCTTGTGCACGACCTCTATCGTGACATCTAGGAATGATCCTATACCAAGCCCAATGTGAAGTCTCAATTTAAAGGCATAAGAAACCAATAAAAACACACACACACACACACACAAGAATCTACAATCTAGGAGAACCTAGTGGGCTCACACGAACTAGAGCTCCCAGTTTTATAACCTTGGATCTGATACCAAGTTGTAATGCCCCATTGTGGAACCCAGGAAATGCTAAACATTCAATATTTTTTTTTTAACATTTAATAATAACATGTGATTACTACCTACATAAATTATCTAGGGTTCCACAACTATGCTACTAAAGTAAATAGACATCATAACACAACAAGAACTATATAAATCAATTAATGTGAATAGTCATGTTCCAAAACATTACAATAAGTGAGATTGTGACAAATCTCAAAACATTACAAGTATCAATACAATGAAACCTCATGTAACATTATGAGTGTGTACAATGAAGAATAAGATCAAGAACAAAAGATGACCATGTCCACAAACTCTTTTGACAAACAATTTCATGAATGATTTGTATCTAGGATCCTACCAAGAACATGCATGTCTCGAACAATATCACCTACAAGGGGACCCAGTGGAAGATGTGCCATGTTTCTCCCAACCGTGTGGAAATCGAAAGCCCACCCCCCATGCTAGGAGATAGAACAGGTGCTCAAGTCAAAACAGACAACAAGAAGAAACATCACACAACACATGGTCGACATACATGGTAGCACAATGACAATACAACTAACATACTCCCAAAGGCAATGCTCCAATCACAAATGACTCTACACAAGAGAACTAACAAGTGTACAAGGACAGGAGTGTCATCAAACAAGATGGACATGGGTTACCCAATGGGATCTTCATAGGTTACCATCCCCCTTACTTGGTTAAACCTTGGCAACCTCAACCAATCCCCATCTCCAACTCTCATTCATGCAGGATCAACATACCTTTCAAAGGGACAGGATAGTTGATCTTAGCTATTCTAGGCCTTCCCACTCATCCCAAGCCTAAATGAGAACTTGAGCTATGAATGAGGCTAACTTATCTATATTAATATGAGATGCTACCAAAAACCCCTAAAAGCTTAATTAAGTTATCACTTGGTTTACCAACTTCCGATAGGTCACCCCTGCAACCACTTTTGGGTCCGGCCCCTAATGGAAGCCACTTCTCCTAAATTACAGCTTCTCAAAATGACTCAACAATAAAGCCAACATGCCTATAACAAAAACTCCTTTACACAAAGACTCAATGTCATTGGAAATAAACAGTAACATTAAATATCTCAAGACCAACCAAAAGACATCCATGGAAAAGATTTTTCGAACAACACATTTCCATATCAGGGAATACAAATGTATAGAATAAAATCACAAGAAGATAAAACTACATGGCTCATGTCTTCACATTAAATATAATACAAAATATATGTGCAACAATAATCATGAATCGAAACAAAACCTCAATTTAACGCCTCTAGAAGACAATAAACTAAACACTTCTTTTTAATACCAGATATAAGAATGGATTCTAAATAAGAAATATCATTTGAGAATTGTTAATAATTTCCATTCAAGATTCACCAATCATAAAAGTTTAATTTAATACATTTAACCTCATTGAACGAGATTATAATCGATTCTTCCATATAAAGTGGTACTTTTATTCACATACATTCATATAACAATAATAATAATTCATACTTTAATAATCAACATATAATTTCATTGTAATAAATAAAAAAACTTAACATTCAAATATTAGCATTTCCTTTGTATTTGGATTAATAGACCACCTCATATTTAATGTATTTAAATTTTGAATAACATACCATTTCATAAATCATTGTATTTATAAATAATATTATAATAAACCATTTTTATAAATTAAAGAGGGAATTTAATTTATAATACTTAATAACTAATGCTCCAATGTCATCATTTAAGTACGTTTAAGGATAAAATAATGGACAATATGTATATGTATTTAAATAGTTAAAACTATCAACTTTTACTTATCTGATGAACTATTTTTAAAAATCAAAGCAAGATTATCACATAAAATTTTATTTTATTTACTATTATAAGATTTCAAATTACCAATAATTAAAAAGGAAGATTTAATATATTTGCCCCACAAATTCACTATGTCTCAAAAGATATAGAATCATAGTGGACAACATAACTTACCGACACTCTAAGCTATTCCTCACCATTCTAAGTTCAAAGTGAAAGCATGTTATCCCCACCTAAATAGAAAATTAAACAAATATTACACATCGCACCCATTTTAATATTGATTATGTTGGTTTGACAAACCTTGCATCTAATTTCCATCTATGCAAAAACACAAAAATCACGAAATACTAATCCCCAATATGTAGATGAGCGTGCACGCATCAGAGAAGGATTATGACATAAGGTAAACATGTAACCGCGCATCAGGCGTATGAAGGAAAAGGTACAAAGAGTTCATGCTTTCCTTATGTAAAAACTCGCGTTTTGTGTACTGAAGGGTACAAGTTAAGGAAAGGGCTGTTATAGGATACATGAGTTTCGCACATGCAAAAATCATAGTATGCAAACCATAAAATATCGAATATAAATTGTATTTCAATCATCGAGTACCATCATATAACTTTCAAAATGAAATCAAAGTATTCAGTACAAAATATAGATGTGGGAGAGAAAGGTCGATAGTCAAGTAAACATGCAGACTACATGCGAGTTTGATCTCTAATCGAGAACTTCAATTCCCTAAACCCGCAACCGATAGAATCTTAAAAAGGTGAGAATAGAGTCAAACACAGGAGACAATAATTTGTAGTCACCCATGCATTAAATGCATGTGTTTTGAAACAAAGATAATAAATAATCATACATATGAAAATGGCTAAAAACAAATGGAATTTATCAACAATGGTAAATAGATAGTATGTGCCACATGGATTCCAAGCACATCATTCATGCGAGACAAATCGTTAGATCCCACAGACGGTTAAAGGAAGCAAATGAGTTTATAAAAGACTAAGGGAGCTAAGTTGATAGTTAAATTCCACCATCGATCTGAAACAAAATAAGAGTTTGAAAAATAAGAGAGAAACTTCATACCCAAACATGCATAGCGACGACATCCCAAAAACTATTTGTCATGCAAAACCAAAGGAAAGAGAATAGAAAAAACACACAAGGCCATACATAAACTCTGTTATGGCAGGAATTATAAGCAATAAATCTACTCGCACCACTATTCATTCCAATTAAGAAATCGGAGGAATGATAGGACCAATTTCTATGCAAAGATGCATCTTTTGAAAACTGACCTACGAGCTTTGAATCTTTACTAGTCATAGACAAAGTTTTATAGAGGAGGAGACCAAAATTAAAGGTGTTTTCAACATCACTCCTATCCTACACTTTTAGAGAACGAGAAATGGCATAAATACTACTACACACAAAGTATATAGAGAATTTGGATAAGGGGTTTTGATAAATCTCATGAAATTTTATGGATTTGAAGCTAAGATTTCAAGGGTCCTCTTTTCATTCTTGAAATTTGCATTTTATCCCAAATAAATTAATTTATGGATTTTGTTTTCTATGTTGCACATGGAGGTTTCAAGACAAGTATTCATAAATAATCGAAACAAATTTTCAGCAAGAATTTTGGCAAGATTCCATTAAAACGAGCTTGAAATTTAAAAGAAGAAAGCCTGAAAAGATTTCGGGAATTTAGAAACAGTGAAGTAAAACCTCAAAGTTTAATCCACCAAACTTTCGTAGTCCGATTACAACCTACAATGATAAATTTTCAACTTTTTCCAAAACAAACCCTAGAAAAATACAGAAGACAACTTTCTCGTGAAAACCTCCCTCACTATTCAAAAATCAATTGCTCTTTTAAATACAATTCACCCACGCAACTTTCAAATTGCAGGCAATTTAATCACTGAGTTCAACTTTTCAAACATAATTATCAAAGAATATATTGTGCAACTTAAATCACAACTAACTATTTTAGTTTTCAAAAACATCTAAATTGAACAAACAAATTAATTACAACTAATCAACCTTTCACAAATAATATATTTTAATATTTCACCTTGAATTCAACAATAATATAAAAATAACTTGTCAAATTTAAACATTGCAATTTAATCATTAATCATAACATTACCATTAAATCTAAATCATTAACTTAATCTAAACATAGAATTATAAAACGTGACAGATATAACATGACATGAAAATAATGAAAGTATGACAAACGAACAACAATATAGCATAAGAGTGACAAATGATACTCATTTTTTTCAAAACCATGGTTCATGATAGAGGACAAGTCTATCTCCCTTCAAATAATTTCATTGGGCCATGGCAGACTCAGATTTGACAAGCAGGTGGATTCGATACCTATATCTGAAAGATACATCACACTACATAGTCAATCAAAAAAACATTGTACATATATGAAGACAGACCGTGAAGCAAAATCATGACATAGCATGGCACTCATGAATGAGTACTGCTAAAATGTCTCCTTCATCGAACTGACTTATATCATCTAACATCAACCACATTATAGTACCATCACAAACATAGCAGAGCACATAGGTCATCATAACAATGTCATCTCACATAAGTAAAGAAAGCACCATAAAGTAAAGTGTATCATCAACTAAGTTTCACAACTGGTCATGTAAACCATGACACAACACATAAAAGTAACATAGTCTCAAGTAACTAAATACTAATAGTAACTCAAAACAACTGAAATATAAATGTTATCAGGAGGGTCACTACATCCTCCCCCGTAGGATGAGGCTTACTCCTGAAAGTGTACAACCAAGCATGGGTCACGTGAACCCTTATAACCAGGAGATTCATCTTAACCTTAACCAATTTTATCATCCTTTGAGAGAGAACACTCCTCGAGGTCTTAATCAGATTCTACATCGGTTTTCTTAGATGAGGAGGGTTGAGTTTACAAGGTCTTCTTTTCCTCTTTATAGAATAAAGGTTCATTTTTCCCACACCCAAGCGGCCCATCCCTGATAGCAGAGGGTTTTCTACTCTTGGGAGCTTGCTTCACATCTTTACTTTCCTTACCCTTCTCTAACTTAAGATGAGCGAGGAACTGGCCTAATGTGTCTTCACAAGGATCCCTCACCAAATTTACCTTAGGATTTGGCTGCTCACCAAGTTCACTTTCATGTGAACTCTATGGAGAAGTGTCTTGGTGATTAGTTACATGGCCACCACCACCGCCTTGTCCATGACCTCTACCATGAAATCTAGGAATGATCCTACAGCAAGCCCAATGTTGAGTCTCAATTTAAAGACATAAGAAATGAAGAAAAACACACACAAAAGCACAAGAATCTAACACATAGGACAACCTAGTGAGCTTGCATGAACTAAAGCACTCAGTGTTAGAACCTTGGCTCTGATACGAAGCTATAACACCTCGTTCTAGAACCTAGGAAATGTTATGTTAATAATGCTAAACATCCAAATATATTTTTTTAAAACATTTAATAACATGTGATTACAACCTACATAAATGCTCTAGGGATCCACAACTATGCTACTAAAGTAAATAGACATCATAACACAACAAGAACTATATAAATCAATTCATGTGACTAGTCATGTTCAAAAACATTACAATAAGTGAGATTGTGACAAATCTTGAAATATTACAAGTATCAATACAATGAAACCTCATGTAACATTATAAGTGTGTACAATATAGAATAAGATCAAGAACAAAAGATGACCATGTCCATGAACTCATCCGACGAAAAACTCTATGAATGATATGTATCTAGGATCATACCAAGAACAAGCATGTCTTGAACAATATCACTTGCAGGGGACTCAATGGAAGATGTGGAATGTTCATCCCAACCATGTGGAACTCAAAATCCCACCCCCCATGCTAGGAGATAAAATAGGTCCTCAAGTCAAAACAGACAAAAACAAGAAACATCACACAACACATGGTCAACATACATGACATCACGATGACAAGACAATTGACATACTCCTAGAGGCAACACCATAATCATAAATGACTCTACACAAGAGAACTAACAAGTGTACAAGGACAAGAGTTTCATCACACAAGCTCGACATGTGTTACCCAATGGGATATTAATAGGTTACCAACCCCCTTACTTGGTTAAACCCTAACAACCTCAACTGATCCCTGACCCTCACTCTCACTCATGTAGAATGAAAATACGTTTCGAAGGGACAAGACAATTGATCTTTACCATTCCAAGCCTTCTCACTCATCCCAAACCCAAACAAACACTTGATTCATGAAGTAGGATAACTTATCTTTATTAATATGAGATTTAATGCCCTGCCAAGTAACCTTAAAGGAAGTTGCAATTAACATCATAAGCGAACCAATTTTTTTTTTATAAAGTGCATTTAACATACACATTCACTTACTAATTAACAACAACCTCTAAGGCTACAAGGTTAGGATTACTTAAACCCACATATACATATTACATATAACCATAGCCTATGAACTTTACGAAATAAACATCATACATCATAAAAATACCACATAACATAATAAGATAATCAACCAAGATACAATCTCATAAACATTATCTTAATCCAATAGTTACATCACTCATTCCCAGAATGAGACACTAGTACAAATGTGTTACAATTACATAACTCCACCTCATAATCATAAGAAGGATAAAATAACTTATATAAGTTAAAATATTACAATACAAGATAATACAACAAGAACCGCGAGCTGTCCATCTGGATGTCTCGCCACCAAGTACTAAAGATCGATGGGGACCCAACGGTTTTGGTGCATGTTCCACCCAACCAATGTGGTACCCGAAGGCCCACCCCCTATGCTAGGAGATAGTAACAAAGTAACAAGGACAAAGATTCTACTACCTCTAACCAAAAGAAGACTCAAACTGACTCATACTGTTATAACCCACCAAATGAATTAACAAGTACAACTCATTCACCATACAAGTACGAATCAAGTACAACTCAAGTACAATACAAGTACAGATCAAATACAATACAAGTACAATACAAGTACAACTCCAACATCACTGAAATAGGTCACATTGCTTCCAGACATAAAGTAGATCAAGTATGTTCAAATAACCATACACATAAAATAATTAACAACAGTTGTCATAGATAGAATGTCATCGCAAGGTTTGTCATGAGATCTCCTCTGGGCATTCTTCATAGGCTCTGGCACAAGTAATCCTGGTGGTCTCAACCGAATCCCGGCACTCATACTCACTCATGCAGAATCAACTACCTCTCGCAAGAACAAGATAGTTGATCTTGCCATTCTAGGCCTTCTCACTCATCCCAAGTCTAAACAAGCTCTTGTGTCTATGAGTGAGGATTAAATTATCTTGATTTATGTGAAGTTAATCCTAATATTTTAAGTACATTATTTTAATTATCACTTGTTTAAATCACTCTTGAAGGTTATCCAGTTTACCTCTTTGGGCTCTGGCGCCTAACAGAAGCCACTCTTTTATTCGACAACACACACCAAAACAATCCACCAAGGGAACCACAAGTGCATACCAACTAGGCATCATAATCCACTCCAACACAAGGAGGATACAAATAATAGAAACTCACTCCAAACATCTTGGAGGCAATAACACATAGTCCACTCCTTTCACAGGAGGTACAAAAGATCCCACTCCAAACATCTTGGAGGCAATAACACATAGTCCACTCCTTTCATAGGAGGCAACAAGATGAAACCACATAACAAGGTCACTCCATACAAGGAGACACAGATCCCATAATCCGCTCCTAAACCAAGGAGGAGCAAACATCCTCGTTCATGAAAACCGGGTAAAACTGAATATGCACTACCCAAGGAAAATAACTAGATGGCATAAAGATTCAACAACCCTTATCCTCTAAGTTCTTCTGGAACACTTCTAATTTAGGACTAACACTAAATCCAAAAACCAACAATACAACTTGACGACATAGCAACAAAAACATTCAAGTCATCAATCAAATCTAATATTTGGATTTCCTAAATCCATACTCATTCAATAGGTAGTGTTGACAAAGTCAAAAACATGATAAGTAAATCATCTAAAATAATTATGACCCCTATTTCCCTTTTCATTATTGGAAATCTAAAACAATTAAACTTACTTCCCTTTACTAAATACAAAGAATTAAATCCTTTAAGATAAGCATGAGGAAAATACTACTTTTCGATATACTAAATCCATATCTCTTTCATAATCCAATCACAATGATTCAATTAATCTAAATAGAAATTAATAAATAACATAATTGATTGCTTCATCAATAAAACAACTTCTTAATTTACTTTTAAATCGACACAAATCCATGCAAATAAACTCTTTCCATTTCCTAACCAAATCTTACATCTTATTCAATTTTCTATTTAACACATTCAATCACTTTAATATAATAACATATTGTTTCTCTATCCATTTTCCATATACACTAATCAATCCAATTTTAAATCTCTATTCAATAATATATTGCATTCTTTAAATCAAATATTTAACTCTTTCAATTAAACTTTAACAAGCCATTTTAAAATAACAATAATTTCCCATATGTTTATAATTTTAATTCCACTAATCTAATATACAAATTTTATTTAAAATAATATAAATAAATATAATACTTTAGTATTATAAATTATAATATAAAATATTATTAAATAATATTTTAATATTATAATAACAATACATAAAATATTAATATTTATAAATATCAATTTATTATTATTTTATTTTCAAAGCAGCCATAGGAAAATAATTTAACAGTAGTCTCATGTTTCAAGTATAACTCAAAAACTACGATCTGGGTATTTGAGATTTTTTGACAAGGATGAGAAAATTTTAAGATTAAAAAGCCCTTTAACTTTCCTAAAAACCCAGTTTGTGAAGATGGAGTTATAGGCGTCGCAACCAGACCATTTTACCATGAAAATATAACTATACTGCAGATTTTAAAATCCGATTTTTAATAATAAACAGAGGGTTTCATTTTCTAAAAACATTCTAAATGTATTGTTCAATCTCTATGTTTGATTTCAATAACAACAAAATCAATTTCCCCAAATAATTTAAATTCAACTAAAGTTTTCACAATTTTCACTCAAGAATTTTCACAAGCAAAAACTATAAATTTGTTTAATTCTTTTCTTCTAATATCAAATTTATTTTCTAAAACAGATTTAACAAACAAATCTTTAATCATTACTATTTAAAAAAAAACAATCAAGAACAATAAAACACAAAGAGGAAAACCTGGTATAAGAAGCTACAGGAAGAGATGAATTTTTGATGCAAGCCTCTTCCAAGGATTTCTTGAATTTTCTTCAATCCTCCAATGAATCCAATCCAAAATCCAACAAATGCAAACAATCTTTCTTTCAATCAATTCTACAATCAGACTTTCTTCAAACCCTTGTGCAAATTTTCCAAAATTTCTTCCCTGCTGTAAAAATGTATTTCTTTCTAAAAAACTTTCTGTTTCCCTAAAATTAAAACATATATTCTTATAAATCAAAAATACCTAATTCAACCCTAATTCACATTACATGCAAATTAGATATTTCAATTTCAATTTCAATTTCAATATTTACAACCCTAATTCACATTACATGCAAATTAGATATTTCAATTTCAATTTCAATTTCACTTTCAATTTCAAATTTCAATTTTAATTTCAATTTCACTTTTCAAAAAACCCACTTTCAATGTAAAATGCAATTTCAAATAATAAATTAATTTCCAAAGTTGCAACCAATTTCCCAAATAAACATTTAATTACAATTTCTAATTTAATTCCCACACATTGGAATTGAATTTCAAAATTAATTCTTATTCTTTTATTTCCTTTCATTCTCTTGCATCACGTTTAATTAATTAATTTAATTATTTAATAACTAAATTCAACCCCCTTGGATTAAATTTATTTAATTAAATAATTTAAATATAAACTTTTATCCACATTGCATTATTTAAATTAAGTAATCATCAACATGATTTAAATGCAATTATTCTAAATATCTATTTCCAAATCAAGAATTCTTCAGAATTAAATAACATCAAAGCAAGACCAGACAATGACTCGACACACACAAGTGACGACACACTAAGGCTAGGGTGTAAACTTGACACATGTTACCTAGCTACTATCTCCCGTTCAACTTAACCGTTGGATCGGCACGCTCAAACCTATGAAACCAGGTGGAGTCGATGTCATGTACCTGCAATCCTGCAACCAAGTAAACAATATCATACAATATATCCAGCATATAATACACACCGTGAAGAAGAAATTACGGATTCGCAGGGCGCTCACAAGCGAGTGATGCGAAACCGTCCTCTTCACCAATACACTCATCGAAACTGACACTTCCATCATAATTCCAATAATCTCGTAATAACATCTCATGTTAACTCTACAACATCATTAATCCCTAATACAAGTGAAACAATAATCAGATAACTACATCCCACAATAATAGTTGTCGCTCAATAGTAGTGATCAAATCATCATACCAAAATGTATCTACTATCAAAGTAACTGCAACCAAACATAGCATAAAGCAACTTGAACAAGAAACAAAACAGAGGGGTATTACATGAGATGCTACTCGAAACCCCTAAAAGTGTAATTAACTTATCACTTGGTTTACCAACTTCTGATAGGTTACACCTGCAACCACTTATGGGTTCAACCCCTAACAAAAGCCACTTCTCCTAAAGTGCAACTTCTGAAAATGACTCAACAATAAAGCCAACATGCATGTAATAGAAAACTCCTTTACACAAATACTCAAAGTCATTAGAAATAAACAATAACATTAAATATCTCAAAACGAACCAAAAGAAATGCATGGAAAATGTTTTTCAAACAACTCACTTCCATATCATGGAATACAAATGTATAGAATAAAATCACAAGAATACAGAATGTGCATCTCTCACATCTTCACATTAAATATAATACTAAATATCCGTGCAACAATAATCATGAATCAAAACAAAACCTCAAGTTAACGCATCTAGAAGACAATAAGCTAAACACTTCTTTTTATTACCAGATACAAGAATGGATTCTAAATAAGAAATAGCATTTGAGCATTATTAAGAATTTCCATTCGACATTCACAAATCATAAAAGTTTAACTAAAAATAGCATCGTTGAACAAGAGTATAATCGATTCTTCCATATAAAGTGGTACTTTTATTCACATCCATTCATATGATAATACTAAAAATTCATACTTGAATAATCAACATATACTTTCATTGTAATAAATAAAATAACTTAACATTCCAATATTAGCATTGCCTTTGTATTTTTCTTAATAGACCACCTCATATTTGGGTATGTATAGGATCATCATGGAAAAATTAGGCCCTTAAGTGGCGATAAAATTAAGAAAAATGAGAGTTAGGCAACTTGACGTAAAAATTTGAATAAGTTATCCATATTATTTCAAAAATATGTAATTATAGAATCTGTAGGAAATTGAATGTAGTTTCTAAACTACTAGGTTTATTTTTATTTTTTTAAAATCTATTTGGTGAAAATTTGAAAATTCAATGTAGTAGTATTTAAATTTTAGGAAAAAAATAAGAAGTACGTGTCTGTCTGGCCACCCTAACCACAATAAAATGATAATATTTCTTTATAATATTTTATATATAAGTAGATTACTCATGTCCCGTTGCGATGCATATTTTTTTGCAATTTATTTGCAAGTAAATAATTAATTATGAATTTTTTATTACAACTTTTAAAAAATATAAAAACTCATATGTCTAACCACCTTAACTTGGTCAAAGCTTCATGAAATTTATTTTTTATTTTTTTAATCCTATGGTATGTGATGCATATTTCAGATTCAAAAAAGGTGATAATGTTTGAAAGCTATAGATGTTTTTCAATTAGCCTATCAATTAGGACTTTAGTCGTAATTCAAATAGAAAATGAATAATAAGTATTTATTAAATTCAACGTAAAGCATAATTTATATTGGTGGAAAGCTGAAAATTTCCTTTAAAAACCCTTTTCATTTCATCAATTTTGGGTAAAAAAAAGTCATCAGCCAGTGCCCCTCCACTTTTGGCCCTTCGTGTCGAGTGAGTAAGTTGTTCATTTGTGACTTGTGAGGTCATGTTGATTTTTTCATTCAAATTAATGAGCCAATTAATGTGTATCAATTATTTGACATGGTTGTGGTTCATTGTCATTTAGTCGTATTTGTAACGTAAATTTAATTAAATTATTAAATTAGTAACACAATTTAAGTAACTAGTTATTAAGGTTATAATGATTTGATAGTTATACTATTATTTTATTAAAAATGAATGTGTAAATAAAAATAAAAATTTACATTTATAAATAATTGTTATTTTAAATTAAATATATAGTGGATTAATAATCCACTTATTAATAAAGTTTATTTTTAAATTTAAAATATTTTGATGAGAGGTATTTAATAAAATATTACATTTGAAATAATAAAATTCAAAAAAATATATGTAATTAAAAGTTTTACCCCAACCATAGTAATTTATTTAAATTAAATAGTATGATATATATTATTTAATGGGTAAATTATTAAAATATGGGTACCGTAAGAGTTAGTAAATTTGATAGTTGAGTTAGATTTCTTATTTAACTAAAATGTAATTTTTCCTAACAAGTGGAAAAGCATGGGAAAAGTAAATTGTCAGGTGGAGGAAAGAATTTAGAGAAATTTCTACATGTCTTATTGGTTATCGATAAACTTTAGAAACTCTTCTTTAAATTTTTTTCGGGGAATTCGGAGGAGAGATACGGGAATTGTCAACAAAAAAAATTGTTTCTCTGTAGAGGACTCTCGTAACTCAGCTTTCCTTATCCATTTGAAAACATCATATTTAGGTTGGTGATTTTAATTTGAACTCTCATTATTCCGTTGTTTGCATTTAAATGAAAATTGCAGCTTGCATTGTCTCATAGGCAAAAAGAGTAAATTAATATTTTTATTTTTATATATATTAAATATATAAATATATTTATATGTGTGTATATATGTGCATATATATGTATATATATGTATTTATATTTGTATATATATATTTATTAAGATATGTTTAATTCATGATTTTAATTTAAAGAAGTTTGCTTGTATAAAAAGCTCATTCAATTAATATAATGAATAATTCGTTTATGGTTGAAAATACATAATTAGATATTTGTAGGTTGCTAAATTTATATATATATGTAAAGAGATGTACATGTTAGAATCATAAATTTAGAGAAATTAGTGTGAACAAAAATGTATTAGTTGTGATTTTTTTTTTTTTAAGTAGGCTTACTCATTTTAGCAGTGAGGTTAAAACATATATTTATATTTATTGTCTTTTAACAACAAAGTAGTTATGTTAAGTTATATTTTATGATAAATATATTTAAATATGTATATGCATGTATTGTGATTATCATTAAAGAGAAAATTAGTTAGTCAGGAATCTTAGTTAGTTGATTATTTAATTTAATGCATTAAAAATAGAAAATGAGGGTTAGATTTAATATATTGTGCTTAAGTTAAAAAAGTTAGTTGATTATTTAATTTAATGGTCGAAAATAGAAAATGAGGGTTAGATATAATATATTATATTTAAGTTAAAAAGTTAGTTGATTATTTAATTTAATGCATTAAAAATAGAAAATGATGGTTAGATTTAATATATTGTATTTAAGTTAAAAATTTAGTTGATTATTTAATTTAATGCGTTAAAAATAGAAAATGAGGGTTAGATTTAATATATTGCATTTAAGTTAAAAAGTTAGTTGATTATTTAATTTATTATACTTAAAATAGGAAGAAAAAAATGATAGATAGATGTAATATGGTATTTTGAAATAAGTATATTTTATGTTTATTTTCTTCATTCTCATTTCAATTTTTGGTATTCTTGATGTAAGTTGGCAATATTAAAATCAAGATCAATTTGTGCATAAAATGTGTGATTGGATATTTTTAGATTTTGTTTATAATTTCTTCTTTTATAAAAAAAGAATATAGATTGTGGATAGGGTTTTACTTTTGGTTATCATTATTTGTGATATATGGTCTTTATGTTCATTTGATATTGGAAGTTTCTTATCTATGGGATTACTATCTATAGCTCTGTAATTATCATATTAGTTTCTTTATGGGTGTGTAAAGGATTCGTTAAAGATGGCTTAAATGATCATTATAACTTATCACTTTAATGTAATTGTTTATTAAAATAATTCCTAATAGTTTATCTTTAGAAAAATGTGATGGTGATTCAAACATTCTTTGAAATTTATTGCTCTAGATCCTTAGTAAAACTTAAAAGATGATTTAAATGTTCTAAAATGTTTATTGGGATATTTAGAAAATGTGCTTAGATAACTTCTTTAGATATTTTAAATTACTTCTTGATGAATGAATAGATAAAATATATTTGATTGTTTATTATTCTTAAGGTTTATTCATTGAAGGTATTCATGTGTCTAAAGGTGGGTTTTGGATGTTTTCATTTTGATGCTTATTTTTTTGTGTTATCTTGATTTGAGATTTTATTCATTGAGCTTGTGTTGGACTTTATTTGGAAACTTGTATTCCATTGACATACCCTCATTTGGGAGTTCTTGGGTAGTTGTCTACTTGGGCTTCTAAAGGAGGGGAAAGAAAATGTTGCTTTATAATTGGTTTTTGTGTTGTTCTTAGTGAATTGTTGTTCATATTCTCGAATTGATTTATGGGTTTAGCCTTCCACTTAAAGTGGATTTTCTATGAATTTTTAGTGTGAGATGGTACATGCCTCACTGGATGTGTTTACTTTTGGGTTTTGATATTTTGCACAAGTTGGCTTACCCCATTTATGATTTTGGGTTACTGCTAGAAGGGAGAGTGGCTTCCCACAGGGGTCGAAACCCTAAGTGGTATCCTGGGTAATTCGTGCAGAATTTGAGTAATCAAGTGATAATATAATAAATAATTAGGGGGATGGGTAGTATACCCACACTAATTATAAAAGATAATGGATGCCTCTCTCATAGCCCAAGTTATCGTTTAGGCTTGGGATGAGACGAGAAGGCCTGGAATGGAAAATCAACTAGTCTTTTTGAAAGGCGAGTTGATTCCACATGTGTAAGAATGGGGGCCGAGGATCGCTTGAGGTTGCTAGGGTAACCTAGGGTGGGGGGTGGTGACCTATGAAGATCTGCATTGGGTAACCCATGTTAGGCCATGTGATGACACTCCACCCTTAAGCAACCATGTATATTTGTTGTGTTTCCCCGTGTTTCTTTTGTTCCTCTGAAATTGGTTGTGGTCTTCTGTTTATCGTTGCTCTTGTTTATTGAGTCTTGTTGTCATTGTTATCTTGATTGTTGTGGTTGAGCGTCTTTCTTGTCAATTTCTAGCATGGGGGGTGGGTCTTCAGACTCATGTGGTCGGGTGGAACATGCTATGCACCCCATTTGGTTCCCAGTTAGTGTTCATAAAGTGTAGAGTTGATGTTGTTGCAGATGAACCAGAGCTTCACCACAGTTCAGTTGTACCATGATCATTTACATAACTTTCTTGTAATTGATGTATCATCTCCTCTTTGTACAAGGAAGCACTGATGTGCTTGTGTAATCTTGAAAGGATGTAACTTCATAGTGATGTATATGTACGTTTTGATTTGATCAATGTAATGAATGGATAGTATTTATTTCATCATGTGTTTCATATATAGATGATTCTCTTTATTGTATTCTGATGAATGTCTATACATGGTTCACTTATCCTTTATCATGGTTTATAATTTAATTTTAGAATTTGTTCGTTGTCATATGAGTGTAGGTTTTGTAATGGTGTTCCATGTACCCTAGAGGATGTAGTTGATAGTGTAATTGTTTAATTTATTTACATGTAATGTTTGTTCATGTGCATCCTATGTAATGTTCTCCTCTTAAAATAAAATAAAAATTGTGTGGAAATTTGTAAGTTTAGGTTATCCTTTGGGGTTAGCACGGTGGGGCATTACAAGCCACATGGGCCATCATATCAATTACATATCACAACTTTTTGGCCCATCATGATCCTGCACATACCCATTTAATGTATGTATATTTTGAATAACATACCATTTCACAAATCAATGCATTTATAAATAATATAATAATAAACCATTTTTATAAATTAAAGAGGGAATTTAATTTATAATATTTAATAACTAATACTCCAATGTCATCATTTAAGTATGTTTAAGGATAAAATGATGGACAATATGTATATGTATATAAATAGTTAATACCATCAAATTTTACTTATCCGATGAACTATTTATAAAAATCAAAGCACTTGATTATCACATAAAATCTTATTTTATTTACTACTATTACAAGATTTAAAATTACCTATATAATCAAAAGGAAGATTTAATATATTTGCCCCAAAAATTCACACTGTCTCAAAATATATAGAATCATAGTGGACAACATAACTTACCGATACTCTAAGCTATTCCTCACCGTTCTAAGTTGAAAGAAAAAGCATGTTATCCCCGCCTTAGAAGTGAATTAAACAACTATTACACATCACACCCATTTTAATATTGATTGAGTCGGTTTGACAAACCTTGCATGTAATGCGCATGCATGTAAACACACAAAAATCATGAAATACTAATCCCCAATATGTAGATGACTGTGCATGCACCGAAGCACGATTATGATAGAAGGTAAACATGTAACCGACGCATGACGCATATGAAGGAAAATGTACAAAGAGTGCATGCTTTCCTCATGCAAAAACTCATGTATTTCAATTATTGAATACCATCATGTAACCATCAAAATGAAATCAAAGTATTCAATACATAATATAGATGTGGGAGAGAAATTTCGGTAGTTAAGTAAACATGCAGACTACGTGCGATTATGATCTCTGATCAGGAACTTCAATTCCCTAAACCCGAAACCCATAGCATCTTAAAAAGGTGAGAATATAGTCAAACACAGGAGACAATAGTTTCTAGTCGCACATGCATTAAATGCATGTGTTTTGAAACAAAGATAATAAATAATCATACATATGAAAATGGCTGAAAACAAATGGAATTTATCAATAGTGGTAAATAGATAGTATGCGCCAGATGGATTCCAAGCACATCATTCATGCTGGACAAATCATTAGATCCCATACATGGTCGAAGGAAGCAGATGAGTTTATAAAAGACTAAGGGAGCTGAGTTGATGGTTAAATTCCACCGCCGATCTGAAACAAAATAAGAGTCTAAAAAAGTAGAGAGAGACTTCATAGCCAAACATGCATAGCGATGACATCCCAAAAATATTTCTCATGCAGACCCAAAGGAAAAAGAATAGAAAAGGCAAACATGCCCATACACAAACTCTATTTTGGCAGGAATTATAAGTAATAAATCTACCCGCACCTCTATTCATTCCCATTACGAAAGTCAAAGAATGATAGGACCAATTTCTATGCCAAGATGCATCTTTTGAAAACAGACCAACGAGCTTTGAATCTTTACCAATCATAGACAAATTTTGAAAGAGGAGGAGAGCAAAAGTAAAGGCGTTGTCAACATCACTCCAATCCTACAATTCTAGAGAACGAGAAATGGCATAAAGGTTACTACGCACAAAGTCTAGAGAGAATTTGGATAAGGGGTTTTGATAAATCTCATGAAATTTTATGGATTTGAAGCTAAGATTTCAAGGGTCCTATTTTCATTCTTGAAATTTTTGTTTTATCCCAAATAAACAAATTTATGATTTCCATTTTCTATGTTGTGCATGCAAGTTTCAAGACAGGTTTTCACAAATATTTCAAACAAGATTTTCAGAAAGAATTTTGCCAAGATTCCATTAAAACGAGCTTGAAATTTAAAAGAAGAAAACCTGAAATGCTTTTTGGAATCAAGCAACGGCAAAGAGAATCCTCAAAGTTCAATCCATTGAACTTTCATAGTCTGATTATGGCCTTCAGTGATAAATTTTCAAATTTTTCCAAAACAAACCCCAAAAAAATACAGAAGACCACTTTCTCGTAAAAACCTCCCTCCCCTTTTGAGAATCAATTTCTCTTTTAAATACAATTCACGCACAAAACTTTCATACTGCATGCAATTTAATTAATTAGTTCAAATTTTCGAACACAATTATCAAAGAAGATATTTTGCAACTTAAATCACAACTGACTATTTTATTTTTTGAAAACATGTAAATTTCACAAACAAATTAATTACATCTAATTAACCTTTCGTAAATAATATATTTTAATATTTCACCTTTAATTCCACAATAATCTAAAAAAAACTTTTCAAATTTAAACATTGCAATTTAATCATTAATCATTACATTACCATTAAATCTAAATCATTAAATTAATCTAAACATAGCATTATAAAACATGATAGATATAACATGACACTACAACAACGAAAGTATGAAAAATGAACAACAACATAACATAAGGGTGAAAAATGATACTCATTCTTTTCAAAATGATGGTTCATGACAGAGGACAAGTCTATCTCCCTTCAACGAATTCCATTGGACCATGGCATGCTCACACCTGAAAAGGAGGTGGAGTCGATGCATCACACTGCACATTCAATCAGAGTATCATGTACATATATGAAGACACACCATGAAGCAAAATCACGGTGTAGCAGGGCACTCATGAATGAGTACTGCTAAACTATCTCCTTCATTGAACTGGTGTATAGCATCTAACATCAACCACACCATAGTACCATGATAAACATAACAAAGCATCATAGGTCATCATAACAATGTCATCTCACATAAGTAAACAAAGCTCCATAAATTAAATTGTATCATCAATTGAGTTTCACAACTAGTAATGTAAACCATGACACAAAACCTCAAAATAACAGTCTCAAGCAACTAACTATTAATAGTAACTCAAAACAACTCAAATAAAAATGTCATCAGGAGGGTCACTATAGTTTGTTTGATTTGGATTTCAAATAGGTAGGATGAAAATAATGGATGCGAGACTATCTAGCCTTCTAGCTTCCCAATTGTTTTGGTTTGAACAATTATCTTATAAAAAACTCTCTCTCAAAATTTTCTATGTGTTTGGTATATGGCAAGTGATAAAACAACACTTGGACTAACTTAGCAAGCATGGACTTATGTGACCTTCATGTCTACATCTTAAGTTTTGAAATCACAACACTCAAGCTATAGCTCCCAAGTGTTTACTTTGATTAATGTAACTTGACATAAAAACTAGATTGTTCAGAAAACTTTAAGGAAAGATCCTTTCAAGGAATGTAAACATAAGGATTCTTTCACAAGTATGCACTAAATCAAAGGGTTTGTGGTTCAACCATATTGTTCAGTGTTTGTTTGAATGTCTTTTTTTCTTTAAATTAATCACATAACTTGATGTCAAATTATTTTGAATGTAATGAGTAAGTTTAGCATAAACAAGCAATTACAACCCTAGGGGATAGAAACTGTTTTCTTAGTTAGGCTCGTCTCATGCTCCGAAGAGACAATTTTACATGCAACTTATGATGTAGGACTTTAGTCGAACATGGAAAGAAAGTTCTCAAAAGTGAATTCCAATGCACCACTTTTAGAGAATGGTTTTGGATAATAGGGTGGCCTCTAAAACAATTTGGTTGTTAGTGATAACTATGAATGCGAGAATATGAAACTCACCTACTTGCCACCTAAGGCTCTTTAACCATTCATGTTCCACTTAGGGTGTGGGATTAGCTGCAGTTTGTTGTCAACATGTCTTGAAGCTACTTTCTTATGATTTTGCAACCCCTTGATATAGCCTAGTAGTAAATGTCCTTTGAGACCTTGCAATGAGTTCGCTAATGTGGTATGTGTCTCAAAGCAAGCCCCCTATTTAAGGTAAACTTTAAAATAAAGTGCAAAGCTCAAAAATATTATTTTTCTCACCCAAGATCGCTAAAAGGTGCGAGGGGACAAGATAAAACACTTCAACTTTCCAATCATTGAATGCACAATGGAAAATTCATTGTAGATTGATTCTTTTTAAACACGTTGAGTGGTGCTATCCCAAAAAATACATGAATAACATAAACAAATTATTATTTTTATTTTCACCAATAGGAATTATTCAGGATATTAGTCAAAAATACCAATGGTGCAATACAAAAGAAATAACTTCGGGTGATCCCACAATAGTGGTTTACAATTTTTGTCCAAATTGGACACTGAAATTATTATTTTTAACTAAATCTTCACATTCAGGAACCTATAGCAGCTAAACCTTGAGGAATTTGAAGATGATGCAAACTAGAGTCTCATCACATTTTTTCTATAGATTCTATTTTATTATTTTTCAATTTTTTTGGAATAAGATTGCACTTCTTTTTCCATCTCCCACAAAAACTGATTTTTTTCAGAAAACAACATTTTTAAAAAGTGATGCTCACCGTATACAACATAACTTTATTTGTATGAAGGATAAAATTCTATTTTTTTAAAATTTAGATTTTTAACTACGATATATAGCATGTTAATTTGGTCTCATAGTTTTTAATTGAATATTTTTTCCTTATTAGAGTTTCAAAGTCAAACCAATTGCGATTTAGACATAGGCGGACTGTATACAAGATAACTTTTTTAGTATGTATCGAAATTCAATTTTTATTTTTTTAATGGATCAAGGACATCAATATCCAGCACAAACATATTTAAAAAAAACTTATTTTGATAATTTTCTATTTTTCCATATGTGCAAAACAAAGAGCTTGATTTTCGGTGAAAAACCTATGTTTAATAAAACTAAAAAAACACATACATAATAAAGCCAAAAAATATTAAAATTATATTTGTGGGATAGCTCATTTCGAGGACTACCATAATAATTTGAAATTAATTTTAAATGAATTCATTTGATCCCCCAAAAGGTAAATCAAAAGTGATTTTTTATCAGTATTTTGATAGGTGTAAAGGAGACTCATTTATAGGTATGGTTTAAAACTAGCGCGGTTCTATCCAAGGGGGTTTGATCTAATGTGGTTTGATCAAACCCTCTTCAATTGGAATCCTTAAAATGGAAATTTTAAAGGCTTAAATCATTATATTTTCTAAAAATATGTGATTTCAGCGAAAATCGGTTCCCAAACTTGAGTGTTTCTAAGAAAATAGTCTTGGTCTTTAATTGGTCAAAAAATATAAATCAAGAGTGCATCAACAAAATGAAAATCATTTATGCTCTTTGTATGCACCAAAATCAAAGTTACTAACTATGAAAACATGAAATGTGTTTATTTTTAGATCCCAAAATTGAAGTGGTTTTTTGTTCTTTTTATGAGCACCAAAATGAGAATTCCTAAGTTAAGAAAATATGAAATTGGTTCAATTTTAAAACACTAAAATCAAATGTGAGTTTGTTTTTATTCTTTTTAGACAACCAAAATTAGGGTACCTAAAGTAAGAAAATTTGAAATTGGTTCAATTTTAACAACACCAAAAAAATGTAAGTTTGAGTTTTTCTTTTTAAAGCACCAAAATCAAGTTCCTAAGTTAATAAAAAACCATTTGTGGATCTAAAAATCTTTGACCAATCATCTTCTCTATAAAAAACGTGTTAATTTCACTTGAATCCTACATCAACCATGTTAAATTCATTAAAATAGTGCATGATCCATGCACTTGTCTATTAGAGCAACTGATCAGTTCTTAGAGTAAGTGCTCAAAGAAAAAATACAAAAGCATTGGTCTTGAAGCAAATGCTCAAATTTGACAACAAATTCTAACACTGTCAAAAGAAGATGTGCAATTTTGAAGAAAAAGTGTTGGTCTTGATCCAAATGCACAGTTCCCAAGTCAATTGTGTAGTTTTTGTTGCAACTTCATTTTTTTCTTGTCAATCAACTGCTTAGGTTTTTTGGGCAGTGCATGCAAATTTTTTCAAGTGTGTTTCCAAGACTTGTAGCTTCAAAAACAACCCATAAAATGTTAGAGGAGGGTACAAGGTTCCCACTAGGCATTCAAGAATGTGTGAGTAGGAGAACACAAGATAAAAAATGAGATCAAACAATTCTAATCTAAGAATCTAAACAAAGATCAAACATATTAATCTAAGATCTAATCCTACACATACAAAGTGAAACTAAGCTATTTGAACATAAATAAATGAATCTACAATTACAAAATTGAATGCACAAAATAACATAGTGTTACCATCTTATAGTGGAGTGTATTCTGCTTATGTTGGATTGTTCTTATCACCACAAAGCCTCCAAAGTTCATACGCAAAAGCTTGATGAGTGACTGCCTTGGAATGGGGTATTGAAGAAATGAGGTATGAAGCACTAACAATGGTGACTACAAATGTCAGTAGTACTTCATTGTAAAAATTATGTTAATTCTCCCACCCTTATTTGTGAGGAAAGAGGTTTGTTATATAGAAAATGAGATTCAAAATAGACGATCAGAATCATGTTGAAGAATATCTAGATCAATGGTCGAAGTGTGTTGAAATAATTTAGACATGAGCAAATTGTGCAAAGTTGATTGCACAATTTGGGTGATTGAGAAATAGATTGGCTAGTAAAGGTTTACATTGACCAGTCAGGATTTAGATGACTTAGCGAGGATATTGACAACTTAGTTAGGAATTTGATTGATTAGTTAACTTAGATTGCTTAGTTAGCAATTTAGATTGATAAATTAACAAATTAGATTGCTCAATCAACAAGTGAGTAAGGAATATGAATTATTTAATTAAATTAATTCATTCATTTTTGGAGTTGAACGTGCAAATCAAGTTTGAATTTTGCAAACAAAGTTGCATTAGTTTGCTTTTTTTTTATAATTGATTTAAATAGTGTAAGACCCCATTTCATGTGTGATTAATACAACCCTAGTTTGATATATGTCTCCTTGAATAGATGGTGAGATGTGATGTGGGTGATAAATAGTGTGGTTATGTGGAAATATTCTAGCATTTCATTTTTGACATTTTGTTTCATTGCCATTGCCATGAGTGTGTTAGGCATGTATTTAAATCAGGGAATACAATTGAAATGTTAAATTGAATTGTTGTCAGGTCAAATCTTGGGATATTTAACTAGCAAAATAAAATAAAATTTGATGTATGATTGTTGCTAATGATTGCATTGGTAATGTGCAGGAAAGAGAGGGTACCAGTACGAGAATGGAAGTTAATATACATAAGGTATAAATAACTTGATATGTTCTAGTCATTGTTTTACTTGAGACTACCCCCACACATGCAATGTAAGTATTTTACAAGGTTGTGTTACAAGAAAATCCAACAAGAACATACAAAAGGAGTGATTCAATGCCCCATTCCTTCCTCTTTAAATTGTTTTTTTTACATCATCGAGAGATTATCAAAATAGACTAATAAGATAAGTCATGAAGAAAGATAAATTTATTTTTTTGAATGTTATTCATATATGTTGCCAAACGTGTTGCTTTAGGGTAATATCCAATGATTATGTCTATTGTAGGAAATATATATGTAAGACATGTTATTGTATCTTAACTAGTTCTAAATCTTTGATAGTCCACTGATATGAATATTAAATAACACATTTAATGAATAACGAAGACTTAAGACTTTTATGTTTAAAGTTGACATGTTTCACTATTTTTTTCTTTTTCTTTTGTTTGTGTTACCAAAGACTAAAGTTAATGATAAGTTTATTATGAAGGGTGAACCCATAAAAGTGGTTTACAATTGGAGTGAGGAAGGAAAACTTCCAAAAAATGACCCCATTTTAAAAAAATCATTTTGTGGGGTTCAAACGAACTCTAGGTTCAAGCGAACCCAACAGGGGTTCTGTCAAACCCCTTAAATGTGGGAACCCACATTTTCCCATTGTGGAAAGGGGGTTCGCTCGAACCCCTTAGGTTTTCTTGAACCCCCCTTTTCCCACCTTCCCACCCTCCGACATAAAAAAAAATCGAGTTTTTTTCCCTTCGAAGCTCAGGTTGAGCATGAAAATTGAGAAGATTTCATAGACCCAACTAGAAGATGGTAGTCCTCAGAATGAGCTATCTAATGAATATAATTTTAATATGTTTTTGTTTTATTATGTATTTATTTATTTAGTTTTATTAAACATAGGTTTTTCACCCAAAATCAAGCTCTTTGTTCTACACATATGGAAAAATAGTTGATTATCAAACAAAAAATAAAAAATATGTTCAGGTTGAGTATTGATGTCCTTGATCCATTAAAAAAATAAAATTGAATTTCGATACATACAATTTTTTTTATGTTGTATACGTTTCGCCTATGTCTGAATTGTAATTGGTTTGACTTAGAAACTTGATTAAGGAGAAAATATTCAATAAAACACTATGAAACCAAATGAAAGGGCTAGATATTGGAGTTAAAAATCTAAATTCGAAAGAATTATAATTTTATCCTTCATGGAAAAAAAATTATGTTGTATACGGTGAGCGACACTCCTTAAAAATGTTGTTTGTTGAGAAAAACTAGTTTTCAAAGGAGATGGAAAGAGAAGTGCAATATGATTCCAATTATTTTGAAAAAAATACATTGAAAATCTCACAAATCACTAGTTTGCATCATCTTCAAATTCCTCATAGTTTAGCCATTATAGGAGCCCGAAAGTGAAGATTTAGTTAAAAAAAATAAGTTCAATGTCTAGTTTGCTCAAAAATTGTGTAATACCCCTCCGTTTTGCCTTCTGGTTGGACATTGTGTCCTTTTGTTATTTTGTTGTTTTGATGTGTTTCTGGTTATTCAGATGCCTTGTTATGTGCTTTTTCTGTTAGTACCTTGACTATGGTACTCAGCTGCTTTTGATCACTATCTGTAAAGCAACATTAATGTTATCTTTTGATGTGATGGTATTTTAATATGATGCTATCTTTATGGCATATTTTGAATTAGCATTACAGATGTTCGAATTAATGATGTTTATGCTTTGAATTATATTAGCACGTTAGATTTGCTAGTTAGCTACATTGTATTGGTGAAGGCGACGGTATCGCATCACTCGCTTGCGAGCGCCCTGCGATTCCGTGATCTCCTCTTCATGGTGTGTATTTTATGCTGTGTATATTATATGATGTTGTTTACTTGATTTTCAGGTTGACAGGTATAGGACATCGACTCCACCTAGTTCCACAGGTTTGAGCATGTCCAATGCCCAACTATTTTCGATTAGGAGATAGTAACTAGGTTTTTATGCCACGTCATCACCCTAGTCATAGTATGTCGTTAGGTGTTTGTCGGGTTGTGTTGCTTTGAATTTTTTTCCCTCTCTTCATTATTTAATTTCAAGTTAGAAAAATGTAATGAAATGGGTTTTTTGTATTTAAATTATTGATTAAATTAATTTAGTTTTTATGTTGGAAGTTGTCATTTAATTAATTAATTAATTAAAATTAATAAAATGAGTTAATCTTGGATTAGCTTCATTTTATTGAATTAATTAAATTGAATTAAGTTACTTGTTTGAATTGATTGGTATTTTAATTGGAAATTGGAATTCAAATTAAAAATTAAAAAAAATAATTTAAATTGCATTTTTGGGAAATTTGAAATTCAAAAATTGAAAAAATAAGATTTTTTCTATTTCTGTTTTCTGAAATTGATGAGGGTGGTTGCACTGATATTTTGGAGATATTTCTGGAATTTCATTATTATTGAATTTTCTTTCTCAATTTTGGATCGTGGAAATTTTGGAAAAGTTTGAAATAGGAGGAGGAATTGTTGGATTTTGTGGGTGTTGGGATTTAAGTTGCAAAAATTTGTGGGACTGGATTTGGAAGCAAGGTTGGAAGCTAAGCATCATCTGGATGTCCTCAAATTAAAAATACTAGGTTCAGGTTATTTAATTGTTATTGAAATTGAGAAGATTCATATATTTTGGAATTGTTGTTTGCAAAACTCATTGTTTGGAAACTCAAATAGATTATGTTTAAGAAAAAAAATAGAAAAACCCATGTTGAAATCTGAGTTTGTTTGCAAAATCTCTTTTTAGGAAAAATATTTCTTCAAGAAAAAGCTTTGTGTTCTTGGCTGCAAATAATTGTTTTGAAAATTATTTGCTCAATTTCAATTGCAAATCTAAAAATGAGGTAATTAAATGTATATATATATATATATATATATATATATATATATATATATGTATATACATACATATATATATGTATATATATATACATACATACATATATATGTATGTATATATATATATATATATGTATTTATATACAAATATATATTATATATATATTTTTTTTTGGTTTTGTGGCGGATTACGATGTTGAAATAATTTTTTAAAAAATAAAATAAAAATAATAATACCCCTGTGCGCACAGATTTCTAAATCTGCAGGGATGTTCTTAAAAATAAAAAATATTAAAAAAAAAAAAAAAATTAGCATTGGGGAGATCCGTGGGGGCTCAACCCCCATCGCATCCCATTGGAGGCACGTGGGGGGAGCTACACCCAGCATGACCCCCACAACACGCTCACCACTGGTGGGGAGGCTTTTTACACATCCGCCACCACCATCGTCGATGGTTGGCTATGCTCTGTGCACAGCGCCACCGGAGATGGTGGCCGACTATGTACGCATCCACCACCACGTGCGATGACACACTTACCAGAAGTGTCGGCTGTGCTTTGCACATTCAGCGAAAACCTAAAAGTTGCTGCCTCCGCCCTCTCGAACCACCATCCTTAGTGTGTGCCCCAAGATAGTAGTGACTCAACCCTTAGGATTGGTGTGTGGCCCGAGGCTAGGTGGGAGGTTAAAAATAAAATAAATAGTATATAAATATTAATATTTTATATATTATATTAAAATATTATTTAATAATATTTTATATTATAATTTATAATATTAAAATATTATTTAATAATATTTTATATTATAATTTATAATATTCAAATGTTATATATATGTATATTATTTTTAAATAATATTTGTATATTTAGAGTGGTGGATTTAAATTAAATATGCATAAAAAATTATTGATCATGAATTAAGTTTAATTGAAGAAATGAAGTATAATAATGTTGGTTAATTTTAAAATATTATATTTGGTGAAGAAATAGATTTGATTCTAAATAATATGTTTTTCTGTTAAGGCAAGTTAACTATTTTTATATGGTTATATTGAAATAAGGAAATGATAATTACTTTATATCATTGTATTTTTATTAGTGGAATCAATTGGTTATTTTTTTATTATTTAAATGCAAGTAGGGAACTAAGTATTAAGTTTTTAAATTTCTCCCATGTCTGGAAAAGACATATTTTAAATCAGTTTATTTAATGCAATAAATTACTGAATGAAGTGAGGAAATGGATTTAGAATATCCAAAGGTAGTTTCTTTCAGTTGCCTTCAGTGAGCATTTCCTTCATGTTTTGGGGAATGGAGTCATAGAGATTAATAAGTCTTCTAGATGGGGTTTTCCATCATGCGGGTTGTCGTTTGTGATGTCAACCTATTGTGTATTCTCTTGGGTAGTGAATGAGGTTATGTCTATGTTAGTACCCCGTTTTCATGAACGGGGATGTTTTGTACCTCCTTGGTTAAGGAGTGGATTTCATGAGTTGTGCCTCCTTGTTAGGAGTGACTTTGTTACTTTGTTACCTTCAAGTGTTTGGAGAGGGTTTGAACTTATGTTGTCTCCTAAAAAAGGAGAGGTCATGGTATCTTGTTTGTGTGCACTTTGTACCCTTGGTAATTGGTTCGCTTGTGTGTTGTCAAGTAGAAGAGTGGCTTCTGTAGGCGCCAGAGCCCAAAGAAGTAAACTAGGAAACCTTTAGAGGTGATATAATCAAGTGATAACTAAAACAATACTTAGAAGATTAGGACTAACTTCTCAATAATCAAGATAATTTTACCTCACTCATAGACACAAGGGCTCATTTAGACTTGGGATGAGTAGGAAGGCTTGGAATGGCAAGGTCATCTATCTTGTCTTTATGAAAGGTATTTGATTCCACATGAGTGAGTATGGGGGTCGGGATCTAGTTGAGGCCACCAAGACAAACCTTAGTAGGGGCTGGAGCCTATGAAGATTCCTAGAGGTAAAGCCATGACGAGCCGTGTGATGACACTCTGTCTAGGACAATAGTCGGTTTTTGTTTTTATGGGTATGGGTTCCTTAACATACCTAATGTGACCATAGTTGGTATTCGATTATTATGAGTATGGTTATTTTAACATAATTGATCTGATTTATATCTAGAAGCAATGTGCCCATGTAGAGTTGTACTTGTGTTGTACTTGCATGGTATATGCATTGTACTTGTGTTGTACGTGTGTTTGGTTGTGTCAGTTGGTTCAGTTATGTTTTAGCCTATGTCTAGAGGTAGATGGTCTTGGCTAGGATTCCTTGTTACTATATCCTAGCACGGGGGGTGGGTCTTTGGGTTACACTTGGTTGGGTGGCATGCACCTAAATCCGTTGGGCTTTCTTCGTGTTCGTGTGTACGAGATTTCTAGTTGGAGAGCTCATGGGATTCAGTTTCAGTTGTTGCTTAATTTCATTTTAGATGGCTCTTGTAATTTATTACCCCTCATTTGTTATCGAGGTGGAAAGTTGTAATTGTAATTATGTTATTGGTCTTACCTCATTTGGGGAATGAGTGTTGTAACCTTATTGTAATGAATAGATTAGTGACATGGAAAGTTATCTTTATGCTTGATGTAAATTATCTTAATGTGAATGCATGTGTTTAGTTATTATCTAAATAATTGACATGGTTTAAATTCATGTTTTTTGTTGAGGTTCTGTATCACCTCTATCTCGTAACCTTAGAGGATGTTGGCATTAGTTAGCGAACTTACTTGTTAATTGTACTTAAACAAAAAAAAATAGCCTTTTTAAGTAGTTGTTTGCAATGTCTTCTAGGGTTGCACGGCGAGGCGTTACAAATTGTAAACCAGTATTGTGGGATCACTATGAATCGAATTTTCTTGCAATTTAATGTGAAATGGGATGGGTAATTTTTCTTTCCACATTTTCCAATACTTTTTACCTTTTTTTGAATTTTTTCGAGGCTATTTTTGATTGTGGAGTATTACTAAATGTTTTGAGTTTATGAGGATATTTGAGGCTATTTTTGGGTTACATTTTCGAAATGTTTTGGTTTTCAATTTTTTATTAATTTTTTTAGATGTTTGACTGAGAGAACATGACCTAAGGGAAGAATGATATATGCCTTGAGGGCTCATTAGAGATGACCTTGCCTACATAATTGTGTAGAGGCATTGTAATTTGAATATTGGATGGGGATATTGCCACATGATGGATAATGATGTTTTTATTTTGATTCTTTTGACCTTTTATGGATTTTTGAGCTTATTTGGATGTTTTTGGATTTTCAGAATGTTATGGATGTTTTTATATTTTGACATGTTTTGAATATTTTTAGGATTTTGAAATGTTTTGATTGTTTTTATGATTTTGAGATGTTTTGAATGTCTTTGAATTTTGAAATATTTTGTGATTTTTTAGGATTTTGAGAATAACCTTAAGTTAATATACAATAACTAGATTCGATGACATAGGTATAGGAATATTCCTCAAGTCTGATGTATTAGACTATCTTGATACAAGTAAGAAAAATGACCTGAGGAGAGTTCCAAGTAGTACTAATGGGGATCTAGACACTTGCTAGATACCAAGTTATGATATGAATGCAGATGGAGGAAATAAATATGTTGAAGATGGATGTAGGGTATGTTTAGGATCATCATGGAAAAAATAGGCCCTTAACTGGTGATGAAAATTTAGAAAATCAAAGATAGGCAACTTGACGTAAAAATTTGAATAAGTTATCTATATTATTTAAAAAATATGTAAGAATAAAATCTATAGAAAATTGAATGTAGTTTCTAAACTACTAGGTTTATTTAAAAAAAATCTATTTGGTGAAAATTTGAAATTTCCATGGAGTAGTACATAAATTTCAAGGAAAAAATAAGTAGGTGTCTGTCTAACCACCCTAACCACAATAAAACGATAATATTTTTTTATAAGATTCTAGATATAATTAGAGGACCCATGTCCCAATGTCATTCATATTTTTTTGTAACTCTTTTCCATCTAAATAATTAATTATGAATTTTTTCTTATAAATTTTAAAAAATATAAAAACTCGTATGTTTGACCACCTTAACTTGGTCAAAACTTCATGAAATTCAATTTTGTTTTTAATCCTATAGTATGTGAAGCATATAATGTCACAAATGTTTGGGATTCAAAAAATGTGATACCATTTGAAAGTTATACAAATTTTTCAATCAGCTTATGAATCAGGACTTTAATTGCAATTCAAATAGAAAATGAATAATAATTATTTATTAAACTCAAAGTAAAGAATAATTTATATTGGTGGAAAGATGAGAATCTCCTTTAAAAACCCTTTACGTTTCTTCAATTTTTGGTTAAAAAAAAGTTGTCAGCCACATGGTTCATCATATCACTTACATATCACCACTTTTTGGCCTATCATGATCTTGGACATAGCTTGAAATTTATGGAATGGATGATTGAATGATGTTATTAGAATTGAGTGATAGGTGAAAGATTCTATGATAGATTGGAGATAGTGATTATTTACACAAGGCATCTATTTTTCAAGTTTTTCACCAAGGTACTTGCCTAAAGCGCCTCTAAGTGGTTTTCATTAGAGGATACAACCACTTGCCTAACTTCTTAAAGCACACTCCAGATTAACAAGCACACACATTTGAGGTAAAATTGGCTCTAAAGCGACAATGGTAGCCTAACAACTTTATTGTAGAAAATGATAGATATCGACCATCTCGTGGCACAAATTCTCATCGCAACTAGGCTTATGGGGTTTGGGGACCCATGGGTGTTCAAAATAGGTATCATGTAGGTACAGTGAATATGCATAAATCATACAATAGAAGATACCGATAATGTAGACATAATTGGGTGTCAGTTCCACCCCATAGGGTTTTGAATAGAAATGGCCAACCAATTGTTGATATTTGTGAGTAAGACACTCTATATAATAGATATTTTCATGACAAGCTATATGAGTCATATTCAAATTTTCTACAATGGTCATATCAGGAAGCTGAGGCCGATTTCAAGTCATTCACAAATGGTATGTCAAGAATAAGAAATTCTAAAGGTGAAGAACATGCACAATTCAAAGGAGATGATCATCCATGTTAGGTGAATAGGAACCAAATAGGGTTGCAAAATATAAATGCTCAAAAGTTTCATCAAACCCTAAATGCGAAAGAACAATCAAATCCTATCCACTAAGGGCAAAAGATGGGAGATCAAGGACTTCTCTCTATGAATATAGGGAAATAATGTGATTCTTCAGTATAGATGCCAGAACATCAAGGTACTCCCTTCAATCCAAATTTTAAGGTTCACAATAAGCCAATGGTCTAGAAAAAGAAAAAATCAAAGATCAAAGGAGGGAAGGGATCAAATAAAAAATTAGCAACCAAGAAAATTTGGAGGCACAAGGAGACAAAGAAGAAAGAGATAGGCCAAGAAAATAACCTCAACCAACAAGATATAAAATCCTCGTCTTCGGGTGAATAAGGTACCTTCAAAATACCCTTTCTGGAAAGTCTTCTACAACCTCAAATTCAAGATCTTAGGGATAAAGCATTGATCTATAAGTTCTAGAACTTAAACTTGTCTCTAGATCAATTAAAAGATGTGATTTATGAAACTTGGGAAGGGGTGCAACAAGTTTTTTATTTGGATCCAGAAAAGGGTATATTTGTAGTTATATTTGATACTAAATACCATAAATAAGAGATATTAAGGGTCAAATCATGGGTCTTTAGAGGGTCTAGTCTATGCATGCAATCTTGGATACCAAATTTTAAACTAGAAGAATACTTCTTCAGATTTGTTCCCTTTTGGTTCCAATTACCAGGTTTACCACTTGAATATAGGGAACTAAATTTAATTGAGCTAATCGCTAGCCAAGTGGGTATTTTCTTGATGCATGATAAGTATTTCTTTATAAAACCTTCAAAGCCTATTAGATCTTGTGCCCTTATAGATGTGTCTAAGGGTCTCCCATAGAATATTCAATTAGTATCAAAGTTTGGCACATGGCATCAGCATATTCTCTTTGAATCTCCCGAAACTACATCCTACAATTGCCATCTTATAGGCCATTCTCCTTCTCACTGCATATTAGATTCTCTTTCAGAAGAATCTATTCCTACATTTAAAAAAACATTGGCCTGCATTTAAAGGGCTCCAATGTTTCATATTATATAGAAACTCACACTCCTTCATGGGAACAAACTTCTGCCCTTGGAATGACATATCAAGAGGTTAAGAATAGAGAAAAAGGAATATTCAAGAAGAGAAGGGAAGAAATGGGCTCAACTTTGAGTCTTTTAACTAACATATGAACCAATAAAAGGGTAGCAATTGAATTTAAGTGGAAAAAAATATATGGAAATTAATACAAACCCTTCATGCCCCTTCTCCTATCATATATATCCCTGAAGTAAAGATAAGTTCAGAATTCTAGCTCAAAGAAATAGTTAAGAAGCTAATGGTTCAAGACACAAGGGATTATCTTGGTGCCTAGACGTTACAAGACAACAAGAAATAGGGAAAAATAATTGATCAAGAGATGACATATTTTCAGGAGAAGAACCAACTGACTTTATCAACTTCGAAACATAGGACATCTCAGCTTGAGATAGAGTATATGGTAGATAGGATTCTTTTATCAATTGGTTCAAATTTATTGCAAGAAATTGCATTACAAGAAGAATTTTGGGGAAATAGTACTCAATCACTTTCTCAAGGTGAAGAAGACATTCAGGATTCTTAGAGATAGCTAAGGGTAATACAAGGGAAAAATTTATCTACAAAGTCTATCAAAGAGCACAATTTGTTTGAACTAGAAAGGTAAGAGTCTCAAGAAGAATATCCAAAAGATAATCAATTATAATTCAAAGAGGAGTCTACAAATTTGGAAGGTTGTAATAAATCCTCTACATTGTCACAAACCCCTTACCATATCTCAATGAAAAACTCACCTAGGAAGAGAGGCAACAAATAGAAGCGGGAATTCAGAAATTGATTTTTGACTCTTTTTCAAACAAGAGATTGAGGAGAGCTTGTTTCTCTCCTCAAGAGAAATGAGGATCCTATAATGGAATGTTAGGGGCAATAATGACCGTGAAAAACATGTTCACATCAAGAAACTTGTAGATGCTTATGGAGTAGATTTGGTCTTGTTATAGAAGACTAAGATATCAATAGATGTTTATGAATCTTCAATAAAAAAATGGGCAAGATGGGAATCTACACATTTAGCTACTAATGGGGCATTAGGAGGCCTAATCATTTTGTGCAACTCAAAATCATTAATTGTCATATTGCATAAAAATGAGAATAATTGGCAAATTGTTGAGGTGACGAATTTTTAATTATAGTTTTGTATCATCAATGTCTATGGTCCCACTTCTACCTTGAATAAGAAGAATTTATGGGATTAACTAACTTGAAAAATAGGAGTGATCCATGTAGGGAAGTTTATATTGGTAGGGGATTTCAATGCAATAACATCTTTGCAAGAAAACAATGGGGAAATTTTCCCTCTTGCAAGGGTGATGTCAAACTTCAGTTCATATATATCATCCAATGATCTCAGGGATACTAAGCCTACCTCGGGGAAATACACCTAGAAAAATAGAAGGAAAGGTTTTCTACAAATTGTGAAATGAATTGACAGATTTCTAGTGTCTCCCAATTGGCTAAATGCTTTGCATAACCTATCGCCAAGAATTATACCCTACCCTGGTTCAAACCATTATGCCATTTCTCTGAATATATCAAATATAACCATTCTAAGAGTAAATTCATCTTTTAAATTTTAATTTATGTGGTTTAGACATTTGCAATTCATGGAACTTCTAAAGAAATGGTGGGTCAATTCTCCTTTTGTGCAGGGTACTAAGATATATCAGTTTCATAGGAAATTAGTTTATGTGAAACATCAAATTAAAATCAAGAATAAGCAGGTATTTAAAAATGTTTTTCACCAAAAATATATAGTTTACAAAGATTTAATTTCAGTTCATGAGAGCATAATTCAAAATGGTCTAGATGCAACATTATATGAAAAATATAAAAGACTACATGAAGAATGGGAGGAGCTATGTGCGAGAGAACAGGTTCACTGGAGATAAAAGTCTCGAGAACTTTGACTAAAAGAGGGAGATCGCAACACAATTTTTTTGATGCCTCTGCTCATATCAGAAAGGAAACAAGGTCAATTCAATCAATTGAATAGATATGCACTAGAAATTGGCTTACAAAGGAAGAGGACATAAATAATGAAGGTGTCAAATTTTTCTCAGAACTCATTTCTACCTCGACAAGCATATATGCTAATTCAAGTAATGATCAACAAAATTTGTTGGGCACAATCCCACATCTCATCAGTGTTAAAGATAATAATATGCTTATGAGGCCTTTCACTTTGGAAGAATTGAAACATGTAGTTTTCTCTCTCCCTCCTAATAAGACACCGGGCCTAGATGGCTTCACGATAGTATTCTTTCAAAAGGGTTGGGATTTTTTGTGTTTTGAGCTTCTTTGGGCATTGGAAGAATCAAGAAGAACATGATTCATGTTAAGACAATTTAATTTCACCAATATTGTGATTCTTCTGAAAGTTAAAGACCCCTTAAATTTTTTAGAGTTTAGGCCAATCTCTCTTTGCAACACATTTTATAAAATTTGCATGAAATTAATCTACCTTAGGCTCCAACCCATCATTCCAAGAATTATCTCTCAGGAGCAAGGAGGGTTTGTCCCTAGAAGGGAGACATATGAATGGGAAATTTTATCACATGAAGTTCTACACACAATAACAACAGCAAAGAAACCATCTTTTATTGTCAAGTTAGACATGATGAAAGCTTATGATAAGGTAGATTTGAATTTTTTGAATAAGGTGTTAACAAGGTTTGGTTTTAGCTCTCAATGGCACAAGTGGATAATGACATGTTTATCAGGAGCCAAATTTTCAATGATCATAAATGGAAGCCCAACAAGATTATTTTCTATTTCACAAGGGGTTAGGAAAGGGGGTCCTCTTTCCCCATTTTTTTTCATTATAATGGCATAATCCTTAAGAAGATTTATCCTTTTCAAACATAATCAAAGCTTATGGCAAGGGGTAAAGATAGCAAGCTCAAGAATATTAGTTACACACTCTTTATTTGTGGATGATACCCTCCTCTTCCATAAATCTTCATTATCAGAAGCTAAGTAGGTCAAAGAGGTTTTTAACAAATATTCATCAGGTTGTGGGAAAAAAATAAATCCAATGAATTCCAAGATTTATATTCTATACACTTGAGATGTTGTTAAGAGGAAAATAGTAAACATTTTAGGCTTCCAAGAAGAAAAATTACCATGTTCCTACTTAGGAATCCCTTTTTTCAAAGGCTCTAATAGAGCACATTATTGGGATAAGGTGCTTAGTAGACTCAAGGCGAGAATTCCAATATACAAAGCTAGATGGCTATCACTGTCAAGAATAATCCTTCTTATCCAATCAGTTTTATCATCCATTCGTAACTATTTCCTTGTTGTTCTCAAAGCCCCTACATCTGATAATTTTGGAAATAGAAAAAATAATAAGATCATTTCTATGGAAAGGAAATATAGATGAATAAAAGAAGGTCCCTTTGGTATCCCTAGAAAATTTGGTAAGAGGAGAAAAACAAGGGGGGTGGGAATAAAAAATCTTACATCTAGAAATAAAGTTTTTTGGGCCAAGCTAGCATGGAAAATGTACACTAATCCAAATGCAAAATGATCTAAAATAATGTTGTCTAAGTATTTACATAACAAGAATCCTACAAGAATTCTAACAATGATAGAGCCCCCAAAGGGATCTATAATATGGAACTTCATTTTTAAAAAGTAGAAACCTAATAAGAAAGTATGCATCCTGGGAAGTAAATAATGGATAGAGTGTAAAGTTTTGGGTTGATTCATGGAATGGAAAGCAACCATTTTCAGAAAAATAGGAACTCCAAGAGATAAGAATAATTATTTTTGAAGCATGGGATGAAAATTTGTTGGATTATGTGCAGACCTTAGGATCTCTAAAAGGGACAATAGAGTGGAAAAAACCATCATGTAACCTCATGACCCCATAGCAATCGGCTTTATTCAATAGTGTCATCAAAGGTAGAACAATATTTTTGTCCGCAAAACTAGACCGAATAATATGGGTAGCTTCAAAAGTAGGGTTATACTCTATAAAAGAAGGTTACTCAACTTTAAGTCAAGCCAACCATTTTTCACAACCTCAATGTTCTTTTAACTTCTATTGGAATAGTAAAGTACTACCAAAAGTGGGTAGTTTTGCATGGCTAGCCCTTCAGAAAAGAATCCTCACTAGTGATCATTTGGTTAAGTTAAGGATTGCAGATCCTTTTAAATGCCTGTTATGTGAAGAAGGATTTGAAACAACTAATCACCTGCTTCTCCAGTGCAATTTTTCCAATTAGTGTTGGGTTTTTTTTAAAACAAGGTTAGAGATCTATACTTTGCTTCAAAATACACTTTGGGATCTATTCCAAAGTTGGTCAATTCTATATCAAACTTCCTTTTTTTCTTGTATTTGGCATATTGTCCCAATGATTGCAATATGGAAAATATGGTTGGAAATAAATATGTGAATATTTAGGAAAACAAAATCTCCAATTGAGTTAGTAACAATGAAATTTGAAAAAGCCACATTGGAAGGGGTCAATAAATGTGTTCAAAAAGAGAATCCTATTAATTATTCGTTTACAAATTGGGAAATTTGTATTATAAAGAATTGGAAGAGTATTAAGTTACCATTTGATGGTAGCCTTCCCAAAATCAGTTCGAATAAAATTGATAGAAATACAGTTAACTAGATTCCACCTCAAGAGGATTTTGCCAAGTTAAATTTTGATGCAACAGCTAAAGCAGATTCGGGATAGTCAGGGGTTGGTATATGTATCATAAATTATTCATGGAACCTAATTGTAGTCTCTCCATTCAGCCTAAATCAAGGAACAAACAACAATGTTGAAGCTCAAGCTTTGCTTCGTGGGTTGGAATTGGCATTGGAATTGAAGGTTGCAAAGTTACACATAGAGGAATATTCTATGGTAACCATAAATTCTTGTAGGGAAAGAAAAGTCTATAATTGGAATCTAAGTTATATTATTCAGAAATTTTTGTCACTGATAGATAAATTTTAGTCCACAGTGATTTCGCACACTTATAGAGAAGGTAATAAAGTAGCATACTTTCTTGCAAATTTAGGCTATACAGATAAGGAGATTAAGGTTTTACATGATATAAATCAATTATCTGATTTCCACCATTTGATTCGATTAATCAAACAAGAGGTAAAAGGGGATCATACAACTGAATTATCATATTTTCAAGTTGCAAACTCCACATGAGGAATATAAGCAAATCAAGAATTTAAATTTAATTACTTATTTCCTCACTTTTTCTCGTGGGTAGTTAGGCATTCGTACAAATTCTTGTGCACAAAATATGAGATTAAAGGATTTCCATAATCTTGGATACCTACACTCATGTACTTAAATTCCATTACCTTAGATCATTAAGTTGGCTGAGGTCACAAAAAAAGGACTTCATGCAACCTACAAATGTAGTTTTCACACGAGCTAAGAGATTCCACCATAAAATCAATCTCCAAATATATTGGACTCTCTAATGGAAATAAAGGTTGCTTCTTTTCACATATGACAACTAAATTTGGAAAGATCTTATAAAGATTACCTTTCATTTTATAAAGTGTCGGAATAATTTTCATTAATCATGCTAAGGGAAAAGAATATGTTATCAGACAGAAAGAAGGTTAGCTAAATGCCACATTTGTTGGTTTGTAGACATGTAGGTAAGGAGAAATTAATTCCCTCAACAAAAGTAGGATTTTTACATGAGTGGAGTAGTGGTGAACGTCTTATTGATTCTAAGTGCTTTCATTGGTTTTGATGTATTTTCATGCATTAAAAAGAATGCAAGTTATATATTTTTGGAACATAATTGAGCCAACATATAGCGACTTTAGAGTGCGGTTGGAGAGGGTTATTAGATAGTTCTTGGAGGTGCTCAAAATAGCCAAGATGGTGACTTGACCATGGAACCTGAGAGTGAATTTCCTGATTGCACAAAGGGATCAACCATTCGAGGGCGATCTTTCACATGGTGATCTCACATAGATTTTTTGAGTCGACTGCCCTAGAGTGGAGAATGTAATCAAAGCAATATTAGGGGTGGAAGTTACATGCCCTAAAGCTTGGTGTTTTCTTTTCCCTTCTCAGGTACTAGCAATATTTTTGTGAAATGCAATGGACCTATTTCAATCCCTTGTTGATTTGGAAGCAATTGTAAGAAAATGTGTAAAGCCCCAGGTTTTGGATAATGATGCACTATTGTATGTAGTGCAAGGTTATAATTTTTCATAGGGGATGGGTTTGGTTGGAGCTTATTTCCAAGGGAATAGTCAAAGCATTTCCAGGGTTATAACAAAATTTTTGTAGTAAGGTTAGGTTTGCAATTAAAGAATGATAGTGTTGTTGTCGAATCCTTAAGGAAAAACAATAACAAGATTTATGCAACTTTGGCCTTTGAAATTAAGGAGAATTATTACTCGCTATCTTTTTGTGTGAGCATGCTCCCCACTTTCCCACAATCCCACTAATCTTAGTGTTGCCTACAAAAATTATATCGGCGATGCTAATTAAAGGTAAAATTGAGGGAACAAAAGGTTATGCTGAAATTTAAAGCATTAGGGGTTAACATGGTCATTTTGGCATGGCTCAGCTATAGTATGAGGTGAAATAAGAAAAAGAACTGATGGTGGGTTTTTATTTTTTTGCTAATGATATGGGTTTGTATGGTATTTTGGAGGGACGGGATGAAAATTTTGTTCAAGGTGGCGACCAAATGGAAGAACATGAGCATCAGTGATGTCAAGGTAATTTCATTTTTGACCTATCATTAGAATACACGTGTATGCAAACATTTGTCATCGATGCTATCAAAATATCCACAGGGTCAATTTACCTTTTGTAGCATGGGTCCTGTAATTTTGAAATCTAGGCAATAGTATTTTTATGTATGTAATCTATAAATTTTAAGAATTTTAGATAAGTTATATAGTTTACATTGACATAGGAATTCAGACCTTTGATCCAAATTTTGTTGGGATCATATTTTAAAATTATTATGATCATATTATTTGTACAAACTTTATCTTTTGGGGCTATAACTAGAGGTTTTCTTCCTAGCTCTTTCTAGTCGGTATGCCCCAAGAACTAGGATTTTATACTATCTAATTATTATATTATTAATAATATAGTGATCTATCACTCTTTCTTAAAATAATTTTTTTTCTTTAATTTATGATCCTTTTTCTATTTCTTTTGGATTTTTTGGATTTTAGAATTACCCCTCATGGGTTAGGCATAAAATGTTTTAAGATGCATTCTATTGATTGGTTCTTGCAAATTTTCCCCTTTATGTGTTTCTAATTGATAGGATTCTAAGCCATAACTTGTTGTGACGATAAAAGGCCCTAACCAATTTGGCTCGAACTTTCCCTTGTCTTGATCTGACATATTATTTTGGTTCTCTTTTAGTACAATATCCCCTACCTAGAAACACCAAACTTTGATCCTTTTCTTATAACTTCTTCTAAGTCTATTCTAATAGTTCTAGAGATGATTGAGTGCTTCAAGGTGATATTCATCCAATAATTCTAGTTCATTCAATCTAGATACCTTGTATTCTTCATCTGTGATTAGATTTTCCAATGAAACCCTTAACAAAAAGAGCTCTACCTCAATAGATAAGACGACTCTAGTTTCATAAACCAAGGAATAGGGTGTAGTGCCAATAGGTGTTTTGATGCTAGTTTATAATTACTATAGTGTAGGTTTTAATTGTACCTATGCCAATATCAACTAACATTATTAACTGTCTTCTTATTAAATAATTAGATAGTTAGATAATTCCACATTATTTAATCAAAAGAGAAGAAAATTAGCATGAAGGGAGTGAATTAATCAAATGAAACTAGTTATTCTATTAATATAAGAAAAATGTGAATTTAACTAAATAATAGACATTATTTAATTAAATAGGTGAAATAGATGAATTAGGAGAGAAAATGGTATTAGTAACCAAAATCAGGATCTGTGATATACTCAAGATATTTTCAAGTGTCTACACAACTAAAGAAATTAATTTCTTTTATCATTATAAACTAATAAATTCTTAAACTTAACACATATATTTGAGACATGAATTTTAGCTTCCATTTGGATAGTAAACAAGATTCTAAAGACATAGTAAATTTGGCTAGCCATTAAAACCATACATAATAATATATGAGGATCCTTGCATGAGGGTTTTGGTGGAACCCCTAAAAATTTTCATGGTTCCACTAAATTTCATGGTTAAATCATAATAACCACCATCTTGAATGTCACTAGGGTTGGGGTTTTATAATTTCTATTCATGACTACACCCTTGTTTGGTGTTCGAGCTTATAATTTTGAGTTGACCAACTGTATCCAGCTATCTGTCATTTCATCATCCCCCATAGCCTCAAGTCTCACTATTTTACTAGAACCATCACTATTTTCCCCATCACACGGGCTTGACCTATCACAGGTTGTGGTTGTTTGGTCATGTGTAAACTTGTGATGAGCAATAGGAATGAATACCTTTGATCAAGATCCTACTGGGGCTAAGATCGATGGTTGATGTCTCATTGCTAGCCTCACAACCACCGCTTGATGAGGCTCCAAGGTGGATGATAAACATGTGATGGAAAATGAGATTTATTTTGTGTCCCATATTTACTTGCGATCATCAAGATCGACGATGTGTGTGTTGAGGATAATGGGGTACAGATGCAAATAGGTACGTGGTAGTTTTAAAGAATTATCACTCTTTCTAAGTATGAATAGTAAATCAAGTGATGATCCTTAATGAGTCTCATTGATTGAGTTTTAAATCCTAGGGAATTGACAACTAAGATTCAACATGCAATGATTGATTTTTTTCTCACACGAGTGAACTAGGATGGCCATTAATTGCAGAATATTTTCAATTCCTCTAGTTAATGAGGATTTTTTGTAGTTCATTCTCTCATCTACATTTATCAGGGCTCATAAATAATTGCCATAGGTGTTGGGGGAAGTGAATTGCAAAGGCTTGAGGGTTCCTTGTGGAGGTGGTTGTCTAATAATTACTAGTATGTATCTATAGATGCATGTGGTTTTTGTTGCAGTTTGATATTCTTTCTATTTCTGGTGCTTCTGGGGTTTTCATTATCTACATGTAGGAGTGTTTTGGATATTGTAGGTAGTCTTTTCCTTGCGTAATTGGCTCTAGTTAAGTAGTGGTTGTAAAAATGAGTGAGCCAAGTTCATCTATTACACCAGTCTGTAGGTCAAGGACATTGAGTTTGCAAGAATCGTTTGTGTATGTTCTCAAACTGAAACCCATGGTGGCAAAGATGCCAATTATTCCAAAGGCTAAGATGATCGTTTGTAGAAAGGTTGAGAGAAATACTGTCAAGAGCACATATAATCTTAGAACAAGGACCATTTTAGAAGGATTGGTCAAGTTTAAGGGAAAAGGGTCTATGGAATTCGTGAAAGAATTAACAAGACTGAATGCAGGTCCTAGGGATTGTTTTAAAAAACCCATTACTTTGGTTGTAATTTATGATAGTTCTTTAGGAGAGGGATGAGTCAGCTTTGAAACTAGCCATTGCATAGTTTCTCTGGTGCCATATACTAACTTAGACAATGAGGTGGTACTTACAAATGCAATCTCTATTAGGGAGCCTAGTGAGGGTGTCGACTTAGTGTTTGACAAAGATGGGTGACACCTATGTTTCTTCTCTTGTTGATGTTTGGTTTTTGGGTATTGTGGTGTTGAACTCCTACATGGCTGGTTCGATGGATTTTTTGTTGGTGATGATGGTGAATTTCCCCAGTATTGGACGACATGTAGATTTTGGTGATAGCACCTTTTGGAAGGCTTACATGGCATCTGCAACAAATGGCTTGGCCCTCTTTTTCTTTTTTTCCTTTTTCTTTTCCCATTATGTATGAATGACTAACTATAATGGTTCGGGAATGGTACCACATGAAATGAAATGATTTTGAAATTACCATAAAAAGTAACTATAATCAGCTTGATGCTTGTTTCTCTCTTATATTATTAAAGAGATTTCAAGGCTCATTACAATGGTCAGTTTTTTGAGTCTAAAATAGCCTAAGTAGAATATAATGAATAGATATAATATAGAATGCCTGATAGGTACACTAGTGAATCATCTTGAGTATGATTTTTGTATGTTATAATCTAAAACAGTTTTGCACAGATTACTGATAACAAAGAAAATTTGAAAAACTAAAGTATGTACTTGGATGTATGTGGTTGTTGCAAATTATAAATTGAAATATCAAGTGTCTTTTCATTTATCTTTAAATGTTTGATTGAATGTATAATTCTGCTCTTGTTTTAACTCAAAGTGTTAATCAAATACTTGAATGGAGTTGTAGGTTTGTAGGAATTTGAACAAGAATTTGGTAAGAAGTAATGCTTTGGTTACTATGATTATTTGTGATGTAAGGCATCATGGAGATAGTCCATTTATTTTAGAATTAAACAATCTGTGTGTTATTAACTATTTTGTACTAGATTCCTACCCAATTAATGAGGCACTGGCCTATTGGTCATGAATTTCTGTAACCCAACGAATAAGTTCAAATTCCTAGCTGTGGATTCACAATAATGGCAATGCTAAATAAAATTCTATCGATCTTGAGATATGCATCTAGAATATACCCTCATTCCTAGAAAATGAATGGTTATTTATGTGAAGGTCAGCCAAAACTTTGGTAAGGAATGTTGATTTTCACTGAATAGGAACTTTTTTGTGAATAAGTGTTCTCTATTATAGTATAACCAGTGTGAACACGATTGGGAAATACCCTCCCTGGTCCTACAAAGCCTAAAAGGTAGGGGTGAAAGGCTTGAAAACCTTCACCCACTGAGTTGGCCATTCATCTTTAGGATGTCTTGTTTATGGAGGTTGGTCACCTTCTAGAGTTTTTCTAAGGTGTATTGGAAAATACACCAATAGATTTTTTCAATCCTCTCAACTTGCATCAAGAGAAAACAAATATAGTGTAGAGGGAAGTATTGAAATCTTAAAAATAAAATTTTCCATAATAAAATGGGAATGGGCTAAGTAAACAAATTATTAGAAAATTAAGCTTTCTCTATTTTTAATGTATGGAGGCTTCTTTTTTATATGAAAATGGGGATCATAAACTCAACTAAATCATTTATTTTCACTTCATAATTCATTAGAAATGTATTTTAAATCTTTCAAGTACATCTTTAGGTGCAAATGTATGGTATATCCTTTTTCTTTAATTAATGTATATATGATATTGTAGTTCAAAGAACACTGATATAAAAAGATGCCTAAGCCTAAAGATTTTCAGAAATAATTTTATGGATCATCTCTAACTCCATGAAGTGCCCATCTTGTATTTAATAGAGAATTTTTATATTTCTACTAAGAATTATAAATATTATTATTTTTTTATTATAAAAGAAAGGCAAGGTCCATGATATTGAGTGTTTAAACATTTAAATTACAATAACAAAACAATAGGAAGGCACATAGGCGTAGCAAAAAGAATAAACAAAAAAAAGAACAAGACCAAGATGAAAACATAGAATTCAATTAAAAAACTAGATTTCAATCATCTTGGAGGGCATCAAGGGGTATTTTGACTCCTCCATATGTTTTTTTTCATTAACATTCTCAACCTGTACTTTAAAATATTGCTATGTTAGGTTAAGGGATTGTATCAAATTTTATTTTGTCCTTGGTGAAAGTCCACAATTGAGTTAAGTGTTGCAAATAATTAAAAAATATGTGTGAATGATAGTAATTTCGTTTTAATTTTTTGATATTTAATAATGAAATCCAATATAGGCCTGGTAAATATATGAACCTTAAAAAATTTCATTATCACTGTAGGCATACATAAGATGTCATTGCCTTAGAAAAATGAGTTCTTGTATGGAACTTTTGGTATTGAATTTTGGGAAATACATTTGATATTAGAGTGATTGTTTCAACATTTGGAGCTTAGGAAATTTTTGTATCATATTTTTTCAGTATGCTTGTGGTGTGTACATTTGTCATATTATAGTCATCATATTTAAATTATTATTCAAAATTAATTAGCCGTTACACCTTATTTTTATAATTAAGTTATAAATATGCTCTCCTTCGATATTACTCATAGAAATAAGCTAAAACGAATAAAATAAAATATAGGATATGATTAAGTACACCTTTTATGTGTTTTCTAATTATTTATTAACTAAGGTTCTTCACTCTTTCGATAAATATAATGTATACCTCTAGATTTTTAAACTAGTTATTTATTTTAATTTTGATTATTTCTTTAAAATGGGTAGCATGAAAAATTCTATAACATGATGTAACATTATTCTATATTGCAAGACCTAGCTGTCCTTAAATCCATACTTATAGAACACATCTAGAAAAATTACCCCTATAATATTACCTCATGGAGAACTTAAGCTTGTGAATTTAAAAATTATTTGTTTTCTAACCTGACTAAATTTTCCTATCAGTCAACCTTATAAAATTTGGTACAATCACTTCCAAGGTGAAGAATAATATAATTTTGATATTTAAAACTATCAACATAAGAGACTTAAATTATTAAGTTTGAATTATTTAAAGATGTGTGATTCATTTTCATAAAAAAAGAGTGTGTGTCTAATAGACTTATAGGGATATAAATACCATAAGAATATTAGGAAGTGAAATTTGTATTAGGAGAATAAAATATAATGGTAGAATACGTACAAATAAATATTTAAGGTTATAGACAAATATACATGATAAAAATTCATAGATAAATTATTACATCATTCATATTGATTTTTGATAAAAAGTTGGGTATGAAATTTTAAGATTGTTAATATTTTAAAGAAGAAAACTCCTTGGAAAAGATCATTTTGTTACTTAAATTCAAATAGGAGAAATATTTTATTCATTACATTGTACACCTTTTGATTTTATTGTTATAATTGTTAATAAAGTGAGATTGTGGATCAAACAATCTACAAAAACACCTTCCCCACAAGAGAGATGCAATATAATACAAATAATGATCATAATATTACTCATCCGCATATACATGTTTTTTGTGATGATTATGGTTCATTAGCTTTTACACCCTCCTTTGTACGAGAGTACAAAATATCACAATATCAACCTAAGGAGTCTTATGTTTCTTTTTCTTTTCTTTTTTTTTATACATAAATAAATGCAAAAACATCATCATTTGATGGTGATTGGTGCTCTTTAGATTTTGTTCATCATGTTTTGGTGATGTCTAGCCATAAAAATTCAACTCGTATAATTTGTATTTTTATTCTTGTAAAAGAATAAATTCTTCTCATAATAATTTACAAGAAAATTATCATCTTCCACTTGAGTTTTAAATGAGTTATGAGCTTGGATTTGAAATTATTTCAAAATAAGGATGTATGAAAACATGGGAAAGGAGTTAAGGATCATGTGAAATCCTAGTTGTACCTTGCAAAAATAAGTTTAGGGATCATCCCAAATTATTATTGATATACATATAATCCTCCATTGTCTACTATATTTATAACATCTTCTAGTAAGTGAGATAAATTTCCTTCATAAGAGAAAGGATTGTCTCCTATCCCTTGATTACTATTCTTGCTTCAGCAAGTAACAAATATTAAAAATTACTTATTTTTATGCATATCATCAAGTACATGGTAATTCCACCAATGAATTCCAAACCTTCAGTAATAAAATAAAATAAACTAATTGATTGTAATGCTCTCCCATGAGTTGATGCACATAATGATTATAAATAATAATCTCTCTTATATGGTGTTTCTCCTCACTATGTGGTAATTTTAGATTCATATGTTTGCAAATGGTCATTCATGATGGTACAATATTGTGTGCCACCATATGTCTTTCCATGGTAGAACCATGATAGTCTCTTGTATGGTTGTATTTAGTGTTAAGCCTGGGGGTAAGGATAACTAGTTTGTGGAGGTGTGTGTTCTTTTGAAGGATCTCGTCTTCCCTCTCTTTACCTTAAAATATCAATATAGTAAGTATATTAAAATTTTAAGGGGGGAATATCATCCTATCCATTTCACTAATATCTTATGAGATTTGACCTATTGACATTGTTTAGGTGAAAAATATGGTTCACCAAAATGAATCAACATGATGATGGACCGCTGATTTTTCTAAGATCCTAAACACTATAATTATGTGTATGATAAGATGTAAATAAAAATAATAAATTCTACCTAACTATTATAGAACCTATGGGGGAATTTTTTAGAGCATAAAAAGATGTGTACTTGGTAAAAAAGTTGTTTTTGAGCTAAAGAGGACCCATTCACCTTTAATGGTAAATGGGTCCTTTTTGGATTTTAGAAAACTGATTTTAAGGTTATGTTCCGTGATGTTTGCACTCTCAAATTCCTTATCATAAAATTATGGAAGTCTATATGAAATTATGTAGCTTTGATTCCTTATTTTTTCACTTTGAATGACAACTTTTACAACTTTCACAGTCTTTCTCCAAACTTGCTCCACTTGATCTTCAGCCTATAAATCTACAATCACACACTAAAGGGTAGAAAAACTTGTTGTTTGTTAGTGAATAGGTTTTTTCCCTAGTCAAACCCATTGTAGGTAATCAAACCAAATGATGAAATGAATCATGAAACATAAAATACATGTAAATGATGTCACCTTGGATGATGTCTTATGAAAGAAATCTGCAATCTAACATGTATTTTCCATGAAGGATGTAGATCTTGGATCCTTGAATATGATTTGAAAAATAGTTGCAAGTAGACCTTCAATGCTACATCCACTTCTTTAGGTCAACAAAGTGAATGAATACATCAAACCCTTGACATGATGATATGACTTTAAATTGTTGTAATAAACTCTTGAAATCTACCTTGAAATGCCTTATGAATACTCTTGTAATTCTCTATAATGTTGTCTTGAAATTTCTAGGATGATTCATAAAATTGTTGGGTGAAATAATTTGAATTAACCCCTTATTTATACTAAATTAGGAGATTAACCCTAAAATTCAAATAATTAAGGCTTACTCTAGATCTAGAAAGAAACATTATTGAACTACCAATAAAATGAAATTCAAAAATGGGGGTCTCATAAATGGAAGACCCATTCGCCACAAAGGGTGAATTGGTCCTAGCTCAGTTTACCAAGACCTAACCCTCAGGGATTCAAAGAGGGATGAAAACCCACTCCAAATAAACTGAAAAAGGGGGGTCTTGCTAAGGGAGGACCCATTCACCACCTAGGGTGAATGGGTCCTAGCATCATTTTCTAGGACCAAACTTTTCCCAATGAAATATTATGTTAATTAGATTATAGGTGTCAGGATAGATCTTTGAGAAGTGTCAAAATTAAGGATTAAATTTGAATTAAAAGGGGGTTAATTACTCCAATTACCCACAATTAATTTTTGACCACCTAGATAAATGTGAGGGTGTTTTATAACACTTCACAACACTTAAACAAGATACAAATTATGTATATTTTATTAGAAAGGGGCTCATGAAGCTTAATTAAGAAAATACATCCTAGAGAAGTGTGAAAGTGTGTTACAACACTTTAGAAAACCTTTACAAAAAAATCAATTAAGGCATGTTTTAGTCAAATAAAGTTCCTAGAATAAACCACTCCAAGACATCATTAATTTAGTTTTAGTGTAAATTATCAAACCAAGTATGTAAAAAAGGAGTACTTTTTCCATTACTACATATTTCCCCCACTTTAGTGAGAGGATGACCCCATGTCAAACTCATAGTAAAGTAGAAATCCAAGACACTTAAGTATGCAAAAATAACAAACATACATGATCATACCCTGTTAAAGGCCAAGAAAAATAAGAAAAAACAAAAGATCAATCACAACCATTTCAATTTGATGTGAGATGGGGTTGTTTGTCCATAACATATGCTACTCACTCTGGGGTAGTGTAACCTTAGCCTGTCAACTAGGAGATTTGTCCCAAAAAAGTGGTTTAGTGAGAAATTCATGGTAGTGTATTAGCTTCCCATCATACTAACCATACCAAAGTTATCCTCCTGATAGCTTTAATAAGGCACCACAATGTAATACTTTTATAAATGTTTTTGTCATGCAAACAAATAGTTAAAGGGAGTTCTTCTTCATTCATGTAAAGGTATTCTTCTTAGGGTGCATTGTGCCTAATGTCTCCAAGAGAGGACAAGTCAAAAATGTCAGATCGTCATCCATGGTATGCCTCATTCGTATCAACCATGTCATTCAATCATACACTCTTGGATGACATCAAACCCAATGAAACCACCAAGAAGAGGAAACATCACAAGAAAAAAGAAAAATCATGCCATGAAATTTTTCCAAAACATTTCATCTTTGTATGCCCCCACTTTAAAGTAGTTGCTACACCATTACTATGAGAAATTGATTTAAATTATCCAATGTTTTTGTCTTAAGACATGAGAGCTTTCCTCGAAAAACCCTATGCCAATTCATATGTTTCCAAAATAGGCTACATCTTGAAATAGGAAGCAAGGGTTGCCCCCAGAAATACGTAAGGGATCTATGGATTTTGGGTCAATATGTCTATGCTACAATATTATCATAGAGCATAGAACTATCATCATTCCCAAAATTCTCATAGAACTGGAAGAATGACAAAAAGAAAGTAAAATCAAAGAGAAATACTTTGGGGTCAACATGGAAGAGACCTAAATGTCTTGACACCTTGCGTCATCCCCTAAAGGAAAACACAAGAAAAATGAAAAAGGTAAAGAAAATATTTTGGGTCAACATGGAAGAGACATAAATGTCTCTTGACACCTTGCATAATCCTGAAAAGTAAAACATAAGACAAATGAAAATGATTACAACATAGAGTAGGATGTAGATACATATAGAGGAATGCACAAAGAAGAGAAAGGATACATCAAATGAAAAAATCACGGGGGATCACATTATGCACATACAATCATACAAAGAAAAATGAAAAATCAAGAGACTAGTAAGTTACTAGCAAGTCAACATAAAGTTGGTCATCCACCTCAAAATCTCGATCAGTATAAATGAAAGGAAAATAACTAGCCAAATAGACAACAACAAATGAATTACTACTTGACAAGGCTATCAAATTCTTATCTCCATTTTATGCAAGGCTAGAATGAGCTAAGATAAGTGAGGAAAATAATCTCCTTGCATTAGGGAAAATGATTTTGAAATAAGTGTAAAACATGTAATAGTGAGAATATTTTACAATTCTACTACTATTGCATGAAAAGGTGTAGAATAGTATGTTTTTCAATCACTGGATGGAAATCATTTCTGTCAAAGTGAAAATTTCTCAATACTAATTTGAATGCATGACACTTATCGATACTATATCCAAGAGTTTCGTGGTATCGACAATGTGGAACATTTTAATATTTAGGATATAGTCTTATATTTTCTTTCATTGATCGTAATGTTATAAGTTCTTTGTTTAGAAGAAATTGTAGTTTCCTTTCACTTACAAGTGACAAAGAAGGGTGCTTTACCTTCTTTAGGTTGTAAGGTCTCTTGCACTTGCTAGATTCACTAACTTCTCTAGATGGGATTAGGGAAGAAGGTCCTAATATAAGTTCATAAAGAAGATCAAATTAAAGTTCCATTTCAACAATAAAGAAATAAATACGCGTAATTTCAACACTAAATCAAATTCATAACCACTAGGGTTATAAGAAAAATAAGATCACAAGTTGTGGCTAAACCTTCACAATCAAATATAAACAAAGTGTCGACCCTCACAATCAACTGAAAAGAATCATCAATAATCGAAAGAAAGTTCACAATCTTTAAATTCCACTATACAACAACTATGTGAGTAGATACTAGCCACTAAACGAGGAAGGAGAAAACAATATCCAATGAGAATGATAAATACCCTCATGTGATGCGAAATGGCCATGCTATCCACATGACTAGAGTGTATCCATGACTAAAGAAGACATCGTCACTCTACCAAGTCATCGCCTCTACGGACGTCCAGGCATAACTAACAACCATGCTACTATACTCAAAACTGAGGGAGTAAGGCTAACACATAAAGATACAGTATCCTGATCTAGCATTAGAGAAAGTAGCGGGTATGTTTCCTCGAGATTGGTTGAGCTAAGATACTCTACGCCACAACATGCGTATGCTACACACCACACCCAAGAAAAATTGTGACTACTACTATCCCTTTATGGATTGAGGATCTAACAAACCAAAGGATAAGGAGCTACTTTTGGTTACTCCTATATAAAGGTTTCAACCACACCTGGGTTGGTCCTCAAACAAGTAACAAACATGCAAACACACATAATGGTATGGCAACATCCACACCCAAATGTGACTTTTCCCCATGCATGGGTACCAAGTATCACCATCACATAGACACACAAGCAAGTACAGGTTTCCACAACATTCAAACAGGATACAGTTACTGGTTTCTTACATTTACAAAGGAAACAACTACATACATAGTCCCATAGGAACATCCAATTCCATAACCCATGGAATACATATCTTACTTTCCAACCGTAAACTTATAACAGGTTATTAACACGCTACTCTCTTTCACAGAGTATATCATGCTAAGGGAAAAGCCATGAACACATGATTACTTAACACTCTACTAACAAATCACAAGAACAACATAGTGGGAACAATTGCACCCAGAGAACCCAGTGTTTAAACCTAGGCTCTGATACCATGTGTAATGCCCCACCTTGCAACCCTAAAGGAAGTTGCAATTAACATCTTAAGTGAACCAATTTTTTTTATAAAGTGCATTTAACATACACATTCACTTACTAGTTAACAACAACCTCTAAGGCTACAAGGTTAGGATTACTTAAACCCACACATACATATTACATATAACCATAGCATTATGAACTTTATGATATAAACATCATACATCATAAGAATACCACATAACATAATAAGATAATCAACCAAGATACAATCTCATAAACATTATCTTAATCCAATAGATACATCACTCATTCCCAAAATGAGACAATAGTACATAGGATTACAATTACATAACTCCACCTCATAATCATAAGAGAGATAAAATAACTTATACAAGTTAAAATATTACAATGCAAGATAATACAACAAGAACCACGAGCTGTCCATCTGGATGTCTCGCCACCAAGTACTGAAGATAGATGGGCACCCAACGGTTTTGGTGCATGTTCCACCCTACCAATGTGGTACCCGAAGGCCCACCCCCCATGCTAGGAGATAGTAACAAAGCAACATGGACAAGATTCTACTACCTCTAACCAAAGGCAGACTCAAACTGACTCATACTGTTATAACCAACCAAATGAATTAACAAATACAACTCATTCACCATACAATTACGAATCAAGTACAACTCAAGTACAATACAAGTACAAATCAAATACAATACAAGTACAACTCCAACATCACTGACATAGGTCACATTGCTTCCAGACATAAAGTAGATCAAGTATGTTCACAGAACCATACATATAAAACAATTAACAACAGTTGTCATAGATAGAGTGTCATCGCAAGGTTTGTCATGAGATCTCCTCTAGGCATTCTTCATAGACTCCGACACAAGTAATCCTGGTGGCCTCAACCGAATCTTGGCACTCATACTCACTCATGCGGAATCAACTATCTCTCGCAAGAACTAGATAGTTGATCTTGCCATTCCAGGCCTTCTCACTCATCCCAAGTCTAAACAAGCCCTTGTGTCTATGAGTGAGGATTAAATTATCTTGATTAATATGAGAAGTTAGTCCTAATCTTCTAAGTACATTAATTAAATTATCACTTGATTAACTTACTTTTGAAGGTTACCCGGTTTACCACTTTGGGCTCCGGCCCCTAACAAAAGCCACTCTTCTAATGGACAACACACACCCAAACAATCCACCAAGGGAAACACAAGTGCATACCAACTGGGCATCATAATCCACTCCAACACAAGGAGGATACAAATAATAGAAACTCACTCCAAAGATCTTGGAGGCAACAATACATAGTCCACTCCTTTCACAGGAGGTACAAAAGATCTCACTCCAAACATCTTGGAGGAAATAACACATAATCCACTCCTTTCATAGGAGGCAACAAGATGAAACCACATAACAAGGTCACTCCATACAAGGAGACACGGATCCCATAATGTGCTCCTACACCAAGGAGGTGCAAACATCCCCGTTCATGAAAACCGGGTAAAACTGAAAAGACGCCATGCACTACCCAAGGGAAAACAACTGGACGGCATAAAGATTCAATAACCCTTATCTTCTAAGTTCTTCTGGAAGACTTATAATTTAGGACTAACACTAAATCCCAAAACCAACAATGCAACTTGACGACATAGCAACAAAAGCATTCAAGTCATCAATCAAATCTAATATTTGGATTTCCTAAATCCATACTCATTCAATAGGTAGTGTTGACAAAGTCAAAAACATGATAAGTAAATCATCTAAAATAATTATGACCCCTATTTCCCTTTTCATTATTGGAAATCTAAAACAATTAAACTTACTTCCCTTTACTAAATACAAAGAATTAAATCCTTTAAGATAAGCATGAGGAAAATACTACTTTTCGATATACTAAATCCATATCTCTTTCATAATCCAATCACAATGATTCAATTAATCTAAATAGAAATTAATAAATAACATAATTGATTGTTTCATCAATAAAAACAACTTCTTAATTTACTTTTAAATCGACACAAATCCATGCAAGTAAACTCTTTCCATTTCCTAACCAAATCTTACATCTCATTCAATTTTCTATTTAACATATTCAATCACTTTAATATAATACATATTGTTTCTCTATCCATTTTCCATATACACTAATCAATCCATTTTTAAATCCCTATTCAATGATACATTGCATGCATCTCATTAAAATAAAATACAATAATGAATTTTACACTGAATATATATATATATATGCTCCATATTATATAGACACCATTAATATTCCATTCACAATGACTAGATTTCTCTATGGAACTAAATAAAACATAATAACTATTTGTCTTTTTCAATGTAGTTAGTTCCTAAATTTACTTATAATGCAACCTAACACTATTGCAAACAATCTTTTCCAATTTTCTATCCGAAGTCTATGTCTCATCAACCATCCATTTAAAAACATGAAATTTCATCAATGTATAAAAATATCTTTTGGCTTGTCTATTTGGCCACGCATTCATATTGTTTATAATTAAATCTCATAATTAATACAAACATTTAAATATAAATATTTCTATAATTCTTCAATATATTTAAATATCCTTTTCCTTATCAATTTTGACCATACATTCAAAACTTATCATTTAAATTCTTCATGCAAAGCTAAATTACACGCACTCAAATAAAACAAGGTAAATACTGATTGAAAATACTCATGGATATATATATACATTTCAATATATTTTCTTCAATCATATTAACAAAATAAATATTTTCTTTTAAATCAAGTAATTACTTCTATTAAAAAATATCTTTCTCTATACATTTTCTACACATACTAATCATTTCTTTTAAACACTAATAATACCCAATTTGCAAACAACAGAATAAAATAAGATAAAATATTATTTATTCTCTCAAATGGATATATACCTTCACTATATATCTACTAAATATAAATTAATATATTTAAATATATTTAATCATTAACATATCTTCTATCCTTTGCAGAATATCAAATTGATTAATTCAAAATAAAATATCCTTTATCATCAATATTTCAAAATATAAATATATTTTTCCAATTAAATCAAATCAATAATTGGACCTTTTACATATGGATTTAAATTCCACAATTCAATTTTAAATTATGCATTATTTAAATCAAATATTTAACTGCTTCAATTAAACTTTAACATGCCATTTTAAAATAACAATAATTTTCGCATATGTTTATAATTTTAAATCCACCAATCTAATATACAAATTTTATTTAAAATAATATAAATAAATATAATAATTTAGTATTATAAATTATAATATAAAATATTATTAAATAATATTTTAATATTATAATAACAATACATAAAATATTAATATTTATAAATATCAATTTATTATTATTTTATTTTCAGAACAGCCATGGGAAAATAATTTAACAGCAGTCTCATGTTTTAAGCATAACTCAAAAACTACGATCTGGGTATTTGAGAGTTTTGGACAGGGGTAAGAAAATATCAAAATACAAAAACCCTTTAAATTTTTTGAAAACCCAGTTTGTGAGAGTGAAGTTATAGGTGGCGCAACCAGACCATTTTACCATGAAAATATAACTATACTGCAGATTTTAAAATCCGATTTTTAATAATAACAAAGGGTTTCATTTTCTAAAAAAATTCTAAATGCATTGTTCAATCTCTATGTTTGATTTCAATAGCAATAAAATCAATTTCTCCAAATGATTTAAGTTCAACTAAGGTTTTCACAATTTTCACTCAAGAATTTTCACAAGCAAAGGCTGTAAATTTGTTTAATTCTTTTCTTCTAATATCAAATTTATTTTCTAAAACAGATTTAACAAATAAATCTTTAATCACTACTATTTAAAAAAAAACAATCAAGAACAATAAAATACAAAGAGGAAAACCTGGTACAAGAAGCTACAGGAAGAGATGAATTTTTGATGCAAGCCTCCTCCAAAGATTTCCTGAATTTTCTTCAATCCTCCAATGAATCCAATCCAAAATCCAACAAATGCAAACAATCTTTTCTTCAATCAATTCTACAATCAAACTTTCTTCAAACCCTTGTGCAAATTTTCCAAAATTTCTTCCCTGCTGTAAAAATGTATTTTTCTAAAAACTCCCTTGCCCTAAAATTAAAACATATATTCTTATAAATCAAAAATACCTAATTCAACCCTAATTCACATTACATGCAAATTAGATTTCAATTTCAATTTCAATTTTCAATTTCAATTTCACTTTCAATTTCAATTTTAATTTCAATTTCAATTTCACTTTTCAAAACCCTCTTTCAATTTAAAATGAAATTTCAAATAATAAATTAATTTCCAAAGTTGCAACCAATTTCCCAAATAAACATTTAATTACAATTTCAAATTTAATTCTCACACGTTGGAATTAAATTCCAAATTTAATTTTAATTCTTTTATTTCCTTTCATTCTCTTGCATCACGTTTAATTAATTAATTTAATTATTTAATAACTAAACTCAACCCCCTTGGATTAAATTTAATTAATTAAATAATTTAAATATAATTAATTAATTTAAGTATAAAATTTTATCCACATTGCATTATTTAATTAAATAACCATCAACATGATTTAAATGCAATTATTCTAAATATTTATTTCCAACTCAAGAATGCTTCAAAATTAAATAACATTAAAACAAGACAGACAATAACTCGACACACACAACTGACGACACACTAAGGCTAGGTTGTAAACTTGACACATGTTACCTAGCTACTATCTCCCGTTCAACTTAACCGTTGGATCGACACGCTCAAACCTGTGAAGCCAGGTGGAGTCGATGTCATGTACCTGCAATTTTGCAACCAAGTAAACAACATCATACAATATATCCAGCATATAATACACACCGTGAAGAAGGAATTACGGATTCGCAGGGCACTCGCAAGCGAGTGATGCGAACTCGTCCTCTTCACCAATACACTCATTGAAACTGACACTTCCATCATAATCCAGTAATCTCATAATAACATCTCATGTTAACTTTACAACAACATTAATCTATAATGCATGTGAAACAATAATCAGATAACTACATTCCACAGTAATATTTGTCACTCAATAGTAACGATCAAAACATTATAACAAAATGTATCCAGTATCAAAGTAATTGCAACCAAACATAGCATAAAACAACTTGAACAAGAATCAAAATGGAGGGGTATTACATTAGGGAAGAAGGTCCTAATATAATGTTATCTTTTTTATCATTATTATGAGTTATGGGTTGCTCTTTAGGAAGAAGGACACCTATATTAGGAAGAGGATCTAAGACAATCCTACCATCGCTATGAAGCTTTAGGTATTCTTTAGGAGCACTTATGTTGAGAGATATATTTTTATATCCTAACCCTTTGGTTTGTTTAATTGGTATTTTCTCTAGGAGTTAATGAATTTTATGTTCACTTGTTGTATCACATCCTTCCTTATGTAAGATCATGAATCCTTTTTTGGAGTGAAAAATACACTGAGGGGGGGGGGGTGGTTGAGGGGTGAATCAGTGTCATTACCTGTTTTGACAAATTTTACTAAAACTGAAATAAAATAGATTTATGTTCTCCTTTAACAATGCTCATTTATGTATTTTGAATGCAATCACATATAACTGAAATGAGAAGTATGATAGTGAAACATAGCATATTAAAGAATTCACACAAGGAATAAGATGAACCATAGATAAGAAAAATGACATAAGATATGCCAAGTGGAAAACCCTCCTAACATAGAAAACCCACTCCTAAATTGCTACCTTTCTATGCTTATATTTTAAAATCCACTTTTGACAATGCCTTATAGGCTGATTTCTGAGCACCAACTCAAGGAGCACCAACCCCTTTTCTATTTTTAGTAAGACATAAAATGATATAGAGGATCTCTTTATTTCTCTCTTTTCTCTCAAGTGCCTCTTGATAGACAATATCTAAAATCCTCAAAGTTGGAGAATTAACCTTCAAAGTTCTAGCCATTTTCAATCCTTAAGACAACTTGATATTACACTCATGTGTTTTGATTTTCAATATCAAAACTCAACATTTCTTCAATACAATATTTGTGATATACTCATACTGTTTTTTCACTCTCTTCTACAGTCATTTCTCCTAGTTCTAAAATATAGTTAACTCTTTCTCTCTATTTTTCAAGAATCTTAAAAACTAATCTCTCTTTGTTTTTACTTCTTACATATATTTCATCATTACATCTCATAAAAATTACAACACTATAACTTTTCTCATTTTTCAAAAACAACAGATGTAAATTTTATGTACCCAACTTCTGTCGAAACATGTTCCGAAGTATTGCAGTCATTTTGAGAAAATGTTCAGCATGGAGGTTTTCTTCTGAAAAAAATTGTCAAGGAATATGGAATTTTAGAAAGAAGACTAAACCATATCCACACAAGGAGCCTACATAGGCAATGTTAACCAAAACAACATTAAAAAATAAATATTCCATGTACACAATACCCTCAAATACTTTTGTAGCAACAATGTAACCAAAACCCCATTTTTTAGCACTCAAAAGCAACTTATCACTGAATCAAAGTGAAACACTGAAATGATTTGTAGAAAGCACGATTACCCACTAAAGAAAAACACAAACCCTTAATGCAAGAGCGAAAAAATGGTATGATAAAATAATGGGGCATTAAAATAAGATTATGAGAAAACTGAAATGTAGCATTTCTGACCATGAGAATCAAACCCATTTGACCATTTTTCAGAGAGAAGCAAACAATTGTCTCCAATTTTTGTGCCAATATAAGTAACGGTTCCTCAAAAATAAAATGATGAGGTGAATACTTGAGGAGTGCGAGAGAGATTGTCATGGATAAGTTTACCAAACTGACATAGTAGTAAAGTAGCAAAGACTTCTTCCAATTTCAAGCCTTCACCCAAAGACAAGAGGCTGACACAACCATCAACCAAGGCAAGGATCTTTTAGATATCCCCATTCACTTTCTAAGAGTTGTAGTAAGCCAACAAACACTATGTAATGACTGTGAGAAGATTTCTATAGTGGCGGCCAAGATAGGGTTCCAAACCCTCGAGCTTGTGAAGCATAATACGATTTCCCTAGACTTTCCAATGAAAAGCAACGAATGACTTTTCAAGTCATGATATTATTTCAAGTCCACGATATCAAATAATTTGAGTAAATCAACTTCATACATGCAATAAACTGACACCATAATTGGAAATATTACCATGATTTCCTTGTCTTATCAACATGTTGAATACCTTAGACATCTAGGAATTATTGCAAGAGTCGATGTCAGTCACTTTCCAAGTGACTTGACAAGTAAATTTTATAAGCATGTTGTCAGCCTTAAGGCCTAGAGAATTATGAAACATAAGACCCGATTCTAAGCAAATGTAAGGTTTAGTTTATTGACCTCTATTCAAAGTCGATTGTCATGACATAATGACCAATATATCCAATGCCTTATGAAATATAATAAAGTCTAATACCCATGATAAGCATATTAATACAGTAAACATATGACTCCCTTTAAATTGATTTGTCCATGCAAATATCAAGTGTATCATATACCCATGCCAATATCATTTTTTTAAGGAAACCCGCTAGAGTTTTCTTAAAACTGAAACCCAAAAAAAATTGATGATTCCAAGAACCAAGATGACTGAAAGCATTACCTAAAAGAGTCTGAATAGAGAGACGCAACTCTGATGTTGTTCAAAAAATATTATTAATGCAATGATTTTAGAAATTTGAACAAGCCAATAACATATAAACCTGTAGACCACTATAGCACAAGATGTCAAACCAAAATTATACCACCTGAACATAGAGACACTATGTTGTAAACACGATTCCTTGTAATCTACACATGGAGTCAATAATGCAACTGAATAATCAACCAAAAAGATGCCAATCTGAAACACAATATTGTCATCAAGTAAAAATAGCAAAAGAGAAGCTCAACATCCTTTACCATATGTCTCTTCAAGGTTGATTGATGTGTTTGTCAATTTTTTGATTTAGGATGGTTGAATGTTTTCTTGTTTAGGGGTGGTAGGTTCACTTATGGTAGGAAAATTAGATTTGACTTGTGATTCAATTTCAAGATGTAAAAGATCAAACATCTCAAGTTGTGTGGATTGTTTCATTGAAGGATAAAGGGATGCATTGGACTCAATGTTGTTAAGGAAATAATTTATGAATTCATGCATTCTAGCATCATCATCTCTAATGATGCCCACATCATGAGGAGGAAATGCATTAGGAGTTGTGTGAGCATGAGTAATTTAAATTTCATTAGGATCATTTCAAAAAACACAATTTGAAACATCAATAAATGAGAACAAGGACTTCCACACATTGCCTAAACAGATCTCCATTTTTAGAATTTTGGACCTAAACATGGTAATTTACTGATGACACAATGTAATGAAATGAAAATGAAATGTATGAATGCAATTTTTAAATTTTAACAATGCACTAAAATTAACCAATATAAGCTAAATGCAATGAAATTGATGAAACAACAAATAAAAAAAATGAAACAAAAAGGTAAAAACACCAAATAGAAGCTAAAAAATGATATTTTAATGACCAAAAAATGTAGAGTAGTAGCTAATAGGGACTTACTCACTAGTAAACGAAAATGAGTCGTGGTTAGATGTTTCTATGAATTTCAAAGTGAATTCTTGTGCTTTTTCAATTTCTAGAAGGTTCAAATAAAACCTTATTAGAAAATCATTCAATAGTAAAGGTTAATTGGTCCTAGCTAGATAATTTTAAACTATTTTTAGTGATTTGCAAGTTCTCAGTTATATCTTTCAGTTCCACGTCTAAGACAGTTAATTGCAACTTTAGATTTTCTAGAAATTCAATGCAAAAATGTAAAGAAAATATGGAATGCAAGGCCTAATTTGAAATGCGATTTTTGTTTTGATTTTTAAATTCAATTGTCTAAGATATAAATGAGATGTAAAATGATCGATTTTTTTTTTTATAATTTTCAGATTTAGAGAGAGATGCAAAATAATACAATTCTAAAACCTATATGATATGCAATATTTCAATGCAAAACAAGTATCACTAAATGAGATCCTAATTCAATTAAAATGCAAGATATAACTTAAGATGGAATGAGATACTTTAGAAATCAGAAAATTGCAATGTTCAATATGTCAGGTTCACCAAAAATGTTAAGGTGAAAAATAGGGTCCACCAAAATGAATCAATAAGATGATGGATCACCAATTTTTATAAGACCCTAAACACTAAAATTATTAGTATGATAAGATGCAAATAACAATAAGATATTCTACCTAACCATTATATAAACTATAGGGGAAGTTCTTAGAGCATAAAAAGTTGTGTACCTAGTCAAAAGGTTGTTTTTGAGCTATAGAGAACTCATTCGCCTTCAGTGGCAAACGGGCCCTTTTTAGGTTTCAGGAAACTAATTTCAGGGTTTTTTTCCTTGATGTACACACTCTCAAATTCCCTATTATCAAATTTTGGAAGTCTTTACGCAATTTTGTAGCTTTTATTCCTATATTTTTCACTTTGAATAACAACTTTTGCAACTTTGACAATCTTTCTCCAAACTTGCTCCACCTGGTCTTCAACCTAAAAAATATGCAATCACACACTCAAAGGAAAAAAAACTTTTTTTTTTTTAGTAAATGGGGGTTTTCCTCAGTCAAACCCCTTGTAGGTAATCAAAACAAATAGTGAAATGAATCATGAAACATGACATATGTAAATCATGTCACCTTGGATGATGTCTTGTGAAACAAATCTTGAATCTAATGTGTAATGGACATGAAGAATGTAGATATTAGATCCTTGAATGTGATTTGAATACTATTTTCAAGTAGATCTGCAATGCTACATCCACTTCTTTAGCTCAAGAATATGAATGAATGGATCACACGTTTTCCATGATGATATGACTTGAATTTATACAATAAACTCTTGAAATCTACCTTGAAATACCTTATGAATTCTCTTGTAATGCTCTATAATTCTCTCTCTAAATTTCTAGGATGAATCATAAACTTGTTATGTGAAAAAATGTGAATTAACCCCTTACTTATACTAAATTAGGAGATTAACCCTGAAATTCAAACAATTAAGGTCAACACCAGATCTTGAAAGAAACATTATTAAATTTCCACTAGAATGAAATTCAAAAAGGGGGGTCTCATTAAGGGAGGACCCATTCACCACCTAGGATGAATGGATCTTGTCTTAGTTTACCAGGACCTAACCCTAAGGGATTAAAAGAGGGCTAAAAACCCATTCTAGATAAATTGAAAAGGGGGGTCCTATTAAGGGAGGACCCATTCATCACCTAGGGTAAATGGGTCGTGGCACCATTTTCTAGGACAAAAATTTTACCAATGAAATATTTTGTTAATTAGATTATAAGTGTAGGGATAGATCTTCGGGAGGTGTTAAAATTAAGGCTTAAATTTGAATTAAAAGGGGGTTAATTACTCCAATTACCCACAATTAATTAATGACCACCTAGATAAATGTGAAAGTTTTTTATAACACTTTACAACAGTTAAGCAAGGTACACATTATGTACATTTTATTAGAAAGGGGCTCTTGAGGCTTAATTAAGCAAATGCATCCTAGGAAAGTGTGAAATTTTGTTACAATACTTTACAACACCTTTGTAAAGGATCAATTAATGCATTTTTTAGTCAAATAAAGGTCCTAAAATAGTGTGAATGTGTAAAACACATTACAACACCACTCTAAGACATCATTTATTTAGTTTTAATGTTAACTATCAAACCAAGTAAGGAAAAAAGGCTTACTTTTTCTGTTACTACAGATATATACCTTTGGTGGTGGTGTTATTTATAATGCCTTGAAGGTGTGATTATCAATTCATTTGATATGATATTGATAATTTATTTGTCCCTCATGATGTTAAACTCTTATATTCTCCCTAGAGTTTGATTGGAAAAGAAGTCCATGGATTAGCATAATGGATCTTGCTAATTCAAAAACATTAGAACATTTACATGACTACCTAGCATAACACAAAATTCTTGTGATCGGAGCCATGCCTTTCATGAGTTACCTAGCATAACATAGCTTGATAGCCTTTTGAAACCCATTGTATTACATAGAAACCTAGCAAAACACATCTTTCTACCTAGTAGATTAATGTATATCATCAGTTTATTATTTTTATATGTGTATGTTGTGAATTCAAGGGATGATGATTGGTAATTGGGATAACCATACAAATTAAGGTCTCTTTACCTTTTTGACTAGAATATTTAGACTTTATGTACCTAATTTTTTTTGTTTTATGCTCCATGTGTGTTTTATATTTTGTTTGTGTGTGTTAGACACATAGGAAAACTAAGAGGTGTGGGGGTGAATTAGCTGTACATTAAAAAATTCAAACACTCATTAACCTTCAAACCCTCATTATGTATTAATATGGATGTTTATGAGTGAAACATCAACATATCAACTCATCAACAACCATTTGTAATAGAATACCATATTTACATGGAAAACCCTAACTAGGGAAAAACTATAGCAAGGATTAACTCACATTTATATCAATAACAACACTAAATATAATAGGCTCACTCTTAGAATGGATTGTTGTCTAAAAGAAAAGAATAGATCACTACCCAAAGGACTCACTGCATGGAATAGAAAAGAATAGAAGAAATATATTATAAGGAGATTCACTAACCTAGAGAAATAGGAAGATCCACCACAAAAACTCTTACACCATCTGCAACCTTCAACACATTTCCTCCAACAACTTCATGTTTAGTGAAATGTAGACACCTTCTTCTCATTGATTCTGGTAGCCTTAGGAATTTAAGCTCACACTTAGATCACCATACTTGATCAAATTGGCATCTGAATTCACATCCACAACATCTGCAATAATTGAGATTTCTTATATATCCTTTACAATAAACAACCTTGTTTATGTTGACCTTAATAAAATGTGTGTACCTCAAGTGTGCAACCAACAAATAGGCCAACACCAAACACTTCCATGGTGGAAAGAAGTGAAGGTGGAAAATACCATGGGTTAAATAGCATGGTCCAAATCCATACTATTTTTCATCACCATCCTTCCATAATGCACAAAGTTCATCCACAAGTAACGATAACATGCCAAGTCATCCAAACCTATATTAATGCTAGCAAACAATCAATTCACCCTTCACCAAGTCTGGAAACATCTTATAAAACACAAAAAAATATCACTCAATATCCCATAATATTCCAACACCATCAGAATATTTAGCAATATTTCCACAACCACTTGCAACTGAGAATACTTAAAATCTTATGCAACCAACCACACTACAATAGACATACAACTCACTTACCAGCCTTGTGAAATAACTGAAAATAGAAAATTCCAAGAGAAGGAAGATTTAGAAAATATTAACACATTCCCACAAGATAAGAAACCTTAACACAGAGAAATGAAGAGCAATTCAATTTATCCTAGACAACCTTCTTCATAGGAAAACATATTGTCAAACACAATTTCCACTACTGCATGATCCAAAACCTGAAACTCTAGATTTAACACCTTTGAAAAAAATTTATTGTCTCATCCAAACCACACAAACACATATTAGACCATGAAGAAATGTAGATAACAATGCATAACACATCTTTTTCATCAATTTTTCTCAAAAGAACATGGAAACCAAGTAAACCAACTACAATGACAACATCGCAAATGCCCTCTCAAGAATACCATACTAGATATTGCAATAATCTCAACATATACAACACTAACAATATCTCCATGTAAGAAGAGGGAAGATCATGGAGAAATGAGTGGGAGTGGGTGGGATTAGGAGTAGGAGATTTTTTTTGAAATCCTCTAAGGATGGAGAGGATGCAAATGAATATTCAGATGTAGATAGACATGTGGTTTAAAGGATTTTTGGCTCCCTATGTTCACGTTGGTTTTCAATATCTCCTTGCTACCTGAGGTTGCAGGGTTTGTTTCCCCTTTTGTTTCTAAAGATGTGGCTATAGAGGTGGTGGAGGGACGGCATTGCATTTTCCTGTTCTATTCTCTTTTTGGTTCTTTCTCTTTGGGAGGTTGTTTCATGAGGGTTAATATGGATAGAGCCTTTTTTTGTACTAATCTCCCTTGGCTCATAGCTTCCCCTCTGCTTGGGTGGGTTTTTATTTAGAGATCTTTTGTTGCTCTATCTGAGCTTTTCTCTTAGCCCTAGATCTTATTTGTGTTTCTTTGTATTTATGGGAATCTCTTTTCTTGCTTTATAGGTGTGCTACTACTCTTGCGTGGTCATTGGTTGTGTATCTTATGTGACCCTTATGTGGATTCAAGGTTTTTGGTTTGTTTTAGAAGGTATTTTGGACTCCTTTTAGTTGAAAAAGACTATCTCTTTGAAGGATTCAACTATTTGTTAGGATTTTTTGTGTGGGTTTGTCTTTGTTTTGGAGGCAGCATTGATTTTTAATGCTTGTGATATTTGTTTCCATCCCTTTGTGATGGTTAATGGTAATGTTGTAATCATAGATGGAGATGTTCATAGTTTCTAATATTTTATTTCTACTATTGAGTCTGAGTGGTTTGTTAAGTTGGAGATTAGAGCTTCTTTCATGGTTGAGGGCATCTCTACTACCTTTTTTTTTTCTCTTTGTGAGAGATTTTATTCTCCCTCATTGGTCTATGAGTTTTTCTCTTTCATTGGGAATGGCCTTTTGTTTATGGAAATCGATTCCTGTGTGGAGATATAGATTTTTCTCTAGTTTTTTGGGGTTATTGGGCTTATTCTCTTAGAATATCTTTGTTACTGGCTCCTCTAGTAATTGGAAGGTATTTTCCCTTTTGGGCCAAATGCTTTGGTGTTTTTCTCTAGTGATTGAAGTGCATTCTCCCTCTTTCTTGGTTCTATACCTTGCTTTACCAAAGTGATGTATAGAAGGGGTGGAAAAATCCAAAACAACCTAGATCAACCAATATTGAAACCCTAAAACATCATTTGGTGGGTTTTTCGTCACAAGCCCTCAATATTTAAAGCCTAAAATATGGGGGCAACAAATTGGGGTTTTTGGCCATAACATTTAATGTAGAGATGATGTACAAAATGTAAACATAGTTATAGATACCCATTTGGGATTTATACAACATATCTCAAAATTAGGGTAGGTTACTGTTATCATAGGGATTTGCACCTGCATGCAAAGCTCGAAAGCCCTGCAATCCTATGAAACATTAGAATAATTCCAAGTTGTGGGTACCCTATATGGAACTATACCTCTGGACTCTAGGTGAGATTCCTTTATGATATTCTAATGATTATGTATAACTTGTTTGGAAAAGGGAAGAAAGGATCTAATTAAATGCATAAAGTGAACATAAAACGAATTAATGGTGATGCACGTGATAAATGAAACTTGATTTGCAACATGACTCATAGATGATTTATCATTTTGTTTTTTGCACAACTAAATCTAACAACTTAAGCACTTGAATGTTTCATATAGAGGTTTTGACAAAATATCTTTTTGAAGGAATTTTTTTTTGTCACAACGAAAACATAGAGTAATCATATGCACAATGTATAACCTATGAACTTAAGGATAACTGCATGCATACATTTATGAAAGAGACAAAAATATTAGAGGTTCTAAAATGAATCACGACAATCTCTCGATCGAATCTAACACAATGGCGATGCCTAAAATCTTGAAGGAAAAACTATGTAATACTAAAAATTAGAAGGAATTCTAATGAAAATTATGAACATGGTTAACCTATAATGCTGTAAATCTATATTAATGTAAAAGATGAGTTATAAATCTCTCTCTCTACAAAAGGTATACCAAAAGAGATGAAAAATAAGAACGAAAGGAAAAATAATAACTTTTTCCAATATATACAATAAAGGCATGCACAAGGCAGCTAAAAGATAAAACTCTATGTGAACTGGAAGTGAAAAATATCTCAAAGTGTCTTCTCATGAGCAAAAAAAAACAGTGGAAACAAAGGGCCCATCACTACTACAAACTGAGCTTAAATAGATCAAAACTCCATGTCATCCTGCATGTAACTAAAGGATAACTCGAAATGGATCAAACGTGCATGGAGGTGTCACTGAAAGTGAACTAAAGGTACAAACTTCCATTCATGAGAAAAGAGAAAAATCCTCAAAAAGAGGAGTCAAAACTGAAGCTAACTATACCTGAACACCTGCAAAATGGTCTCACATGCAAGTTGACCAAAAAGGTATCCAAAAAACACTCTTCCAACTAAAGATGAACTCAAAAAATACCTCATGCATGGAATTCTGAAAGATATGAAAATCCTCAAATTCACATGCACGTGAGTGAATTTTTTTATAGTATTTATCCCCTTTCTGACAATAGTTGTCTCAAAAATCATTAAAAAAAATTGATAAGATTGCATTTAATATTAAAAAAAAAAAACAACTTTACAATAAAATTTAAAGGGGATAAATACTAAAAATGTATGTAAAATAAATAAATATCCCTCCTTATAACTCCCGAGCTCCATGCACCAACTCACACATCAAGCACCACACTTGGCATGTTATTTAGTATTCATCATAAATATATGCCTTGGCATATATTTCCATCAACCACCCCTAGAATAATCTTGCCTCAACTATATTACATGCACTTAGCATATATTTCAATGCTACATTGCATATTACATGTTTTCAATCTCGAGCATATTGCATGTTTTATAATATAATAATTAGCATAAATGATAATGCCAAGAACATGTCAAATCGACCACATAATACCTAGCATCATTTTTTAGGTAACAAATACAAGAGGAATTAAACATAATCATTATGAAAAAAAATGTCAAAAGATTCCCATCAAAATATTAAGAAAAAAGGATTAGGGACAAGGAACCATAATTTTTCCTTTCATTCTGGACTTTGAGGGTGCTACCATGCATAATTATTTTGACACATTTTTTGGATCTCCACTCTGAGGCCGCCATACTTGATAGTCTCTGAAGCTAGAATATGAGATTGGGATTTCTTTGGCCACCATAAGAGTAGGGTTTGGAGGTTGAATGGTCTTTGTTTCCTACTATTTCCTTGGATTTTCTTGAAGGTAATTTCCTCTAAGATTCTCCATAACAATGCCTATTAAGTGGTCTTGTTCCGTCATTCTAGATATTTGCTCTGTTTTGAGGGATTTCACAGGCTTCTATAGCTACATCCTCTCTATTAATTTTGATATCTTTTCGTTGTTGTTGGTATTTTGTAGATCCTTCCTTTACTTTGAGGCTAACATCATTGCTTTCATGGAGGTGGTTTCCTTCCTATTTCAAATACTTTCATCCACTTCAAGCTTGTGAGGTAAGCCTGCTTTTGCTAAGGGTGTGGCTTCTTGATCAAAAAAATTCTAAAAGAAATAAGAAAACCCTTCATATTGATTTCTTGTCGAGGGTTTCTTGTTTTTCCCGAGGGTTTCATCTATTCTACTTTTTGTAAATAAAAGACATAAGAATATATATGTAGCACCCATTTGCATGATGCGGGGTTTTTCTATAGTTTCATGGCTTTGAGTAAAAAGCTCTCAAAAACCCTAGGTTATCTTCTATTTTTTTTTCTGTGGACTTTTCATAATGAATGGCTGCGACCTCTTTGTATTTGATTATGGGTACTGAAGCAATTTTTTGGGGTTTCACTTCCCAGTGGCATAAGCTTAGACCTCCATCACTATGATTTCTTCTCCTCACTATAAAATTGAAGGGTTTCTTGTTTTCTAGGTTTTCAAAAAAAATGATTCAATACAATTGCACAGTGTGGGTATCTATTGAAAACCCTACACTCATTTCCATTATTCATGAACATTGATGACTACCATAAACTTACAATTTCATTTCTCTTCACATCATCATTATTTCATTGAACTTAAAAATCCACCTGTGATTCTCTTTTAATTATGATATTATGTGAATATTACTATCTTTGAAGGTTTTTCCTATTGTTGAAAAAGTCATTATGTGTTTCTAGTTGTTGGTCTTGAAAAGGCATGTTCATGTAGCTACCTAGTTTTTCCTTCATGCATACAAGTAATACTCATTTGATATGTGAATACTACTTTGAGCATCTATTTGATTGACAATGTGACTCTTGCATACCAAAACTCCTTCCCTTGATGCATACCCAAGAATGGATTATTTTTAAATAGAAATCATTCTTACCACATTGATATGGATACTCACTAACCCTTAATAAAGGTTTGTTCTTTGTGTTAATGATCATCATTTTTTGACCCATGGTGATTGTCTTCCTAGTTTTGCTAGGTAATTGTGCTCACTACCTCATTGTATAATGACTTGCCTCTTTTGAAGTTACTCTTTATAGGGTTACATCATCTCATTGTGCTAGGGTAGTATGCTCTTGTACCTTCAAACTATGTATTGGATTTGTGATTGTGCACTTTTAGTTCATATGGCCTTGTCCTTTTAATACATATGACAATTCAAGTTTGAAAAGGTGGTTAACTTACTATAGTTTATAGGATTGTATTTATTTTTCCTTGCATCATAGCTTCTTCTCCTAATAAATGATTGAATGTATTGACATTATTTTTCTAATATAATCACTCTATAGTATTATTCATTGTTTCTTCAAATTTTGCACATTCTATATCTGTTGTTTTGAGTCTTCCAGTTAGTAAAAATTCAAATAGTGGTTCCTTATAGTATATCTTGAATTTTTTAACATAAGAACCATTTGAATTATTCCTATGTGAATCTTCATGACTTGAGGAAGCTTTAAATCATGTGTTCCAATCTGTTACATACTCTTTTGTGACAATAGTCCTATTCATGAGAAATCTTATTCCTATATGAATCTTCATGACTTGAGGAAGCTTTAAATCATGTGTTCCAATCTGTTACATACTCTTTTGTGACAATAGTCCTATTCATGACTGTTTTTGATATGATGCTCTCATGTAATAGATTTAGATGAAGAATTTTTTTATTATTTTCTATCTTTTTCCTCCTGAAATAGCATGTTGGGCTCTACCCTTGTGAGAGACACATTTTACACCACATGCTAAAACTTGAATAGTGAATCAGCTACATGACTTTTCATATACCTGCACAGTGAACAAACATGTTAGAAAAATAATTGAAGCTAAAAGCTTCCATTGAACTTTGTGCTCTTTGAATAATTGTCTCTCTAATGCCTTAACCATATGATGAATGCCTAATTGAATGTGTATTACATCTCTATTGGTAATACAGGCATGAGGTAGGATGTGATTTTTCATTGCTCTAACACCACTTTTCTCAAATCTTACAGATGCATTTGGAGCTCAGAGCTACTGAAACTTGGAGACATGACAACTAAAGGCTTCAAGTGTTACAATGATTCCTCATTCTAGGAAATGACGAATCACCTTCTCCCTTATATCTATATTATCTTTAGTTGTGTCGTATACTTTTCTTTCTTGTATTTATTATTTGATTATGAAAATTAAATTAAGATACTCCCATGGCTTGTGTGGGACTTTGTTTTGTACAATATAAATACAATAGAAAACATTATGCAATTTTATAATTTTTTTGTTACAACTACTTGCATAATAATACTGAAAATTCAAAAGTAATTAGATTTGTTTCAGCAATGAATACTTAGTAGAAAATTTTGTAATCACTTATGTACCTTTAATGATGAATGCAATTAAGATCTACCTATTTTGAGCTGTATCTAAAAATAGGTAACAACTACTTTGTATGGAATCCTTCAAAAATTGATTGTCTCGCTTCTTGACTATGCCTGATTAGGCAAATATGCATGCAAATTAAAGGAACGGTCACCTATAACTTTCACGAATCAAAGAATTATTCCAATCACTCTTGTGTGACTCAAGAGGACCATATTATAGATATTTCCTTAAATTTTCATCAAAATCCAACAGTGGAAATAAGAGTTATGCCATTGTTCCCAAAACTGGTAACACTACGATAGATTCATGCGATTTTTGATAAATTTGAAATAACTTCCTCCAAAATCAATGAAAAACCACAAAACCAATTGCATATGAAAGTTGATTCAATCCTCTATCATCTCAAATTGATTTCAGATCATTAAATGCAAAGTAAAGTCTGTACATTTGAATCCAAATAATAGTTATATTTTCTAGAAAAAAACATTGTTTTAGACATGCAAACTTTGTATTTTCTTCATTCCATTCCTTTAAAAAACCTTCCCCACCTTGATATCCATGCTTACAAGGTGTATTTATGCTATTAAAACCATTTTCTAGTGGTTCTCAACTATATTTTCAACTTACAACCATTCAAATTTTTACTTTATGTAACATTGGCCCTTCATATTCTGCATTGTGCAATTTGACAACATTTGTAACATTAACAACATTTTACATTTTTTGTAAAAATACCACTAATGACCCAAAACTGACTCAAACACCTATGAAATGAGCTGAAGTAAAAAAAAAATTCAACATTTGACCCCTCTTGGGGCATGAAAGCCTATGGGTGCCCCTACACCACAAAGGGGGTTGTGATTTCCCCTCTAAAATTTTCCCTCTAAATATATAGTTGGTATATTCTACGGAGGTGGAAACTACTCCTACTGAGGTGAAGCCATCTTCTATTGAGGTGGAGGTGGGTTTTGTAGGTTTGGTGGGGTGTTCTCTCTTCTGTTGATTCCTATCAAGGTGGACATTGTGTGGGAATAAGAGTGATGGTTTTGGAAGGTTGGGCTCTCATTTCTTCCTCTCCTATACAAGGAAGCTCCCTCCTATTGAGGTGGAGTTGGGGTTGGTGATTCCAGTGGGGTGTTGTTGCAAGGTGGTTGATGTGCTCCAGTGGTCTATTGTGCTCTCTAACTCCCCTATTCAAGTGGGAATGTTGGATTGGATGGAATTTTTTATTAGGATTTTGATGGTTTTCTTACACCATTAATTTGGTTATCTCTCTTAGCTAACTGGTGTCATCCATGAGTGGCTAGTTTTCTGATGCTTGATAGATGCAGGTGGTTTCTTTGTGTATCTAAGGGTTTCCAGTTTTGACTAAAACCAGGTTGTAAAGGGACCTTAGGCCCTTACTTGGTTTATGATGTATCCTGTGTAATAATGTTTTTATTTTAGCCACTACTCTTGGGCTACTGTTGGTATGAATTTCATATTATTTGCAACATGATTTTCTTTGAAAGGGTTAGGGGTCCCTTCAAAACCATTTTTTACTAGGTTTTGGGTCCCATCAAAAACTATTTTACCCCTAATCAAAAACAATATCTCCATCTATAACACTTTCTCAACACCAAAATAGAGTTTGACATAGGTGACATCAATGACAACACTAAAGGAAACATAGTCCAACACTCTCCATGTTGACATCAATGACAACACAAATTCCAAAAAATTCCCCCTTTGTCATTGACAGAAACACAAGTTCTAAAAACCATCAACAATAAAAGAAAACCTAGAATGGAAACACCATCTCACAATAGTAATCACGCATAAAGCAGTACTCCCCCTTATACATTTATATTTCAAACCACAATATTCTTTAACTTTGGAATGAATTATTTCCTTTCATTTAAAACTTCTCTCTCACTATTTTTAAAACTTCTCTCCCCTTTCGAATCAATGGTAGAGTGAAACACGTTTAATCTTCCCTTAAGTAACCATCTACAAACTACTTTCTCTCTGATTCACTTCTCTCCACTATTCTCTTTCCACAACTCTTTATTTCTTTCTCCATTGCTCTCTCCTCATGATGGGCACAAGCTATGCTCCCCATGACTGCATATACTAAAGACAACACTACCTAATCCCCTTGAAAGGTAGTCTTCATTAATCCAAGAAAAATAATAAATCTTGATAAGCTAACCTAGACAAATGCACCAACTTGCATCTAGTTGAAATAAGGAGAGGCAATAACCCCAAGGTTATTTTAGAGGTACTCAAATGTATCTTTTGGAAGAGCCTTTAAGAGAATGTTTGCAATTTGATCCTTTTTTGGCACATACTCCAATTTTACTTCATTCTCTATAACTTTCTCTTTTAGAAAGTGGTATCAAATAGAGATACATTTTTTCATTCAATGCATTATAATATTTTAAAAAATATTTCTATCTCTTGTATTATCACATAATATAGGAATAGGTTCATCATATGATACTCTAATATTCTTCAATGTATTCTTCATACACAACACCTGTGTTTAGCAAGATGCAACTACAATATATTTATTCTCTGTAGTAGATAATGATAATGTTTAACATCCCACCATGTAACCCTAGAGGAAGATGCAACTACAATGGAAGTGTAACAATTTTTTTGTTTGAAAGAGTAATTAATAACATGTAAAGTGAACTACACTTAATGGTACATCCTCTAAGGTACGTGAAAACACTTACATTTGAATCACATAGCATACATAAGTATACAAATCCATAGCATGTAAATAATACTCGTGAAATTAAGAATATACATCCAAAAGCGTTAAAAACATTTCATAAGATAAAAAAAAGTATATAATAGAACCATCCAAAAAATTACATTCATTCCATAAATCACTTACAAAGTTCATTTCCAAAATGAGGTAGAGCATACAATAGTGTTTCAATTACAAAGCTACAAGATTCATCCTCGAATACAAATGAGTAGTACATATCCATAAGTATTCAACTGATCCAACATTATATAAGAGATGGTACAAATAACTAGAACATGCGACCTCTCGAATTTGGAAGATCCCACCATCATGAACATGAAAAGGAAACCCAACGGTGAAAGGTGCACGTTCCACCCAACCAAGTGGTACTCGAAGGCCCACCCCCCATGCTAGGACATAGTAAAAAGACTTCCTAGGAAAAACCAACAACCTCTAGACATAGGCAAATCACAAGACTAAACTTAAACAAGTATGAAATTTAACATTAAGGTTGCATTGCTTCATGAGTAAAATAATCAAGTACACCAACTAAACCATACAAACTATTGTCATAGGAGGAGTGCCATCAAAAAGTGGCATGGATTATCCTGGTAAATATTCCTAGGCCACAACCCCCATCGAGAGCCACTCCCCTACTGATAACACAAGGATCTAATCCATAACGAAGGGTAGACAAAGTGCAGAAAAATGGATATTAAATCCCAACCATAATAAAATAGGAAAAACATCCATGTTTGTAGTAGCCAAGTGTTTAGCTGAATTATAACCAAGTGCACTACCCAAGGATAACAAAGGGTTGAATCCATAAATCACTACAACATGTGGAAGAGTTACATACACAACTAATTGATTTCCCAAACCCATGAGAACAAAAGAAATCATAATTTAATAAGCAATTCAGGCAAGAAATAAAACTACCATTAGGATTTCCTAAATCCAATTTCCATTTCAAGAAAATATAATAATACATTGCTTGAAATAATCCAACTTAATGCAAATTTTATTTATAGAGAATAAGGAAATTACATCTATCAATTTCTTTCAATTTCCCAATTATAGCTATATAAAAAAATCAATTTCCTCTTTAAATCATATCATTTTAAAATCCTCTAACCTGTGCATTTGCATGAATTTATTTAAAATACATTGAAATATATATATATAAGGTGCTTGCAAGAAGTTGAGTCCACTTTTTGGCCAAAAAGTGGAAGTGTTTTCCCTGATTTTTAGAGTTTAACACATTTGACCTTAAAATTTGAAGCACTTAGAGATGAAATCTTCAAACAAGTCATTGATCATAAAATGTATTACTCGGAGTCTAGTTTCCAAATATGTAATTTATTTCAATACCCACATTGTACAAATTGAGTTTTAATAGGCTTTTGTAAAAACCACTATTTAAAAGTCATTTTTTTTTACCATACCATGCACGTGTATGACATCCATATTTTGACTTAAATTATCATATTTTTCTAAATCCTTTTGGGAAAAGACTTGTGACTCACTGAAGCGTGCCCTGGATATTTTTTTGTAATTTTTTATTAAATATTTTTTTTTTGTTAATTTTTTATCAAGCATATTTGTCGTTTAGAAAAATCGTCATGTACGACACGCATAAGATGACCTAAAGTTATCTTTTTTTGCATTTTTTTTTTTTAAATTGAAAAGAATTATCTGAAGTTTACCCTTGTGCAATTCGTTCATCAAAATGTTATGTTGATCAAAAGTTATTAAAATAGTAAAAAACACTGATATTTACAGTTTATGGACCAATTTCATCATAAATTGATTGAAAAATAGAAAAAATAATCCAATTGTAAGAAAAATTACATATTTGGAATCTACATTGTCTCATCTAAAATGGGTTTTAATTTCGTCGAAAAATTCTGCAAAAAAAAGTGTCAGCCATATGCCCAATCTCAATATTTTTTTGTGACATTGCTAGGACCTTCAACGTGCAGGTCAAACTAGGTCCAAAGCTTAGGTTCGGATCCCCAAGCCTTTTCCTGAACTGAAAAACAAAGCAAAAACTCGGCCAAAAATTAAAATTTAAAAAAACGGGATCCCATTTTCAAAACGAGATCCCGTTTCATAAAAATATTTTTTTTATAAATTTAAGAAATGGGATCCCGTTTCTTAATTTTTATGAATTTAAGAAACAGGATCCCGTTTCAAAATGGGATCCCGCTTTTTAAAATACGGGATCTCATTTCTTAAATTCGTATTAAAAAATAAAATCTTATGAAACGGGATCCTATTTTTTGCAAGCCGATTTCATTTTTTTGCCTAAGGCAAAAACTTCCACGTTTCGTGGACTCATCTTTGTGCTTCTACCCTATATACATTAAATATATATATATATATATAATTTAAATATTTAAATATTACAATTTTCCAAAAATAATTATAAGATATATATATATATACACATATATATACAAATATATATTTAAATATATATTTATATATATACATATATTATGCATATAATATATATATATATTACATTCCATATATTATAAACCATATATAATAAAAAATAGATTTAAAACAGAGTGGATGAAATGAAGTTCAATAGTAACTAATTGTTGATAGTGGAGGGTAATACTCCACTGACTCCCCTTTATAGGGGCATGGGTTGTAGAGGCTCCACCGCCCACCTCCTTTTGGTGAAGCAATGGTGGAGACTCCATCGATTGCTTCCCTTTGAGAAACAATGGTGGGGCAATCCCCAACGCCCCCTCCAAAACATTGTTACCTATAAATTTTAAAAAATAACCTATAGATTTTATCCGTCATATGGACATTTTTCTCAGGGTTTCGAAATAACAAAAATTACAAGGAACTTCATAAATAATATATGTATATATATATATATATATAAATTCATCAAAACAATTTCTCTAGGTGAGCAAATTATTTTCACAAAAATTTCTACAGGAGAAGATTGGCTAAATTTTCCAAAAAAGAAAATTTACAAAAAATTCTACAAAAGGATGTTTTCAAATTTGAACTAGAGGTTTTCAATTTCCCAACCAAATTAAACTAGTTTCAGCAAAACAAAACAAAACAAGAATCTTTTATAGGAAGATATTTTCCAAATCCAAATGAGAGTTTCCACAAATTGACAGGAAGATTTTAAATCCATTCCTATAGAGATTTTCCAAATATTCTATTGTTTTCCCTCTAGGATTTCTATTGTTTTAAAAACAATTTCCTACAGAGGCTCTAAAACTTTTATGATAATTTTCGAATTCAAACCAAATTAAAGCTTAAAAAAAATCTACATAAGCTCTAAGCTTTCACGACAATTTTCCAAACACGAAAATCTTTCAAATTTACAAAATATCTTAAAGCTTCTAAAACAATTAACATATTCATTCTGTACAGGCAATCTTTTCCAAAACAAAAAATTATTCTAATAGCTCCTTTCCAATTTGAAATTAAATAAAACAATTAAAGAACCTATTTCTAGATGCTTGAGGAAATGATGTTCGAAGTAGCCTTAGGATTCCAAATTACCAAAGCTTCTTCCAACAAAATAAAATCTTCATCCAAATTATTCAGTTTTCCAAAAAGATGAAAACAAAACCAAAGCCAAATTTTCTTGAGAACTTTTTCCCCAATTTTCCAACAACAATTTTCAACAACCTCATTTAATTTTTAGCAACCTCCCCTGAAATATATTTTCTCATTTTCATGATGTAGCCTCTTTCCTCTTTGAGTTAATTCAAATATTCTCTCCGAGAATTAATTACCAACAACAGTGTTTAATTTTCTCTAACACATGTCACAAATAAAATATCTTTTCAACCAATTCATAGAGAATTCCTCTAGATATTTTCAAACATATTTATGTCTTTGATAATTCAAAATTCACATATTAATTTCTAATTAAATTTAATCTAATTAATTTAATCACTTTATAAAATAAATTTAATCTCAAAGATTAAATCACTTTACAAAATAAATTTAATTAAATTAAATATAAAGCTTCTATCACAAAAATAAAGATTTATTAAGTAATCACTTAAGAACATTCTAAGCATTAATTTCCCACAAAACATACCTTACAAAATAAATAAACGACAAGGAAAACATAAAACAACATGACATCAAAGCATGACCAACCAATACTGAAGATACACCATGACTAGACTTGTGGTTTGACAAGGAAAACCTCTTGGCATATGGCTAAGGAGATTGTCTTGTACGTGTTTTCATTGATGGAAACCCAAGTCATGAATCTCAACTCTTGCATTTGAATGGACAACATAATTTTGGCTACTACTGGTAGAACAAAGTAAAGAACAGGGGATTTGGTCAAGGGCATAAAAGTTGATCTAATCATTCCACTAGACATATATTTGGGTTATGGATCTCTAAGGAAGGTCTGTTAAGGCTTGTAGTATCTTTGTTTTGATGCACACTCATTGGTAAGTGATCTAGGAGATATGATGCACTATATTGTTAATTATCTATGCTAGAAGGCCAACCCAACAAAGATAGAAATAACGGATGTATAAGATGTAATTAATTATAAGTCTTCATGTTGAATTAAATTTTATTTGGGTCCTCCCTTTGTCTTAACTGACTTTGGAGGATGCACATAAATATTTTGTGATGGATTTGGCCAACAAGTTAAAAGTAACTTAATGTTTTATGAAGCTGACTATTCGATGAATAAGTCTTTGATCGTGATTATATATAAGAGGTTGTTTTTATCATTTAAGGATATATGAAGGTGTGTGAATATTAAGATGTATGAATAGAATTGTGAAGTGTGAGATCGATCAAAGTAGTAATGTGAATTTGATCATAAGTGATGTGAAGAGCAGTAAAGAGAAGAACATGGCATAACAAAGTGTAAAGTCAGAAAGCAGATCCAAAATAAGATCCATGAGCTTTGAAGAAACTATTACCTAGCATGATTAGGTTCTATTATCTCAGTTCACCCTTCAGATGGTTTTAATCAAAATTTTCTAGGCAGTAAGACTTTTCTTTTTGAGAAGTGTGCTCTACGAAGTGCTCCTGAATGCAAGTGCATTCCTTTTATGAACAATTATATTTGAGTACTCAAATTGTGGATTAACCTCCACCATGGTTTTTCCCCCAATAGGGTTTCCACACAAAAAATTGTGTGTCAAGATGTTATGAATGGTTACTTTAGCTGTATACATCTTTTCTTTGATGCAATGATGAAATGGTTTCATGTTTTGAATGGATGAAGTTTAAATATTGTTGAACACTGATTCACCTGCCCTCTCAATGTTCCCTTGAGTCCAAAAATTGGTATCAGAGCTAGTTCCTTTGAAGAATTTTCGCAGCTTGAGGTGGATCTTGGAATGTGATGGACTCTGGTAGTCTTCAAAAATAGCTTATGGTGGCTCTTGATGACCTTGATCATTCTAAACTAGAAGTTCAAGAATTGAAAGAAAATCTTAGAAATGCTAAAAATTCATTTAGTCATTGAAGGCTCAGATAGTTAAATCTAGGGTGAAGAGGAAAGATCTTTGTGATCAGATACAACAGAAGGAGAATGAACATATGCATGATGGTCACCTGAATCAAACCTTGAAGGAGATAACTGAAGAATGTGAAAATCTTTCTAGAGATAATATAAACCTAAAACATGAGATGGAATCTATGATGATGAAGATGACTAAAGAGATAGAAGAAAAGAGGAAAAGTGAGGAAAATATTGCTCAAACCTTGAAAGATAAATTTGATGAATACAACAGAATGAATGGAGAATTCACTCAGTTGGAAAGTGAATTACAAAGAACCAAAAACAATTAAGAAGAAATTGGTAAGCAGATTACTACTCTTAAGAATGATTTTGTCATTGCAAATGAATACAAAGAAAAGTTTAAGATTAGTTTAGTAAATCTTGATGAGCTAACTCAAGGACAAAAGAGTAGAAATTGATAAGAGAGGTCTTGGATATGGAAAGGGAGAAAGATTAAAAAAAAAAAGGAATTTTAGATAGAACATAAATGGAAGGTATCCGTTAAGACAACCTAATGCACAAAAATTCAATGGATATTGTTTTTCCTATAATAAGTTTGGTCATATGGTTGCTCAGTGTAGAAGTAATATAAGGTCAAAAGTTTCATCATTCTCTGGCCAGTGTTTCAATTGTAAAAAAACTGGTCATAAATCAATTGAATTCAGAAATATGTCAAGCCACTCTATTGACAGAAGAAATGTTGAATGTTATGCAAGTGGGAAGTTTGGACATACTGCTAATCAATGAAAACTAAGAAGAAACCAATGGAATGGACAAAGAAAAAATGTTTGCTATAATTGTCATATGTATGGTCATATTGCAAGATTCTATAGAAACAAGAACATAGACAAAAGAGGTCTGGTCTACAAAGACAGAAATATAGAGAAAAATGATAGAGGGAAAGAAAATATATCTATAGATGATATTGGAGATCACATGAAGAAGACTTGGGTAAAGAAAAATTATTATGATGCTGGAAATGGTTCTGTATCAAAACCTTCTTTTGGTAATTCTTCTAGTAATTAATTTGAGGCCACTAGCCTAGGAGGATTTTCATAAGAAAATATTTCCTCCCCTATCTATGGATGGTACCAGAACATAGAGAATAGTCATGAAGGTGCACTCATAGGGTACAAATTTTTTGGATGAATTTAGCAAAGGAAATTCAACAAATTTGTAGGTCCATATGAAGATTTTTCTATCATCGTTTGGGAGAAAATAGAGTCTCTAGAAAACTTAGGGAAAATGCATTTAATATGCATTTGTAGGCTATAAAAGTCAAGTTAGAACCATCATTTTTCACTTTGCACTATCAAAGAAAACAAGGAGATCACTCTATAGGAAAATTTCAAAGCAACAAAATTCAATTCATCGAAAAATCTTGAAATTTATCAAGTACTTCAAATTATTCTCAAATTCTTCATATAATTTGGTGTGTAGTTGCGAACCCTAAAATGTGAAAAGAAAAATTGAATAAATTAAAGGGTTGATCTCATTGGATGAATATACTAGTGCAAAGATCAAGTCTATGAGGAATTTGTTGCTTCTTGATGACTTAAAACAATCAAGAGTGAAGCCAAACATAGAAATTTGGATATGTGGAATGAGTTTTCATACCTTGAGAATGGGGAATTCATAAAATTCATATTAAGTACATTACATGGTGATGTTTTAACTTTGGACAAACCTTACATCATCCCAAAAGAGGCAATTAAGAAATTAACTATTTGTTGCAAAGTTGGTGATATTCCTAGGAAAAAATATATCCAGAACAAAGAGGTTGAAACCCTAACTGGAATAATCAGAGATCAAAAAGCTCTTTTGATAGCAGCAATCAAGAATCTTATTATAAAATACATCACACAAAACATAACCTATAAAATATTCTATAGAAATTGAGAAGGAGCTACATCGTCTAGCGCAATATACATTGCTCATAAAATTGAAGGCCATGAATTTGACCTATGCAGATTGTTAAAAGATCAAATGATGGAGAATGTTCAACTAAAAAAGGAGTCTGGGTATCCATTCAGGTTTGGCACTCTAATTATATGTCTAGTTATTTATTTTATGAATTTGTTGCCAAAAATTGACAATGTAGCATGGAAATTAGATAAACTGGTATGCACCCAAATTTACTCTTATTCTAAGAGTTTGTCTAACTAGGATTCATAATTTGAATTTTTTGTAAGAATGTGCTTGTAAAATGTGGATCAGTCAATATTTCCCCTCTGGTAAGAAAAATGGAAGTTGGTTCCTCTTCCGGTATCACTCATAGAGGACAAAAAAGAGGATAAGAGATTATTGAATACAACCCTCTCGAAAGAAAAGTTCCTAGGATTGAGGGAAAAGGGAAAGAAAAAGAAATTGTGGAAATTTCGAATGAAGAATCTGACAAAGAACCTAAAAATCCATTGGAAAATGAATCCGGTCTTGGAAAAGGTAGTGAGGAAGAAGAAGATATATCAAAAGAAAAGCTATAGTAGCTTATCCAAAGTGCAAGTGGCATGCAAAAAATTGAAAGGTTATGGTCAGTCAGACCATCATACGATCAAGACTTGATTTTAGAAGTTCTAAATTATCAAATTGAGCATTTTAAGATAATATTGGAAAGTTTGAAGGACATTCTATCCAAAGATATGATTGAGTGTAGCAAAGAATCAATGGGCTTTGAAGACAAAAGTAAAGAAGAAAGTGAACTTATCTCTCACCTGAAGGAACAATTTAGACTATCCCTTGCTAAGCTAAAGAAGAAAATCAATGAGTTGAGGAAATTAATTAACTCAGCCACATGCATCTACAACTATTATGTTTGTTAGCCCCATACAGTCAACAATTACAAGGAGAAGTTGGAACAGATTGAGACATAATCGAATGAAATTGGAAAAAGCTTTGACATGTCTCAAGATCTAGATGGCATTATCAGGAGAAGAATCCAAGAGTCACAGATAGCACAAAAAAAAAATAAACTATCCAAGAATTTTCTTGTAGACACCTTTTGGAAGGTAAAGGACTTAATTGAATGTAGGCTGAATAAAATGGTGGAAATTCTGAAGAATGGTGAAAAATTAGAAGAAGCAATCATGATTCCTAAATCTCTCATTGAGATTATTAACAAGAATTCCAAGAACAATAGCTTGATCTTTAGCACTTGAATTGAAATTAATGGTTGGAAGAAGTTTTTTCTGGAAGTGAAGAAAAACAATAAGATAATTTTCTAAAGATAGTAGCAAATTGCTTTCCAGTTTTTGCAATTTTGACCAAAGGAGAAGAACTGTAAGCATATATGTGCTAATTTTTTGAAGAATTGATGATTTCGAACACGTGTTTTGTCATTTTTTTTGGAATATGGTATCCATGCTTTGTCATTGATGTCAAAGGGGGAGAGAATGGAGTGAAAAATTCCTTGTAAATCTTAGGGGGAGAAAGTGCAACAAATAGTTTAGCAGTATACCTATAATGATTCTGACACTTAGTCATTTTTCACTAAGTGTTGCCATCAATGCCAAAGGGGGAGATTGTTGGCATATGGATGAGGAGATTGTATTGTAGATGTTTCCATTGATGCAAACCCAATTCATGTAACTCAAGTATTGCATTTGAATGGGCAGCACAATTTTGGCTCCTACTGGTAGAACAAAGTAAAGAACAAGAGATCCAGTCAAAGGCATAAAAGTTGATCTAATCATTCCACCAAAGGGATATTTTTGGTTATGGATCTCTGAGGAAGGTCTTTTAAGGCTTTTAGTATCTTGGTTTTGATGTGCACTCAGTGGTAAGCGATCTAGGAGATACAATGAACTAATTTGTTAATTATCTATCCTAGAAGGCTGACTCGACAAAGATAGAAATCGTGGATGTATAAGATGTAATTAATTATAAGTAGTCATGTTGTTTTAAGTTTTATTCGGGTCCTCTCTTTGTTGTAACCAACTTTGGAGGATGCACATAAATATTTTGTGATGGATCTGGCTGACAAGTTGAAAGTAACTTAATGTTTTATGAAGTCAATTATTGGATGAATAATTCTTTCATCGCGAGTATCTATAAGAAATTATTTTTATCATTTAAGGATATATGGAGGTGTGAAAATATTAAGGTTTATGAATATAAGTGTGAACTATGAGATCTAATAGAGTAGTAATGTGAATTTGATCATAAGTGATGCAAAGAGAAGTAGAAAGCAAAACAGGGTAGAGAAAAGTGTAAGGTCAAAACTTGAAGATCCAAAATAAGATCTCATTTCACCCTTCAGATGGTTTTAATTTGAATTTTGTAGGCAATAATCATTTTCTTTTTGAGTAGTGAGCTCTAGAAAGTGTGCCTCAATGCAAGTACATTCCTTTTATGAACAACTATATTTGAGTACTCAAATTGTGGATTAACCTCCATCGTGTTTTTCCCCCTAATAGGGTTTCCATGCAAAAATTTGTGTCTCATGATGCTATGAATGGTTACTTTCAATGCATACACCTTTTCTTTAATTCAATGATGAAATGGTTTCATGTTTTGAATGGATGAATTTTAAATATTTTTGAACACTAATTCACTCCCCTCTTAGTGTTCCCTTGAGTCCAACAAAACCTATTACTATCTCCTAATAAACTAATTTTTTGGGAAATGGACATGCTCAAACCTATGTATCCAAGTGGAGACGATGTCTTGTACTTGCATTACTACAATCAAAACATATGTTGTGCATATATATATCATGAACAATTACATTGTGAAGAGAAAATCACAGAATCGTAGGGCACTTACAAGCGAATGATGCGATTCCATTCCCTTCACCAATATAGTGTCACGTCAAAAATAATGAAAATAAAACATCCATTAACTACATATGAACATATATCACCATCAACTCACATAATCAACTATGCTAACCAAAAAGAATTTCATAAATAGTTAGCATCAATATAGTGTACCATCACATCTCAATATAAAAAAACCATCATCGCTCCAATGACAACTGTATCAAATAACAACAACATAGTATCATAGTATGTCAAAATAAAAACACTATCTGAAAACATAAGCAAATTGGAGGGGTGCTACATAATGAATCTTAATTATTACTCAACCAAGAAACCAATATTCTTCCAAGAAAGAAAGAATCTCCACTTTTACTTCTTTTATCATCTATAAAACCTACCCAATCTATATTTGTGTAAGCACTCAAAGAGAAATCAATACCCCTAGGATACTATAAACCAAAGTCTAGAGTGCCTTTCAAGTATCAAAATATCCTTTTTACTAATGACAGTTGTGATTCTCTAAGATATTATTTAAAACTTATCAAAAATATATTGTATGCATGATACTTAGTCTATTGGTAGTCAAATATTCAATCCACCAATCATTAACCTATAATTGATCTAGTTTGTCTTATGCAATTCATCATTTTTAATCAGCTTAGAAACAATAACCATGAGATAAAATACTAATTTAGAGTCCTCCTTTAAAAAATTATTTAACATTTCGTTGACATACTTTGAATGTTTGATGGATATAGCTTTATTAGATTGATTGATTTTTAGCCCAATGAAGAAATTCATCTCCCCAAAAATTGACCTTGTGAAATCATTTTGCATCTCCTCTAAAAATATCTTATACATTTCTTCATTTTATCCAAAGATTATATCATCAAAATACAAAACCACAATCAATATTTGATCTTTCCTGACCTTGAAGTGGAGATTACTATCTATAATACCCTTTTTGAATCCATATTGCAATAAGTACTTATCCAAACTTACATGCCAAGAACTAGGAGCCTGTTTGAGTCCATATAAATCTTTCTTTACTATCTAGACCATATCAAAATCTTATGATAGCTAAAAGCCTTCCAATTGTTTAGCATATACTTTTTCTTCTAACTCATTATTCAAAAAATTCATACTTGGCATCTATCTAATATACCTTGAAGTATTGATGTGTTGTAAAATCCAAAAACATCGTAATGGCTTGCATTATTTCCACCAAAGTAAACATATCTTCAAAATATATTACTTCCACATGTTATTAGCCCTTACACACAATTTTGGCCTTACTGTTGACAAATTTTCCATTCTCATTCAAATTGTTCCTAAAAACCCATTTTGTTCCTATCAATATTCTTGTTTTCTAGTCTTGAGACCAATTCACATGTCTTATTCTTCTCCATTTTCCTCAAGTATTCTTCCATATATTTGATCCAACTCTCATCCTTGTATGCTTTATTAACTATTTTAGATTCTACATCAAAAAGTAAATAAAATTTTACCTATTCCTTTATCATAGGAGCTCTTCTTCTTTTCAGTACACCTTTTATCTTATCTCCAATGATTTTATGTTCTAAATAATTCTTCTACACATACTTAGGAGTCTTAGGATTCTTTTCTAGAGCTTTTTCCTCTTCCACTATCATTTATTTTTGTTTATCATCTTCTTCTTCTTATTTGCAAGGGGTTTCATCAAATTCATATCCTTCTATCAACACTAAGTTTCAATGTGATTATTCATCCACTTTAAGACATGTACATTCAATTATCTTGTTTAGACTTCTCTTATAGTATTTGTATACCTTACTCTTTGTAGAGTATCTAAGGAAGAGTACCTTTATTTGGTCTTGAGCCAAAATTTCACAAGTTCTCTTCATCTCTTCTGATGTAACATTTTCTTCTAAACACTCAAAAATATATCATCGTAGGAGGTTTTCCATACCATAGTTCATAGGGGGTCTTTTGAAATATTCGCTCTTTCTTGTCCTATAAAATAATAATGTACACTATAGTATAAATAACTTATTTTCAGTAGATTTGTGGTATATTTTCTTCTTTCATCATGGATTTTTTTGCTTCTTGAGCTATCTTGTTCTTCCTTTTTGCAACTCCATTTTGTTGAGGCATCCTATGAGCTCATAAATGCCTCATTATCCCATGATCTTCACAAAAAATATTAAACTCATTGGAGGGGAACTCACCATTGTTAGAGTAAAGGTTTTAACTTAATATGTTAATTAAGTTACCTTTATTCCTCTCTTAATATTTCACTTTAGTTTGCATTAAGTGACATTTAATAATATATTAATTATTAAATGTTTTCCTATTAGGGTTTCTTTTAGGTTTTGTATGATCTCCTTTTTAAGGATTGATCCATTGTATATTCATTAATTCCTTTTTGTTCTGATAAGATAATTTATCCATTTTTCAGAGCTTCAAACCCTTGTTTGTTTTCTCCATCCATTCTCTTCTTTGTGATAGGTATCCATTTGCATACAGGTGTTCTTGGACTCTGAAGTTGGTTTTGACAACTTCTACATGGTCTCAGAGCTTTCCTACTACATGCTTGTTCTTGTTTGAAGAATTTGGAGCTACAAGGGTTGGATCAGGCATTCATAGTTTTTGGGTTTTCTTTTTTTATCTAGGGAATCACTTGCAATTTCAAAGCATTTTGAGTCCAAACGGACCCCACCATTGAGTCCGCAACGGTCCAAAACCCCTAAATTGATTGTTCATTCATCCAGTTTGGACAAAGTTGATTTGAGAGGAAAAACATTTTACCCATATGGTCATGAATCTGCACGCAGATTGAAAATAAATTCAGGTCTAGTAAAAACAATATTATTTTTTGGCTTGATTTTTTGTCAAAAAATTAAAAAATTGTAAAATAAAAATAAATAAAAATTATACTGTTCGTGCTAATGCTTCCTTGATTTCGCCTTGGAAGGAATCTTCCATTCTCAGTTGATTAGTGTTTTTCAAACTATTGGTACTTATGCCATCTGTATCTTCGTTCCAGGTGTTTGCCTTTGTTTGCCATCTGATTCGAGTAGTGTCATTTGGGGCACTCATGCAGATTTTTGTCTTCTTGATCTTGATCATCCTATCTTTAGAGGAGGTTCTTCAGCACCATAGCAATCATCTTTTGATAGTTGTTTGCAACTTCTTCTACTTCAGTGATGTTCTTCATGGCTTTCAGCATCTCTTTTTGGAGTAGAGTTTTTCCCATGAGGTTTTCTCTATTTCTCCACTTTAGAGATATTTGGTTGCATTTGGGTACCTAATCAGGCCTAGTTGTCGGGACCCATTTTTTCTTTCATGCATTGTAGTTACCTTTGCTTTCTTGCACTTGTTTGTAGCTGCACTCTTGCTCATCTTAAGGGGGGGTGTTAGAGTAAAGGTTTTAACTTAATTGTGTTAATTAAGTTACCTTTATTCCTCTCTTAAGATTTCACTTTAGTTTCATAAGTGACATTTAATAATTATATTAATTATTAAATGTTTTCCTATTAGGGTTTCTTTTAGGTTTTGCATGATCTCCTTCTTAAGGATTGATCCATTGTATATTCATTAATTCCTTTTTGTTTTGATATGATAATTTCTCCATTTTTCAGAGCTTCAAACCTTTGTTTTCTCCATCCATTTGCATGCAGGTGCTCTTGGAGTCTTAGGTTGGTTTTGACAACTTCTACAACCATCTCTATCAGATCTCAACCATTTGATTTTCAAATCTATCTCATTGTCAAACATAAAATTTAATGCTTTAAACTTATCTAGAGATTCCAATTTTTCTTTGAGAAATGTTACCCAATTCATTCTAGAGTAATAGTCTACCAATTGGCATAAAATAATTGTCGCCTTGAGAGATTCTTGTTCTATTAGGTCCATATAGGTCTTTATGCACTAACTCTAAAGGTCCTACAATAGGATATTTTTTAGTTTTGAACCTCTTCTTTCTCTTCTTTCTAGACGAACACTACTTGCAAAGTGCATTGATAGGCTTTGTAATCATTTGTGAATCTCCTATTGCTTTAGTAGATCTAATATTTACTAGTCTATCAAAATTGATGTGACCTATTTTTTTATACCATATCCAAATTTCATTAATTTGAGATATAAAGCACTTAAAACCAGAAACTTTGAGTTTATAAAAAATTCCTTCTTTCCTTGTTCCTATTGTAACCAATATTCTAGAAATTTATTTTCTAATTTTAGAGCCATCATCTTGAAACACTAGAATTGTAATGCCTCGCCAAGTAACCCTAAAGGAAGTTGTAATTAACTACTAAAGTGAACCAATTTTTTTTTTATAAAGTGTAATTAACACACACATTCACTTACTAATTACAACAACCTCTAAGGCTTCAAGGTTGGGATTACTTAAACCCACACAAACATATTTGTAAGACCCCTCCGTTTTGCTCTTTTGATCGAACAGTGTTCTATTGGTTAGACCTTATTTTATGTTAGTGCAGTGACCTAGAACTCAGTTGCTATTTGATCATTATCTGTAAAGTGATGAGAATGTTGTATTTTGGTGTGATGGTGTATTTCTTTCTGATGTTATCATTATGGCATGCTTTGGATTAGCATAGTGGATAATTGAATTAATGATGTTTATGCTTTTGATCATATTGATGATGTTAGATTCATCAATTAGTAATATTGTATTGGTGAAGGGGATGGATTGCATCACTCGCGTGTGAGCGCTCTGCGATTTTGAGATTTCCTCTTCATGGTGTGTTTTAATTTTAACATATATATGCATGTGGATGTACTCTTTGGTTGCATGTTGATAGGTACAGGACATCGACTCTACTTGGTTTCACAGGTTTGAGCATGTCCAATGGCCAACGGTATTTGATTGGGAGATAGTAGCTAGGTTTTCCGTGCCGAGTCATCACCCTAGTCATAGTGTGTCATTGGTCATAGTGTGGTCTAGTTATTATATTTTGTTCAGTTTGCCTTGTTTCAGTTTATTTTGGAAGTTAGAATGATGTTGGAAATGTGATTTAAATTAGTGAGTAACTTAATTTAATTAATATATATTTTAATCTTGTAGTAGATTTATTTTATTAATGGATTAAGTTATTTATGTTCAAATGATTTACATTATCTATTTTGGAAATGCATGCATATTTGAGTTGGAAATGAAAATTGAGAAAATGAATTAAAAATCAATTTAGAAAATCAAAAAAATTCAAAAATTGAAAAGAAAGACTTTTGCTATTCTGTTTTCAGAAATTGGTGAGGGTTGTTGTAGGATTTTGGGGGAAAATTTGCATAATCTTGGAATTTCTTCACAAGTCTTAAAAAATGGAGTTTGGAGAAGAAAATTGAAGAAAAAGAAGGGGAAGGAATTGTTCAACTTTGTGGGTTTTTGGATTCAAGCTTGAAGAATCTGAGGAACTGAAGAGGGATTCAAGACATCAATAGGGTCTTCACTCAACTACAAAAAAAAATAGGTTCCTGTAGTTTTAAATGAATTTCCTTTGCAATTTTAATGGTGTGTGTTATTTAGAATCATGTTGAAAGGCTTGAATCTGATGTTTGATGGAAAATTAAACCAGTTGGGTTTTGTTCTCCTATTTAGAAGTAAACCCTATTTGGATTAAATTTCTTTCAAAATTTAAAATGGAGATTTAATGTAAAATTATTATTTTAGTTTTTTGTGTTCTTCAATTCTTTGTGTTTTTCAATTTGAGAAAATGGATATATGAGTATATATAGATATATATATAGAGAGAGAGACTTTTATTATATTTATATATTTTCATATATCTGCCCTAGTAAATTTATGTTGGAAAAAGTTATTAAAAATTTAAAATTTGTGCAATAGCCTGTATTTGTTTAGTTCTGGATATTTTTTATTTAAAAAAAAAAACCTTGCAAAAAAGACAGTCTTTTAAAATTAAAAAATAAATAAATAAAAAATTTTAGAGGGGGGCTGGGGGCTCACCCCACCGCTGCTCCCTTGGGAAGCAAAGTGGGGGAGCGGGCCCAGCGTCCCCCATCCACAACTCACATGGAGTGTGCAGCCCGCACCACATGGTGGTGGTCGGTGCTGCCAGCTTCGTGCTCCCCGCGCCTCCCACCGCCCGCACTCTCCGCATCGTCCCCCCATGCCCTGCGTGGTGGCCACCACCACCTGTTCAACCTCCACTCCACCCTGCACCCAGCCACCAGTGGTGCCTCTTAACCAATCGGTGGCGCTTAAACCTTCCGCGGTCGGCCCTAACCCTTTGCCTTTTGCATTGCACGTGGCCCGAAAAACCGCCGCCCAACCCTAAAATGAAATGTGCGGCCCGAGGCGCGAATAGGGTGTGTGTTTAAAAGAAAATAATAATAATAATAATAAAATATCTTTATTTTATTATTTAATATTATTTATATATATAATATTAGAATATTAGTATATGTATATATTAATCATGAATATATATATATATTTTATATTTTATATTATATGTATATAATATTAGGAAATTAATTTAAATCTTTCTTTAGTTGAGATTATGGTTTTAATATACATATATATATATTTTTTAAATATATATATATTAAAATGAATGAATGAAATACAGGCATAATTTAAATGTAATTGTGAAATATAAACTGATGTGCAAAAGTTCAAATTATTGATTTGATTTAATTAATGCATGATTTAAATGTAATTGGGAAAATGTTTAAATCATTATGCCATGGTCAAGTTAGTGTATTTAATTTAAAAAATAATATTATTTGAAAGGTCGAATATTGAATTTAAAGAAAATATGTTTAATGGTGAATTAATTGATTTCGTTTAAAATGATTTGGTATGCAAAGCGAACCGTTAGTTATTTTAATGATATATTCTAAAATTATAGAAGTATATGCTTATTTTATTATTTGAGGCAATTAGGGAATTAAGTGTTTGTTTGAATTTCATCTTGTCTGAAGGAGACGTATGTTAAATTAAATTTAATTGAGCAATAGATTATTGATGTTAATAAGGGAAATGGATTTAGTGAATCCAAAATTAGTTTAATTCCTCACAACTTGCCTTCGTGATTATTTCCTCTGAGTTCATGTTTTGGGGAAATGGGTTAAGTGTATTTAATCTGTAAGTCTTCCAGAGGACCCTAGAGGTTGGGGGTTGTCATCTTGTGATGTCGACTATTTGTTTATTCCCTTGGGTAGTGCATGAGAAGTTATTTGTTATTACCCAGTTTCCACAAATGGGAATGTTTTGTGCCTCCTGTGGAAGGAGTGGATTATGTGATGTGTGCCTCCTTATAAGGAGTTGTCTTGTTATCATTGTTTCTTCTAGTTTTTGGAGATGATTTATCTTTTGTCGCCCCCTGAGAAAGGAGTGGACGTGTTATCTTGTATGTTGCACTTTGTACCCTTGGTGTTTGGATGGTATGTATGTTGTCAAGTAGAAGAGTGGCTTCCGTAGGGGCCAGAGCCCGGAAGAGGTAAACTGGGTAGCTTACGGACGTGATTTAATCTAGTGATAACTAAAACAAAACTTAGAAGATTAGGTGGTACTTCTCACAAATCAAGATAATTATGCCTCACTCATAAACACAAGGGATTGTTTAGACTTGGGATGGGTGGGAAGGCCTAGAATGGCAAGGTCATCTATCTTGTCGGTACGAAAGGTATTTGATTCCACATTAGTAAGTATGAGGGCCAGGGATCGGTAGAGGCCACTAAGATAACCCATAATGGGGGTCGAAGCCTAGGAAGATCCGCAGTGGGTAACTCATGATGAGCTATGTGATAACACTCTATCTAGGAAAACAATTGGTACTTGTTGTGGGTATGGTTTCCTTAACATACCTGATGTGACCATAGTTGGTATTCAATTATTATGAGTATGGTTCTCTTAACATACCTGTTTTTCTTTATTTCTGGAAGCAATGTGACCATGTAGAGTTGTACTTGAGTTGTGCTCGTGATGTACTTGTGTTGTACATGTGATTGGTGGTTTCAGTTTGGTTTAGTTGTGTTAGTCTGTGTCTAGTGGTAGATGGTCTTGGCTAGGAATCTTGGTTACTATCTCCTAGCATGAGAGGTAGGCCTTTGGGTTCCACTTGGTTGGGTGGCGTGCACCTAAATCTGTTGGGCTCTTTCTTCATGTTCTTGTGGATGAGACTTCTAGTTGGAGAGCTCATGGGTTTCGATATTAGTTCTTGCTTTACTCCATTTCAGTTGATCTTGTATTTTTTTACCCCTCAGTTGTTATCGAGGTGGAATTTGTAACTGTAACCTTATTTTTGGGACTTGCCTCATTCAGGGAATGAGAGTTGTAATTGTAATATTTAATTATGGATAAATGGATTGAAAGTTATCTAGTGTGCTTTGATGTATTTATCTTGTTGGAATGTATGTGTTTCTAATTGTTAAGTATATGAATGTTATGGATTCACTTATGTTTTTTGTGGGTTGTTATGTTATCTCAGTCTCGTAACCTTAGGGGATGTTTTCATTGGGAAGCAAACTTGTATATTTATTGTACTTAAGCAAAATGAAAAATTAGCCTGTTTAAATAGTTGTTTGCATCATCCTCTAGGGTTGTGTGGCAGGGAGTTACAATATTACATATAATCATAGCATTAAATACTTTAAGAAATAAACATCATACATCATAAGGATACCACATAACATAACAAGACAAACCACCAAGATACCATATCATAATCATTTACTTAATCCATTAGTTACATCACTCATTCCCAGAATGAGGCAATAGTACAAATGTATTACAATTACATAATTCCACCTCATAAACATAAGAGGGATAAAAATAACTTATACAAATAGAAATATTACAATGCATGAATTTACAGCAAGAATCATGAGCTCTCCATCTGGATGTCTCGCCACCAAGTACTGAAGATAGATGGGGACCCAACCAAGTGGTACCCGAAGGCCCAACCCCCATGCTAGGAGATAGTAACAATGTAACATGGACAAAGATCTACAACCACTAACCAAAGGTAGACTCATACTGACATAACCAAACAAATGCAATAAACAAGTACAACTCAAACATCACTGACATAGGTCACATTGCTTCCAGACATAAAATAGATCAAGTATGATTAGAGAACCATACACATAAAATAATTAACAACAGTTATCCTAGATAGAGTGTCATCGCATAGTAGTCATGAGATCTCCTTTGGGCATTCTTCATAGGCTCCGGTAATCTTGGTGAGCTCAACCGAACCCTAGCCCTCATGCTCACTCATGCGGAATAAAATACTTCTCGTACTGACAAGATAGATGGCTATGCCATTTCAAGCCTTCTCACTCATCCCAAGTCTAAACAAGCCCTTGTGTCTATGAGTGAGGCTTCAATTATCTTGATTAGTGTGAAAGGCATCCTAATCATCTAAGAAAATTAATTTAATTATCACTTGATTAACTCACTTCTGAAGGTTACCCGATGTACCTCTTTGGGCTCCAATGCCTAACAAAAGCCACTCTTCTATTCGACAACACACACCCAAACAGTCCACCGAGGGTAACACAAGTGCATACAAACTAGGCATCATAACCACTCCAACACAAGGAGGAAACAAATAATAGAACTCACTCCAAACATCTTGGAGACAACAAACACCTAGACCACTCCTTTCATAGGAGGCACAAAACATCCCCGTTCATGGAAATCGGGTAAATACTAAAAAGACACCATGCACTACCCAAGGGAAAAAACAACTGGTTGACATAAATAATCGACAACCCTCATCCTCTAAGATCTTTTGGAAGACTTACCAATTTGGACTAACACTTAATCCCATATCCCAAAATACAACTTGATACTAAAAAGACACCATGCACTACCCAAGGGAAAAAACAACTGGTTGACATAAATAATCGACAACCCTCATCCTCTAAGATCTTTTGGAAGACTTACCAATTTGGACTAACACTTAATCCCATATCCCAAAATACAACTTGACGACATAGCTACAAAAGCATTCAGGTCATAATTCAAATCTAATATATTTGGATTTCTTAAATCCATCTTCAATCAATAGGTAATATTGACAAAGTCAAAGCACGATAACAAGGTTAACTCAATACTTATATACCCCTTTTTCCATTTTCAAAAATAGAGAATGTTAAACAATTTTAAACTCACAACCCTTTGCGAAATATGAGGAAAATATATCTAAAAGGCAATCATGAAGATATTACTATTTTGGATATACTAAATCCATATATCTTTCATATTCAAATCACAATATTTTAATTGCTCTAATAGAAAATAAATAGATTAAAATAATTAATTGCCTCATCAATATAATCAATTCCTAAATTTACTTTTAAAAGCAATATAAATCCATGCATGTAAACTCTTTCAATTTTCATTTCAAAACATGCAATTTTTTCAATGTATAATAAAATATCTTCTTCCTTATCTAATTTACCATGCATTCAAATCTTATCCTTTTAAAAAAAACTCCATTCAAAACTCAATTACACGCATCTAAATAAAACAACATAAAATATTGCACGTATTCTCAAAAGAAACTACTCATGTAATATATACATTAAATATGCATCCTTATACTTAACTGTATATATACATCTTATATAATAATTACTATCTTTTACATAATATCCATTCGATAAATTCGAAATAATTAAAAATTCTATTAAAATATTCCATAAAGCATATATACAAACATACATATATACATTATATATATATTACCTCTTGTATATATATAATGTATATATCTATTTAATATATATTTAATTTTAATTTGAAATTCCAAATTTCTTTGGAAGCAACGAATTTAAGTTTTATATATAATAAACCCCTATATTTAATCGAAACTAACATAAGAATTAAGCAAGGTTACACAATAACCAAAAAGGAAAATTCAGAATTGAAAATGCCGAACCCATAAGAAATGAGAGGGTTTTATTTTGTTTAAAACAAAAGTACACACAGGGGTGCGCCGACTATACTATGTACAGTCCGGCCACTCCCAAGGAGGTAGGTGGGGGCAGCGCTCCCCATGGGACAACATGTCCCCCTATGAGGTGGGGCGCGTTGTCTCATAGGCAACGCCTCTCCTCACCATAGGTATGTGGGCAGTGGGGGTTGACCACCCCACCAACCACAGTCAAACAATGTTTTATATTATTTATTTTATTTTTTAATTTGAATTTCCACAGCAAGATTTAATTCACATGAATTTTCTCGAAATTCATTTCCCAGAAACACCATACGGACGGCGATAGTAAAATAAATAAAAATTTTAAAAACCATCTTCAAATAGAATATATATATATATTTATTATATGTATATTTACATTGTAAAGTAATACATATAGTGAATATATATATATATATATATATATATATATATATATATATATTTACATAGACATTTATTTACTAGTAAAATTGAGAAAATAAATAAACATAACCAGTTACAGGAAAATTAACAAAAAATTTTAGAATGATTTTCTAAATTCAAGAGGTTTAAAAATTAATTTCTTTTAAACCATTTCTTCAAATTTTCAAATAATAAAAAAACAATAGGCAAATTTAAACAGATCTTGATTTTTCCATTGGAAGTTTTCTAAGAGGGTTTGTTTTGAAAACCAGATCTGATTGTTTTCTAAAGGAATTAGAATTTCTTCAACAATCTAAATGTTTGAAGCACAATCAAAGGTTTAAATTTAACAATGATACTATAATTTCCCCATTTATTGAATTAAATCCTACAGTAAATTTATACAATCTTCCCCAAATTTTGGTTTAATTTAAATCTAGTTTCAATTAACAAATCATAATTCTCAATTAATTTACAAACAAATTTCTTAAACAATATATATTTGTTTTGAACAAACTAGAACAAGAAAAACACAAAACAAAACCTGGAATTCGAAGCTATAGGAAAAAAATGAATTTATGATGCAAGCCTTCTCCAAAGATCTCCTGAATTTTCTTCAATCATGCAATAAATTCAAGCAATCAACCGATTCAAAAACTCAAACCACGTAATAGATTTTCCTCAAATCAATTCTTGTGCAATTTCTTTTCCCAAATATTCTTCACTGCCTTCAAGAAGTTTTTCCCTTCCAAGATCTTCTCCCAAAATGAATTTTCAACCAAAAACTCTCCTTAATTCAACATGCAATCCCCTTTCATCAAAATATCTTAGACAACCAAATCTAATCCTTTGCATGCAATATTGACAATTACAATATTAACGTAATTCCATTTTCGAAACACACTTTGAATTTAAAATGCAATTTCAAATATCTTTCAATTTTAGCTTTTATTTAATTTAATCCAAGATTGAACTTAATTAATTAATTTAATTATTAAATAACTAAATTCAACCCTTTTGAGATTAAATTTAATTAATTAAATAATTTAAATTTAATTAAATTAAATTCTATTAATAAATTCAAATAAAATATCTAAGCATAACTTTAATTTAATATAAAATAATCATCACTTTCAACCAATGCAATTATTCTAAAAATTCATTTAATAAACAAGTACCTTTCAAAATCAAATAACATTAAAATAAGGTACACCATGACTCAACAAACAAGACTGACGACACACTAAGGTTAGGGCGTAGACTTGACACATGTTACCTAGCTACTATCTCCCGTTCAACTTAACCATTGGATCGACACCCTCAAACCTATGAAACCAGGTGGAGTCGATGTAATGTACTTGCAATCCTAAAAACAGAGTATCCAACATCATATAATATAAACAACATAAAATATACACCATGAAGAAGAAATCATGGAATCACAGGGCACTCACAAGCGAGTGATGCGAACTCATCCTCTTCACCAATACACTCATCAAAACTGACACTTTCATCATAATTCCAATAATCTCATAAGCAATTACATTTTATATCAACTGATATCTTTACACCAATTAAAGCATGTAAACTAAAGCATCAGATAAATCAAATCACATCACATAATATAGTCTATCGCTCAATGAATAGCAACCAAATACACATGCAAGATAAAGTATCTGAATATCCACAAACATAAATCAATGCAAAACAAGGACACATTGTCCAATCCAGAAAGCAAAACGGAGGGGTGTTACAAGAATGTATCATTTTCTACACATTTTCTCTACAGTGAGAAGAATGACATGAAGAGCATCAACTATTTTATGCTTGCTTTCAAAACTAATTGAACCTTTTCCACTAATCTTAGAAGATGTATCATCACCAAACTTAACAAGACCACCATCATACTTTTCAAGCTTAAAAAACTTACTCTTATCACATATCATTTCATTTGAGAATCAACTATCAATTATCCAATAGTTTTTCTCTTCTCTTACATGAAAAGAAATCAACATAGTTCCTTCAATGTTGTGACCTATTTCAAAAGTAATGTCCTTCATACATCTTTCAAAATTAGTAGAATTAGTTTAAAAATTTAAATCCATGAACATTCATTCATGACTTCCATCATTTGGATAGTTTTATTCCTCATCATCAGACACACCACAATCTTCTTTAACATAATAACTCTTCTTGATAGGCTTGCATTTATGATCTTTATGTTTGTCATTTGCAACTTTTATTAGACATTTTCAAGTATAGTGACCTATCTCTCCATAATTGAAACACTTAAAGGGTAACTTACCTATATATTTTCTAGTATCCTTTTACAATCTTACAAATTTTTCTTCCACCTCATCAAGAACATTCAGATCAAATTTATCATTCTCTTTCTTGATAACTTTAAAATTAGTTTCTTTCCTTGAATTATCTTGGTCAAACTCTCTTAATTCAAAAATAGGTAAAGCACTAAACATTTGATCACTAGAATACTTATCCAAATTTTTAGCTTCCTCAAAAGTGGGAAATTTAGAACTATAAGCTTTAGGAAGAGGTCTCAATACCTTTTTCACAACTTCACTTTCCTCTAGTTTTCCACCAAGACCATTAATGACATTGACAATTTTTTCAACTTTAAGCATGTAGCCATTAATATCTTCATCTTCTAAAATCATTAGGTTTTCAAATTTGGCTTTGAAATTTTGCATTTTTTCTTTCTTGACCTTTTCATCTCGGTCATAAATGCTCTACAACTTTGTCTAGATCCCTTTATAAATTTTGAGTCTTATCATCTTCACAAGTTCTGAATCAAAAATTCCACTCAATGCACAATTCATTTATTTTTCATTAATCTCATAGTCCTTGATATCATCATCACTTGGAGGAGTAGTAGGCATAGTGTATCCAATTTCAACTAACTTCTAAACACCAAATCCCAATGAAACAAGAAAGGATTCCATATTGACTTTCTAAAAACCATAATTTGATCCATAAAACATAGGGACCTTAACACCATTCTTGTGTGCCATAAGATATACCTCAAGCAACTAAGCTTCTTCCAAGGAACCACAAATTTAATTTAACAATTGTTAGACAACTAAGAGAGTGGGGTGAATCAGTTGTATATTAAAACATTAAAAACATCATTAACCTTCAAATCCTTATAATGCATCAATATAAATGTAAATAAGTGAAACATCAATACATCAAGAACCATACATAAAAGCACACCATATTTACATAGAAAACTCTAATCAAGGAAAAACAATCATGAGGATTAATTTACATATATATGAATAACAACACTGAATATTATAGGCTCACTACTGGAAGGGAGCACTTGCTAGAAGAAAAGAATGGATCACTACCAAGGGATCATTTCCAAAAGGACTCACTATTTCAAATAGAATACAATAGAAGATGACTATTAAAAAGAGGCTCACTACCTCCAACAACTTAAGGTTCACTAGAAATGTAGACAACCTCTTCTCAATACATCTAATAGCCTTAGTCATTTAAGCTCACACTCAAATCACCACATTTGATCCAATTTTCAGCTCATTTCACATCGACAACGTCTCCAATAATTGACCTTACTTATATATCCTTCACCACCTCAAACAAACTTGTTTAGGTTGGAATTAATGAAGCATATTCACCTCAAACATGCAACCATTAGATAGATCAATACCAAACTCTTATGCAATATAAATAATTGAAAGAAAACCACACCATAGGTTAACCAAGACCCAAATCTATATCGACACACTTCACCACACTTACACAATGCATGCAACACAACTGCAAGTAATGCTAACATGCCAAGGAAATGAAACAATCAAATAACTCTTCAATATGTACAAAAACATCATTTGGACCACTAAAAAGCATCACAAAACATTCCACAATATTCCAACACCATCAAAATATTTAGCAACCACCTAAAATTGAGAATTATCAACATCATGTTAAATAGACCACACTACCACAAACATAAAACTCACTAGCCAACCCTTCAAAACAAATAAACACAAAAAAATCCAAGGGAAGGTAGATATATAAACAATATTGGCATGTTCCCAAATCTGCAAGACAAGAAACCACAACATAGAGAAATGCAGAGCAATTCCATTTCTCCCAAACAACCGTCTTCATAGGAAAACATACTATCCAACACAACTTCCACTGCCACATGATCCATAACCTAAAACTCTATATATAACACCTATAAACACCTCTAATCATCTCATCCAAACCACACAAGAAAATCTTCAACCATGAAGAAATGTGGAGGATAGTGTAGAATACAACTCTACAACCTTGTACACAATATTATTTAAATTTTCTCAAAATTAATTGGAAAACAAGTGAACCAACTACAATGAAAACAACACAAACACCTTCCCATCAATACCAAACTAGATATTGCAACAATTTCCCCATTTGCAATACCAACAATATCTCTAGATCTACAACACTTTCTCAACACCACACTAGAGGTTGACATTAATGACAACACTAAGGACAAAATAGTGCAACACTCTCCCCATTGACATCAATGACAAAAAAATATCAAAAAATGTGTGTATCATGTTTTCCTTGTGTATTTTATATGTTTTCTACATGTATTCTTTGAATGTGATGTTTTTTCTTTATGTATGATTTGTGTATTATTTCAAGTTTACTCCATGTAATTATTTATGTATGGTTGAATATTTTCTTCTCTTTTGTGCATATTTTTCTTAACATTGTAGATTTATAGGATCCTGAGTTGGGAGATTACACAAAAAAAAATTGGTGTCATCTTATCTCTTCAAAGCTTCAATATGGAAAATTATTCCTTTATCATGAGTATGAATATAAGATCATACTCTCACTATAGAGGGTGTGAAATGTAGTATTGTAATTTTTCGCCCTTGATAATTTCACACTACCTTGAAACCTTATTTTTCCTACAAAATTAATTATAATAAATAATTTGTTCATTTTAGGGTCAAATTAAATATATATTGAAACATATAAAAATAAAGGGTTCACCAAAATGAATCAACAAGATGATGAACCGCAATTTTTATACTAAGGTTTCACTCAATTATGAGGGATAAAACACATAAATAACAATAAAAAATTAATCCTAACTATTATCACAACAATAAGGGAGATTTTAATAGGTTGAAGCAATGTGTACCTAGCTAAAAAATTATTGTTTTGGGGTCATTAACGAATCATTCCCCCAAAGTCTGAAAGAATAGGTCATTTTTAGGGTTTCTAAAAATTGTTTTTTGGGTTTTGTTCTTCAATGTCTACACTTTTTGTTCCTGAAAGTCTAAAACAAATTCAATAGACAACTTTCCATGATTTTACAATGTAGATGCCAACCTTACAACATTTCAACTTTGATAACTTTGTTTCAATATTTTTCTCCACTTGATCTTCAACCTAAAATGTGCAATCACACTCCAAAGAGGAGAAAAACTTGTTGATTGTCAGGGAGTGGAGGTTTGACTTGGTCAAACCCTATTTAGGTAATTATACATTATGATGAAACAATGGCATAAGGACATGAAACATGAAACATGAAAGAATGATACCTTGAATGATGTCTTGGAATGTAAATCAACACTCTAACATGAAGTGGCCATGAATAATGTAGATCATGATCTTGAATTAGGTGTGAAACAATGCTTAACTTGGATCTTGAATGCTACATCAACACACTAGCTCAACAACTGCTTGATGCACTATGTCTTTGACATTAAGATATGATCTTGAATTCCTATTATAAAACTACAATAATCCTCCCTTGAATTCCTTGAAAATTCTCTTGAAGGCTCTATAATATTCTTATTAATGTACTACTGATTGCTAATAAAGAACTTGAATGAAAACTAAGTGAATTAACCTTATATTTATGTTTAACTTAAGAATTAACCTAGAAATTTAAATCACCAAAGTTGACATCAGATCTAGGATTAAAAATAATTAAAATCCTTTCATAAATAATTTCAAAAAGGGGTGTCGTAAGTAAGGACTCATTCGCCCAAGGTTAAAACTAGGTCCTAGCACAATTTTCTAGGACCAAGCTTTGAGGAGATGAAATATTAGTAAAATCCCACCAAAAATATGTTTAGAAATGGGTAGAATAGGTAAGGAGGACCCATTCACCCAAGGTGGTGAATGGGTCTTAGCATAGTTTTCTAGGACCAAGCTTTTCCAAATTAAATGTTATGTAATATTATTAATGAGTGTCAAGATATATCCCTCAGAAATAATAATAAATAAGGCTTGGATTTGAACTTAAGGGGCCAATTAAGCTCTAATTAACCTCAATTAATTAATAAATCTCTAGATTAGTGTGAAAATGTAGGAAGGCACTTTACAAAACCCTAAATAAGGCATAATTAAGTATATTTTATCATGAATCAGTAATTTCCAAACTAAGCATGAAAAAGGGTTACTTTTTTCAATGCTACAAATATATTTAAATCCTTGAAATCATGACAAGTTTACGTACAAATCACCCAATCAAGGGGACATGGTTCCCTTGACCATAAATGTCTCCTAATTCAAATTAAAATAGTGGTATCAATATTTAGTGGTTCAAAAATATCCTAGGTCAACCTATATTAAAACATATCAATCAAGATGCATTTATAAATAATTTTTTCTTCTCATTTAAATATTTAAGATTCATTATGATCTATCATGCATTATTATGGACATGTAATGAGTTATCCTCTACATTCTTTCTATAAAAAGGTAGTATGTTTTGTGGACTCACCTATTGTAGGTCTATCAAGAGATCAAGGCATCCATTAATCAACATTCGTGCCAACTTGTGGTGTAGCATCACTTCATCAAGGATTTCATACCAAAGGTGATATTTCCAATTATCATTTATCATTTCACTAAATTATTGTTTTGGTATTTATCTTACCTAGGGCATGCTCTCTTGATCATCATCATTTTTTCTATGTGGTTGTAGAAATACTAAAATTAAGTTTGACTTAGGCAAGCCCTTATACAACACAGTCTTTCTCCCTCTTTTCGTGTGTGCAAGCCAAATGTAAAAGTGGAGACAACTAACAACTAACCTAAATGCGTATTCTAATGAAAATAGGTCAATCCTAATTGGATCTAGGATCACTTTTCCTACTTCAAAAAATATATCTTTAAATTAATTCTATGACTAAAATATTATCGTACTAGATTTTAATCAACCCAAAATAAAAACAATGAAGATAAGTAAAAGGTAGAAAATATATTTAAATTATTATGGGCATAAGTACAAGAAACTTCAAGTCCTAAGAATGAGGGCACAATTATTAATATTGACATTAAGTGGTTGTCGAGGTTATTTTAGATAGTAAAGGGTCCAATAGTAAGAAAAAACACTTTTAGTAGGAGGTTATCCACTATTGCATGTCCTAGTTTTTTAATCCAAGTGATACATTGAAATCAACATTTAACGAAAAAAAACTACTTTCTAACAATTATAGAAATAAAAAAGTAATAATTTGAAGATTACTTGAAAAGCTATTTTTTAAGATTTTGTGCATAGATTGTATTCTTTAATTTAAAAATTATATATAGATATGAAATTATAGTCTTCTAAATATACGTGTGACTAACTTTGATATCTAGTATGCATATTCTCATAAAAAAAATAAAATTATTTATTAGAAATTTTCAAATCTGCATTAGTTAATTTATATTTATCTTATTACATAATCCTAAATTTAATTATGTATCAAATTTTTAAACCAAAACAACAACATCTATATGGTGGAGTGTGCAAACAATTTTTAATTTGTTTCTATACTTGTTCAATTTTTTCGTATGCACCAAATAATACTCAAATGTTTGTTAGGAACTTATGTTCACTAAAAAATATAGAGAGACCTTTTCAAACTTTTAGAAAATATATTTTTATTCAAATCAAACAACATGAAGAATATTTAGTCTATGTAACTCTGTGTATAATATTTTTTCGAGGGTGCTTGCCACTCAATTGTAAAGGATTTTTCTTGATTTGATTTCAAAACATCAAAGTGGTTTTGTTAAAGGTCATCAAATTTTGGATTCCATCATAATTGTCCATGAACTTTCTCATTCTCTTAATTCTAACAAGAAGCCAAGTTTTTTTCTAAAACTAGATCTACTTAAGGCCTATGATAGGGTCATCTAGGGGTTCTTGCTTAGGATCTTGGCTCGATTTAGCTTTTGTCAGAAGTTTCTAAAACTTGTTAAACAACTCATCTTGACTCCTTTTGCTATTCTAGTGAATGGTTCTCCTTTTTTTTGGAGTTCACCTCATTTGAGCCAAGGAGATCCTATCTCTCTGCTTCTGCTCATCCTCATCTTGGAATCCTTGGGTAGAAATATTTAAAATCCTAAATGTCTACATGTTCTTTAAGGGGTGTTTCCCCCTCTTTCAGATGTTAACCTTTCACTCATCAACAATTTGTAGATGAAACCATCATTATGGGTGAAGCTTCTATTCGTGAGGTCAAAACTGTGAAGAGATTGATTGATGAAAATGAGAAGGTATCTTGACAATGTATTAGTCTTCCCAAGAGTAATTTTTTTTCCTCAACACCCTCGATGTTTTGCAACTAAAGCTTGTTAGGATTCTTGTAATAGGCGTTAGTTTTTGTCTACCTACTTTGGGTTACCTTTGTGCATTTCCAAGACTCTAGATTCATTCTAGATTGGTCTACTAGATAATTTTATTAGAAAGTTAGCAAGTTGGAATGGGGCACTACTCAGTGAAGCTAGGAAGGTGGAACTCATTTCCTCTACTCTTTAGAATATGCCATTGTATGCTTTGACTTTCTTCAGAATTATGGTTAAATATGAGGAGAAAATGGAATAGATCATGAGAAGGTTTTCGTGGTTGAGGGTTGAATCTAAAGCTAAAATTCCACTTGCACTGTGGGACTTGGTTTGTAAGCCTAAGAAATAGGGTGATCTAGTTATTATAAACTTAAAATCTTTTAATAAGGCATTTCTATCAAAGAAGGTTATGAGGCTCCTCAATGGGGAAGATGGTTAGGGTTCTCTATCTAGAAACAAATATCTACATGACTTTGGAAGAACTTGGAATATGTTGAATTCTAATGACATCCCTTCTAGCTCTTTTTTTTGGAGGAATATAATTCTTTGCAGGTATGTGATTGGTAATGGTGTTAGGTGGAAGTTGGGTGATGGTACTAGAATTTTTTTTTGGAAGATGCTTGGTGTGTTTCTAAACTACTGATCAATTGTCCCTAGGTTCCACCCATTGCTCCTTTGTGCAAGTGACTCTTTGGTATTAGGGTTGCCAACTATTCTCAAAATGGAAAGTGGAAGAATTTATTGGATTGGGATCCATCACTGAAGGTGTTAAAGGATTTCTTGTTTAATGTTCAAATTCCTATCTATCCTAGACCGAATAGCGTAGTGTGGGTACCCTATGCTAGTGGTAATTTTTTGGTGGCCTCTTCCTTTGTTAATTTGATGGAAAATCCTAAATATTTTCCTTTATGGGGAAATTTTTGGAACAAGATGTTGATCTCAAAGGTGATTTTTTTGTTTTGGTTTCTCATGCAAGGTAAAGTCTTAAGTCAAGATAATCTATGTAAAAGGGGATTTGTAATTATGAATAGGTGTGTCCTCTATGAAGTTGATTATGAGAGTGTCTTCCATATTTTCCTCGGGTGTGGTTATCCCTCTCTTCTATGGAGTAAATTTATTGGCTTTTGGAATCTGGACTAGGTTTTCTTAGACTCTCTTGATAATATTGTTGAACAATGGAAGTGTCATTCCACTTCATCCACTCTCAGGTGGCTTTGGGAGCTTATGGCCCCATAGATTTCTTTGGGTATCTAGAAGGAATGTAACAATAGAATCTTATATGATTCTAAGCTTAAGATTGGTAGTATTTTCATTAAGATATGTCGGGTGATCTTGCAGAAATTTTCTCTTAGCGAGTTTGAGTCACCATGTTGTACCCTTTCTCCTTGATTGGATGGGTATGACTTGTTGCTGATTTCTAAATGGAATATCCCCTTTGTACCTATTGAGGTTTCAAATTCCAACCTAAATGCTAGATTGAATACTAAAGGGAGGCCACCACCCTCAAGGTGGGTTAAAATCAACTTTGATGGGCCATCCAAGGTTAATCCTAGTCATATAGGTTGTGGGGAGTTGTTGAGGAATGATGATGGTAGGCTCTTAGGAGTGGTGGCACTCCCATTGGGAATTTGGATAAATCATTGTATTGAGGCAGAGGCTATGTTTATAAGTATTAAGTTATATTTGGATAAGGGTTACTCTAAAATATGGGTGAAAGGTGATTCATTAAATATCATTAATTACCTACATGGTACCCATAAGCCTAGCTGGAATTTTGATCAATTAGTAAAAGATCTTATAATCATGTTGAGATCTTGTGAAGAAACCCATGTTTCTCACATATATTCAGAAGGTAATTCATTGGTAGTTTCCTTTCCAATGAATCTATTAGGCTTAATGAGTATCGGACATGGGAGGAAGGCTCTCTCCTTCCCAACGAAGCTAGGATCTTAATAAGAAATGATGATTTTGGGTGAGTTTATGAGGTTTCATGATTTAACATTTAGTACAAACTCTCAACTCACACATTTTGTGGGTTGCATTTGGCTTGTTGGCTGACAGATGAAATCTACTTGCTAGGGTTTTCTGTTATTGGTGTTCATGAATATGGGTGGCAAAAGAAGGAGAGTTGAGTTACAATCTTGTGTGAGCCTGAGAAAGAAGGAAAAAATCTAGATGATTCTTCAATAGGAATTTTACGTTGTTCTTGGAAAAATTGCATGGACACGCCTTGAATGCTTCAACAGAGTTTTTTGTTGTTGGAATAATTGAAAACTCCAATTTAAGGGCCTAGTTATTGACATCAAAAAGGAGTTGATTGGTAATGTAACTCAATTGCCTATGGTTGGCCATAAATTATTTAAAGACAAGAAGAGTAATGAGGAGGCAATGGCTCAATTCTTCAAGGATGATGATCAAAATAAACTCATCAAGATGGAGGCCTAGGGATATGAACAAAATTTCCTCAAGAAGATTTGGGTGGATATTATCAAAGTAATAATGTGGTATGTGAATCTAGAAAGTAGTATCACTACTATCCTTCACCATAATTTTACTATTTTAAACCATTTTAGGCATGGTCTATTTATTTCCTTCTTATTCTTTATATAGTCTTCCATGTAGATCTGTATGTACACACACTTAAAAAGTAGGACCTAGGCACTAGTCCTTCATGAGGGCCTTATTCTATTTGTAAGTCTGGAATGAGGTAAATAACATAAATACACTTCTTAATATGACATTATATCAATGATTAAACAAATGAATCAATTCAACAAAGTAATCAATTGAAAGCGTCCTATTGTTCTCTATCTCCAAAGATTTATTAAATCTAAATTGCTCTCAGATTGTGTAAGCATAGAAGACTGTTAAAATGACTATCTGAAGAATGAGATGATGATAATATAATGCTAAATGATAAACCAATTAAACTAGCATGATATAGATATGAAACAGATAATTGCAGCTCCAAGAGGCAGCCATTGTTGTGAAGCTTGATTGTTGAATTGTTTGATACTTGATGCCTAGATTCCTGCAGAATAAGGGTGCAAAAGCTTGATTATCTGGATCCTTTTCTTGGTTCAATGAGGCTTTATTTATAGATTTTCTGGTTGTAGAAATGCACAGGGAAAGCTTTGAGAGGCTTGGATTCAATCTGGAGGATTTGAATGGTGAGAGATGTAGAAGATTGAGAGAAAGAGGGAGGTTGTCTCTACCCATGAAAACACCAAGCAAGAGAAGAGGAAGGATTGATGGAAGAGGATTGAGAGATCAAATTCCAAATTTTACTCCAAAACTTCCCATGAAGTTTCAAAGCATTAATTGTGACAAATTTAGACATAGGAAATCTAATTCATTTTGAGGAAATGTAGATTGGAATATTCCTTAATGCTTAATTCAAATATTTTGATTTATTTAAATTAGAAAAGGGAGATAAATAATTCAATAAAACAAACTATAGGATAGTTGTTTATTAAATTAATCAGAGGAATATGGTAATTAATAAATAAAGTGTTTTGTCTTTATTTAAATAATTCGAGAATGATGTGATAGATTGAAATAGGGATTTGATAATTAAATCGAACAAAGTATTTAATTAAGATGAATTTGAAAGTGAACTATATTAAATAAATATTTCTATTTATTTAAATAGTAGAGGAAATAGAATAATTAATCAAATAATTCATATTTAATTAATCCGATGCTCCAGACCATTTTTAGGTGTATACATTTTGCCCCTCTTTGAAGTGATGTGTTTACGCATTGGTTCGAAGAATATTTTTGCTGCTACTGCCAGGATCGATGATATGAAAAAATAGTTCCGTATGCCCCAGACATGATTTTCAGATGATTTGATAATGATATGCCCCCTTGGGAGATAAATAAATGATTTGATGATTTTTAGAATTTTTTTTGAAAATTTATGATTTTCTGATGATTTTATGATGTTTCGATAATGAAATAATTTATCTCTCGACAAATGATGAAGAAATAGAGCCCTCAGATGATTTTTAATTAATTTCATGGATAAAATTAATCAAATTGTAATAAAAACCCACCAAAAATACCTTTCAAAAATTACAAATAGTACTTAAAGGTTATTTTCAATTCATTATTTTCTTTTTGAGTTCAAATTTCCTAGTGATAGAGATATTTCTGCCAGCTGGAGCAAGATGCCTATTCCCTAGCACACTCACTATTTCGAGTGCGTTCGACGCCATAGATGGTCACCTGTGTATGGACCTCCGATATGTACCGCTTGACCTCCTCGTAATTCGTGAACTTCTATTTTTTATGCATTTTAGGTCCTGGGCGTGTCTAGGATAGTTTTAGCACTTTGAAGCCGCATTGTAGTGCTTACATCCTGATGTAGCGCTTCTAGTAAATTGTCTAGTGCTTTGAGTTTTAGCGCTTGTGTTTAAAACTCTAGCGCTTTCAGCGAATTAGCGCTTAGGAGTCAAGAAGTAGTGCCTTGTAGTCAGATTCTAGCGCTTTGAGATTTTCAGTGCTTTGAGTCGGCCATTTAGCGCTTTGAAGGTATGTTCTAGCGCTTCTGGTAAAGTGGCGCTTAGATTGTCTATTTTAGCACTTTGATGCAGAAAAGTAGTGCTTTGAGTTTTTTAGCACTTCGGAAGCCTGCTTTCGCGCTTTAAGGTGATAAAGTAGTGCTTTTGGGATTTAGTGCTTTTGATGACTGTTGTAGCGCTTCCATTACAGAATTAAAGATTTTGACTTAGCGAACTTTGATTACGTCAATTCTAATCATGTCTATTCTTTTGATTGGTATGATTTGACAATCCACATTCTTGATGTTGGATTCAATGATTTAAATAAGACTAACTCTCATGATAGGTGAGAAGAAAACCCCAGTTATTGATGATCCTCATGATAGGCAAGGACATGATTCAATATCTAATAAATCTCATGATAGGCGAGACCTAGATAATGTTTTGATGAACCTCATGATAGGTGAGGTTTGATTCAATATCTGATAAATCTCATGATAGGCGAGATCTAGATAATGTTTTGATAAACCTCATGATAGGTGAGATTGGATGTTTGCCTATGAATTTTGATCAAAAATTCATACCAAATCTTTTAGAATAGACTGATAGTAGAATGACTTTTGATTCCTTGACATAGTTCCCTAATAGTAGATTTTTTTGTTATGATGATAGGAGGATCTGGGTACTCTCCAGATGCGTGAGAGATTTCCGTAGACTACAGATTTGATACCACATTTGACACCGGATGAGCTCCAGGTGATAGGCCAGTGTGGCCTTACGAGTTTACTTGACATGCCCCAGATTAGGATTAATTGAGGTTTGTTGACCGCACTGGCTGAGAGGTGGCATAGTGACCACAACACCTTTCATTTACCTACCGGTGAGATGACAGTCACACTGGAGGATGTGTGGCGTATCTTACGCATTCCGTTCATGGGGGAGATAGTTACATATGAAACTCATGGGACCAGTAGCAGAGATTCTCTCCGTCAAGCATTTCAGGATCAGGATATTGAGGGTCCTAGTGTTCGATGGCGGAGGATCGCAGACTCTTATGCCACACTACCAGCAGTGCTAGCTGGATTTATTGGAGGATTCCTTTGCCTTGATCACAGGTCAAAGGGATTTATTGGGTGGGGTAGGACATTGGAGAGTATGTTTGTACATGGTACCAGATATGCATGGGGGATGTGCATGTTAGCACATCTTTACCATGATATGCATTCCATTGTGTACCTAGGTGCACGGAGTATATCCGCAGGGGTGACATTGCTACATATATGGGTGTGGGAGCATTTTGCTATTTGTCGGCCATTTCCATTGCAGACAGACCAGCTGGCAAGCCATATGTTTTTAGATACAGTGGTCGATTCATGCAGGCCCAGATAGGCAAGTTAGAGCTTTGGAGACGAGTGTTTGATGACACGGAGACAGTGATATGGCACCCCTATCTTGACTGTGAGGAGTGGGAGGAGGATGATACAGTATTAGGCTTCCTTTGTTACTCTATGTACCTCATTCATTGGATTTCATTTGTGATTGAGAGATTTCTGCTGTGTCGGGTTTACAGACAGTATGGCATTGTTCAGTGCATGCCACAGGGGGTAGCCCACTATGAATGACGATGGATGGATATTCTAGATTGGGGCCCCACATTATCTTATGATGTTGTAGTATAGGGCTACAGAGCGTTACAACCATTTGCTTGGGACATGCAGAGAGATATTGCAGTTGCACCCATGATAGAGGATTACGCAACATTCTTGGCCTTGGTCCCTCATCCTTGTATTACTATCCCCGATGAGCCAGCACCTTTACCAGTAGAGGAGGATGTGGCAGAGGATGTCGTCGGGGGTGAGGGTGATATCCCAATAGATGAGAGCTCAGAGAGCAGTAGTTCAGATAGTGAGGATAGCAGCAGCAGTGGGGACAGTGATGGTGGGAGTGGAGGATACAGAGGGCCAAGTCCAGATATTCACAGTGCACCTTCTTCTAGTAGGCCTCATAAGAGGTAGGTAGTGACAGTGCTAGCAGTTGGGCAGTAGAGACAGATAGCTAGGCTTCAGGCATAGGTCCAGACACTAAAAGGGCAGTTGGTACAGGCTTGGGGCATGGTTGTGCAGACACAGACACAGATGCAGACCCAAGCACAGACTCACACATAGGCCTTGGCACAGGTACAGGGGCAGTTAGCCAGTATGCAGACACAGGTTGATACCCTGATAGCCGAGTGAGATAGTGCTCGACAGATTGCTGAGAGGGCACGGGAGAGAGCCGAGACCCTACAGAGAGTGGCTGATGGCACCTCTATAGGTGATTATATGAGAAAGGTTATGCGGCCTGGTCGAGAGGCAGAGTTTTATAGAGGTCGGTATCATGATGCAGTGCCTACTGAGCACCAAGTCAGTTATTCCCCATCGAGATCTGGGCGGACACACAAGAAAATAGTCAGTGAGGGGGTGACACAGCCTCCACGCAGAGATCCTAGAGATCCGAGTCCATCTGGAGGTGGTGGCAGTATAGGTCCTATTGGGCGTATGCATTCTAGCAGTAGCAGGTCATAGAGGCCATGTTATCCTCATTGATGTATTTTATGATGTACCTTCTTATATGATGATGTATTTTTATGACTTCATTGTATACTTGACTCTTGATGATATATATATGAGATGCATTTGATATGATTATGATGATGGCATCATGATTTCTATGTGATGGATGTTGTTTATATGCTTTATGCGATGAGTTTATTCTAAATGTGATGATAATAAATGATGATTTACGTTAATGTAATGATGTAATGATGTATGTATGGATGGAATATGATATGTGGATAAATGATGTGATTTTGATAACATGTATGGATAGTTGAATAAATGCTTTTTAATTATGGGATGATTTTATGATAAATGATCGTGGATGGATGTAATGATGTGATTTTGATATTTTTAAATGTATGGATACATGATATAATAATGATGATGTGATGTATGGATTCTAAATGATATGTGGATATATGATGTGATGTATGGATAAACCTGATGCACTGATGGTAGAATTTATGATGTATGATGAAATATATGAATGATGAATTGATAATGCAATGATGATGTTATATGTTTTTGATGATTTTATGTCAAGTATACTCAGTATCTTTTGTAGATTAGATAATCATTGATTGGAATCCTTTATGCAACAAATACTCTACAGATAATGAATGAGATGAATGCAATCTAATTTAATTATGCAATGATATGCAAAACAGATGTCATTTTACAGTCTTTTTGTGCTTGGTATCATCATAGAGCTTTATTGGATGTTGAAAGTGAATACAAGCGTCAATGGTTGTGTTAATCCAATGATGACCTGAGTATTACTTTCATGATTTTTGATATTGCAATTGAACACAAGCATCGAGGTATAATTGAACCGAGATGACCTGAGCATTCATTGCGTAAACAAGCAGTGATTAATCATTTGAATGTGTGAATTCTGAATGTCATCGGTGATACATTTGCATAGCACATCCCCCGACAATTCATACATGTAAATGATTAACGTACATACAACAGACAATAAAACATCATTCTTTTTCCTTGTTCCTCTAGTTCAATACATCATTGAGTTACTCCAAAGAAATGATAATCAAAATATAATTTATCCATTGTTCACTTAGAGTATTTCATTCATTTATCAATTTAGATCATCCATCCTGATTTTGACATGTTTTTGGATTTTCTGAGATTTTTGACTAAAGACCTAACCTACTAACTAATCCTAGGGGTCTCGGGGGCTGATCAAAGATTAGCCTTGCCTACGTTACACACGCAAAGACCACGTAGTTTGACTGACATAGACCTATGTTTTTGAAAGTTGCTTTTTCAGACTTACTTTTTTGACATGTTTTTGGATTTTTGATAAGGATGGTTGATTCTTCTGACAATGATTGAAATTGTGTTTTGATCTTTGTTTTTTATTTTCTATCACCGGATGCAATTGATATGTTTGGATTGCCCCTAATGATATCTAGATGTTTCCCCCAAGCTATGGAGTTATATGTTGACCATGTGACATGACTTGATAATGGATGTAATGATGGCCAGACGAATGATATGATATGAATTGATACCGACCTTTAAACTGAATGATCCTAACATATATTCAAATAGATGGGAAAGCTATCATAGAATCACATACGATGCCTTGTTTCTAGGTTTTCACCATATGCTTTGATTACACCCTTTGTATTTTGTATTTTTTTTTTTGTTTTTTTTCTATTTTATTTTCTTTTTTTGTATTTTTGTGTTTGCCAAGATGCCTGTTTGCTAGGTTTTCACCAAGGAAACAATTTTTCAGATTTTGCCCCGTGCACTAGGAGTTTTAAGCATAGAATTTCCTGAGATGAATACTATTTATAGGTTCATCAAACAGATCCCCTTCTGACGTTGATAGCTGATATGCTCCTGATCCATACACTGATATGATGACAAATGGACCAAGCCAGTTAGGCTCAAATTTTCCTTTCTTCTCCCTGTCCTACTGATTCCTAGGGTTTTCCTTTAGTACCAAGTCACCAACCTGAAAGACCCTTGGTTTTACCCTGTGATTGTAACTCCTTGACATCCTTTGTTGATAAGTTGTTAGATTATTTACAACTTGTTCATGAGGTTCATCCAGCAATTCCAGTTCTTGCAATCTAGATACCCTATAATCTTCATCTGAAATGATACCTCTAAGTGATACACAAAGAGATGGAATTTCAACTTCAATAGGTAATATGGCCTCTGACCCATATACCAAAGCAAGTGGTGTAGCTCCCGTTGGTGTTCTGATGCTTGTTCTGTAGGCCCATAGTGCAAGATTGAGTTGAACATGCCAATCACGTCCAACATTGTTAATCGTCTTTTTGAGAATTTTGAGTATAGTTTTGTTTGAGGCCTCGACTTGGCCGTTCCCTTGAGGATAGTACGATGTTGAAAAACGATGTTGGATGTGGAACTTTTCACATAACTCTTGAACATCTTGATTTTTGAATGGTTGTCCATTATCCGTGATTATAGATTGAGGGATACCATATCGACATATGATATAGTTCAAGATGAATGAGGAGATTTGTTTCCCATAGATGGTAGTAAGAGGTACTACCTCTATCCACTTCATGAAGTATTATGTAGCTGTGATGATGAACTTGTGTCCATTAGATGAAGATGGATGTATTTTGCCTACCAGATCTAAGCCCCATTGACAGAAAGACCATGTTGATGTAAAAGGATGCAGTTCTTGTGCCGATGCGTGAATCGAATTGCTGTGAACCTGACATTTTTGGCATTTCTTGACAAAATGATATGATTCTTTTTCCATGCAACGCCAATAATAACCCAAATGGAGGAGTTTCTTTGCTAGGGTTATTCCACTCAAGTGAGTACCACAAATACCCTCGTGAACTTCATGTAAGGCCATTTCAGATTCATTGTGTTCTAGACATCGGAGTAGTGTACCATCAAGACCTCGACGATAAAGGACATCTGTGATTAAAGTGTGTTGGGCGGATTGATAGATAAAGTTGCATTTTTTATTCCTGGAAAGGTCAAGAGGTAGGATATCATCTTTCAGATAAGCATAGGTTGTTTCGTATATGGAGGGTTCAGTGGTTTCTAGATGACATATGGTAGCGGATTCTGATTGACAATAGGAAGGACATGATACTTGTTCTACCATAAACTCATAAAAAATACTCTTCTCAGGAAATTGTAGTAATGAAGCGATCGTAGCCATAGCATCAACAGCTTTGTTCTCCACCCTTGGAATATGATCAAACTTGATATTAGCAAAGGATTGTTTCAGATGATCTATTTCTTGCTTTTAAGGTATCAATTTGTCATCTTTGGTTTGATATTCATCATTGAATTGATAAATAACCAGTTGAGAGTCTTCATAGACCTGTAAATCTATGATTTTCCATTGAATTGTAATCTTGACCCCAATAATCAATGCTTCATATTCTGCCACATTGTTTGTACATTGAAACATGAGTCTATATGACTTCGGAATTGTGTATCCTTGGGGAGATATGAACAAGATCCCTGCTCCTGATCCTCGTTGTGTATACGATCCATCAAAGTATAGTATCCATTGTTGGGGCATTGTTGTCATGATGTCTGAATCTAGGAATTCCATTGTCATTGGGTGATCATCTGATAGAGGAGCTTCAACTAGCTGTTCAACAATTTCTTGTCCCTTAATTGCCTTTCTCTTGACATATTGAATGTCAAATTCACTTAAGAGCGTAACCCATTTTTCCAGTCTACCTATTAAGGTAGCTTTACTTAATAGATACTTCAAAGGATCAATCTTTGCAATTAACCTGATTGTATGAGCCATCATGTAGTGTCTCAACTTTTGAGTAGCAAAAACCACTGCTAAGCAAGACTTTTCTATGAATGTATAGTTTATTTCATAGCCATTTAAAGTTCTACTGATGTAGTAGATGGCGTGCTCTTTTCCTTCATGATCCTCTTGTGCTAAGAGTGCCCCCAAAGATATAACTGCCGTGGCAATGTACAAAATGAGAAGCCTTCCCTATGTTGGTGGTATGAGAATAGGTGGTGACATTAGATATTGTTTGATCTGATTGAATGTCACTTCACACTTCTCATCCCACATGAAAACTATGTGTTTATGCAATAGATGATTGAAAGGATGACTTCTATCTGCCAGCCGGGATATGAATCTATGGATTTATTGAAGTTGTCCTTGTAGTGATCTGAGTTGGCTGATGTTTCTAGGAGGTGGCATCTCCATTATAGCTTTGACTTTTGCCCGATCCACTTCAATGCCCTTTGCTGAAACAATGTATCCTAGTAACTTTGCTGATGTAACCTTGAAGACACATTTCTTAGGGTTTAACCTCACATTGAATTTCTCCATCCGTGTGAAGATTTTATCTAGGATATGCAGATGTCCTTCCCTAGTAGTAGATTTTTCTAAGATGTCATCGACATAGTCTTCCATGAAGGTGTGCATCATATCATGAAATATTATCGTCATTGCTCTTTGATAAGTCGCTCCTGCATTCTTTAAACCAAATGGAATGACGTTCCAGCAGAAGGTTCCCCATGGACATGTAAAATTCGTCTTTTCTTGATCTTCTGGAGCTATTCTTATTTTATTGTACCTAGAGAAACCGTCCATGATTGATAACATGGCATGCCCTACCATTAAGTCTACAATGATGTCTATATTTGGAAGTGGAAAATCATCCTTCGGGCATGCTTTATTGAGATCTCTAAAATCTGTGCAGATTCTAATGCTATTGTACTGCATGTTTCAATTCCATACAGTCATTTGTTTTATGACCCTTGTTATTATGATAGTTGCAATAATCAATGTCATTCCACCATGATGGTTTGACTTTTGGATCCTAGAACCTAGCTTCCCATGCAGTGAGAAGGCCTCTGGTAACTAGTTCCTTCATCGCTGATTCCATTGATTGACCTAAAGGTGTGAACTTTCATCGATTTGATTATTTTTGATATGGTAGTGTTTCTGCACGTTCGTTGTTCTGCATGGTATTTGACTGGAATTTTTGTTCACTATTTTGATTGTTTGAAGAAGATGCAGTCAAGTTGAAAACTGGTTTGACATTTTGTGAATCGCTTGTTGTTTCATTTGTGTTGCGATTCTTTTGCCAAATTTTTGGTTTATCATTACTTGAGTGTTGATTGGAGTAGTTATTTAATTTGTCATTGTAATGTTTGATAACTCCCCATTTCACTAATGCTTCCTCAATCTTAAGACCATTTTCTATGAATTTTTTGAAAGTGGGTGGACATTGTAATTCTAGCCAATAGCCATTTCTTCTGTTAAGTTCTCAATGAATAATTCCATCTTTTCTTCCTCTAGAATAGATCGAGGATACCTAGCGAATAGTCGTCACCACCTTTGGAGAAAAGATAGGAATGTCTCTCCTTTATTTTGCATTAAGTTGTAGAGATCCTTGATAGTAACATCATTTTGGATGTTGAATGAATATTGAGAGATAAACTTGTTAACAAGTTCCTCAAACATTTTTATACCATGTTTTAATTTTGAGAACCATTCTATACATGCACCTCCCAAACTTCTTGGGAATAACCTCATCAAATAATTCTCTTCTTGAGCAAACTCAAGACTCATTGTTTTAAATTCTCGTATATGATTTATAGGATCTATTCGTCCATTGTACTTATCATACTTTCAGAATTCGCAATGTCTTGGAAAAGGTAGCAAACCAACTATTGCATCAAAAGGATAAGGACAAATGTCCTATATTGCATACCTTTTGTTTGTACCTTTCGTCATGTCGTGTATCTGTTGCTGTAATAATTGCATGTGTGAAGTTAAAGCAACAAATGTATCGATTGTTTGCATTGGTAGCAGTATTTCTGTTTCATTTGTTTCAGTTGCATCTTTCAAATGGTTTATATCAAAATATTTTGGAAGTTTCGCCCCTGCTTCAGCCAACATTAAAAGATATTTTTCTATGTCTTGTTCCAAAACTTTTTCCATAAACATGTGAAGCTTGGGATCTTGTTGAGCCGCTTGGATTTCCTTTTGAGTTATTTCATTTTTGTAGTTGTGGTTTAGAGTGTTCCAAGGATTTTCTTCTACCATATTTTTAGATGATTCAAACTCCTGTTCTAAGAGTCTCTATTTGTGGGACCTAGTGAAGATTGGCATACAAATTTTTGCCCTTTCTTTTGAAATGTTGATCTTTTGTGCGGGATAGTGTCAATTTGAACCTTCTTAAACAAAGTTGAATAAGATGACTGGTCTTATTGATGAGACAATATTCAAAATTTTAATTACTATACTTTGTTTCGTGATGAAGGATGTATTATCCTGATAATGAAACTTCGGTGTAGTAATTGATTGTGTAATTGATTTTGACACTTGTGATTTGCAAGATCTTGTTTCAGTTGATAAGTTTGGAAATTTGAATAAACTTTTCTAATTTTGGTCCTTTGACAGTGATTCTGATGAAAATAAAATTTGATTTTGATGAAAATGTTGATAAAATGACAGATTGATAGACTGGTTAAAATTTTGAACTCTTTGTTTTAGAAGCGCTAAAATAGAGACCAGAAGCGCTGGAAGAGAATCTAGAAGCGCTAAAATAGGTGACTAAAGTGCTATTTTGACTGAAGCACTGAAACAGTGCCTGAAAGTGCTAGATAAAATAACAGAAGTGCTACAAAAATGGATGGAAGTGCTATTTTTCCAGAAGTGCTAAAATAACGGCTAGAAATGCTAAAACAGAGCCCAAAAGAGTTTTTTCACAAAAGCGCTAGAACAGTGACCCAAAGCGCTGAAACGGGTTTTTTAGAATGCTAAAAATAGGACTTCTTAAGACCTTCTACTGCAAAATTTGATCTGGTCTTGTGGCATATTGTATTAGAGATTGTGGAAGATAAGAAAGATGAATCCATTGACTACGGTTGTGGAATTGTGTGAGAGCTCTCCTCTGGAAGAAGGCTCGTGAGTAGATTGGTTCTACTGCGTAATCTAATGTGTGACCCCTAGCAAAATCATGATAGTGGTGGATAAAAGTTCTATGTTGTAAAAGAAGTTTATGATTTTGATACAAAAAATGTTGTTTTCTCAATTTGTTTCTATAACCGAGAGGTCTTTGGGGTTTCGTGACTTTTATTTTCTTCTTGAGAAATATGGTGGACTTCCACTTTCGCAGCATGGATTTTCTAATTTTTTTTGACTTGACGTTTTCAAGATGATCTTTAAATCTGATTTAAATGAACTTGTGAAGACACGGCAAGCAATTTTTGAATAAGTGTTGTAAAACTGGAAAATTTGTGTATGTTCAAAAATCATGAATGATTTTTATTGATTTTGACGGGTTGTTTTAACATTTGTACACAAATCAAATAGACTCACACTTAAGGACAAGTAGGTCATCATTATACTCATAGCCCACATCTTGCAATTACGTTGACTCACACAGTAGTGTCACCCCCTAGAGGGCGCCTGTGTTTTTGTCATTGCCAGGTACATACTCAAAGTGATGGATGTAGATACTGAATCCCTTGAGCAAACAATCCTTGGTAATTATATGGTGAGTGTCTTGGGGGTAGATTCTTTCTTCCCCTTGCACCGTGAGTATGACAATGTATGGCTACTGACTCGGCGAGAAACTACTCTATGGTTCGTAGATAGGGTTTCGTTCGGTGTGGCAAATAGATAAACTCCCTCAAGAGACCTCCCAATCTTTAGAACAAAGATTTTGGGGATGGTTATCTTGCCTACTACCATCAATTTGTACTTTCATCAACAAATTGCATTTTTATTATAGTGGGTTGGATAACCTGGCTTTGGTTGTTCCCACTTAGGTCGTTCCTGTAGGGTGAGTACTTTTTCCCACTATGACAAGCTTGCTAAAGGATTTAATAAAGCATAAATGACATAAAAGAAAAGTGAATCTGGCACTTTGGTCACCCAGTTAAGGGGAGAGAATAAGCCTAATCACTACAAGCACATCATATAGATTTGTTATGTTTTAAGCCCAAAAAAAAGATTCTTAATCTAAGTGAAGGTGTTTCTTCACTAAAATCATGATGTTCTTTTTAACTTATACTGTAAGAATGTGATGATTATCCTAGGATTGATAGATTTGCTTTAGGAAAAACAAGAAAGTGACTATCCTAGGATTGATCAATTTTAAAAACTTTGAAGTGACTATCCTAGATTGATAAAAATTTTAAAACTTTGAAGTGACTATCCTAGATTGATCAATTTTATTCCAACTCTAAAAAAAAAAACTAAAATTTGGCCGTGGAAGCATCGGATCCAAACTATTTTTACAAAATCACTAGAATATGGCACCGAAGCGCTAGAACAGTTACCTGAGGCGCTCGAAACCGAAAGTGCCGAAACAGTGTACCGAAGCACCGAAATTTGTCTTAGAAGCGCTAAATCACCAAAGCGCTGAAACAGTGTACCGAAGCACCGAAGTTTGTCATAGAACCACTAAAACACCCGATGCGCTAGAACAGTAACCAAAAGTGCCGAAACTCTGAAAGCACTCGAACATGGACCGAAAGCGCCAAAACTTTTAATGAAAGCGATAAAACAAATCATGCTGTAAACCTGTGTAACACTTTCCAGAAAAATTGTAATTTTGATAAAATGGGGTTAATGCCCCACGGTGGGCGCCAAATTGTAAGTGTGGAATGAGGTAAATAACATAAATACACTTCTTAATACGACATTATATCAATGATTAAACAAATGAATCAATTCAACAAAGTAATCAATTGAAAGCGTCCTATTGCTCTCTATCTCCAAAGATTTATTAAATCTAAATTGCTCTCAGATTGTGTAAGCATAGAAGATTGTTAAAATGACTATCTGAAGAACGAGATGATGATAGTATAATGCTAAAGGATAAACCAATTAAACTAGCATGATATAGATATGAAATAGATAATTGCAGCTCCAAGAGGCAGCCATTGTTGTGAAGCTTGATTGTTGAATTGTTTGATACTTGATGCTTGATACTTGATGCCTGGATTCTTACAGAGTAAGGGTGAAAAAGCTTGATTATCTAGATCCTTTTCTTGGTTCAATGAGGCTTTATTTATAGATTTCCTGGCTGTAGAAATGCACAGGGAAAACTTTGAGAGGCTTGGATTCAATCTGGAGGATTTGAATGGTGAGAGATGGAGAATATTGAGAGAAAGAGGGAGGTTGTCTCTACCCATGAAAACACCAGGCAAGAGAAGAGGAAGGATTGATGGAAGAGGATTGAGAGATCAAATTCCAAATTTGTCTCCAATTTGTCTCCAAAACTTCCCGTGAAGTTTCAAAGCATTAATTGTGACAAATTTAGACATAGATTAGACATAGGAAATCTAATTCATTTTTGAGGAAACGTAGATTGGAATATTCCTTTATGCTTAATTCAAATATTTTGATTTATTTAAATTAGAAAAGGGAGATAAATAATTCAATAAAACAAACTATAGGATAGTCGTTTATTAAATTAATTAGAGGAATATGGTAATTAATAAATAAAGTGTTTTGTCTTTATTTAATTAATTCGAGAATGATGTGATAGATTGAAATAGGGATTTGATAATTAAATAGAACAAAGTATTTAATTTTTTTTATTTAATTAAGATGAATTTGAAAGTGAACTATATTAAATAAATATTTCTATTTATTTAAACAGTAGAGGAAATAGAATAATTAATCAAATAATTCGTATTTAATTAATCGGATGCTCTAGACCATTTTTAGGTGTATACACTATTAATTATGGAACATGTTAAAGCCGTTGTCCCTACCTCTTCAATTAAGGGAAAGGAGAAGACTCTTAGTGAGGATTCTAGTTCTTCTAACTCAGATACCATCGTGGCTAAGGATGAGGAGTGGAAAGAAGATAGTAAGGAAGGCAATCCATCCCCTATGGCTACCCCCTCAAAAAAGATGAAGAAAGGTAACCCGAAAAGAAAATGGGAAGCCAAGCATCTTATTTTTCATGGGTTGGATTCCCATTCTAATGGTGATGACATGAAGGTAGTCTCTAGGGATTCCACACCTAAGGATGAAGTTTTTGGAAATTGGCTAGGCTGATACTAAGATGGGTGTTCAGGAGGAAGCAAATCTAGTAGAATGTGAAGACAATGGAGGCCAAGGAGAAGCCCAAAAGGATTTCTAAACACATTGTCAAGATGAAAAACTAGGCTTTAATAGATTTGGTTAACGATACCATGGAGCTCAATAAGGAGAATGCTCTAGAGGAGAAGTCGGTGGAAATTGATAATTCCCCAGTATGTGAATTTCCTAATGAGGAACCTAAGGATGTGAATAATGTTTAGGAGGAGGTGGGTCTTGAGCATAAACAATTGAAATTAGAGCCTCTTAAGGTTGATCCTCGATTAGAGGACTTATCCTACATTAATGATCATTCCACCTCTATATTTGAGCTTCTTAATATGGTGACGGTGGGGGCTAATGGCACTTTTGAATTGGAAAAATGGACTCTCCAAGAATTCAATAAGGTCAACATGAAAATAAGGGGTTTGAAGGAGAATTTATAGAATATTTTGAAAGTTTAGTTTTAGATATTTTAATTGAAAGAATTGTTGAGCTTGATTTCTCATTCATTAACTTCAAGTCCCTTTGTGAAAAAAGATTGGCTAGTTTAGAAGTTGAGGTATTGGAAACCAATGAAAATATTAAGAAACTTCTCCATGCTTGTCACATTTCAGTGAAGAATAGTGCAGACTCTTTGGAGGTTCAATTTCACAAAATCAGTGATCTTAGAAAGGATCATTTGTATTTCTCCAAGTTAATGGAAAATGATCAATTGGCAAAAGGTAAATGGAGAAAAGTTGCTAAGGATGATGGTAAAGGCTCTATTACTAGAGAGTTGGCATACTAGAAGAAGTTCGTTGAAGATAAGAAAAAAAATTGTTAGACATGATTAGGCTACATAGGAACTAGGAGCTTGAGGTGGCCAACACCTTAAGTAGTTTGAAGTAGTGTCTTGTTGTTTGTTTTTTGTCTATTTTCCAATTGTTAGGTCTCAGTTACTTTACTATTTTATTTTTGTTTTATTGTGGTTGTCTGCTACTGGTAGGCTAGTGTTTTATCTTGGGAGCAACATTTTATTTTTACAAGTTTTTTGGGTTGTGGGATGTTGCTGATGTTTTAGTGTAGTATCTTTTTAGTAGCATTTTGTACCTAAAGTTGTAAAGGTTTTTGGGTCCTTTGAAAACATATATTTTTCTTGTATAATCAAAACATGAAGAATATGATAGTACATGAAGTTGTACATGTACCCATATCCTTATCTTAATAATATTATATAAAAATAAAAAATAATCTTTCTAATGACACAATGGTTAATTAGTAATAAATAATGTATTTAGTTATTGGACACTATTTTCCTGAAGAAAAATAGAATCTATAGACTTTACAAAAAAATATCATTCACTTCCAATAAAATGAAATTGGAAAACATGTATTCCCAAATTAATCGTATAGTAAAAACTTCTCAACAAAAAGAGAAAATGATAAAGGAAAAAACCTACAAATATATCTAAATGAATATAAACACTAGCATACATATATTAAATATTTATATATAAAAAATACGATGAGAATTATCATTATCAAGGCATCTATTGTGCTAAGAAAAATGATGAAAAGAGGCACCTCGAGAAGAATAACTCTTAGTGTATTTTATATATTAACATTTAATATATATATGCTAGTAGCAGTCATGACACAACATGTATATTAAATTATATTTCGTTATAAAATATTACTTTTAATCTAACTGAATTAGAATTACTGTTATAACTTATTTGGAATCCTAACTCTAATTTAATACTCACCTTAACCCTAATTAAACCCTTATCATAAGTGAACCCTTACCTAACTGTAATGCTAATTTAACTCTTACCCTAATTATAATAGAATCTTAATTATAATTCTAACCCTTATTAAATTTTTAACTCTAATTAAAAACTAACCATAACCCTAATTGAACTCTAAACATATTCAACCCTAATAAAACTCTAACCATAATTAAAATTAAAATCTAACCCTAACCCTAAGTGAACTCTAATCCTTACTCTAAAAACTATTTTAATCCTAACCCTAACACTAACCTTACACTCATTGAACCCAAACTATAATCCTAACTTAAATTTAATTCTAACTAAATCCGAAGCCTAATTGAATCTTATGCCTAACCTTGACCATAACCCTATCTGAAACCCAACTATAATCCTAACCCAAAAATTTATAATAGAATACTACCACTAATTGAACCGTAAACCTAAGACTAATCCTAGTTGTAACCCTTATCCTAAACTCTAAGCCTAATTTAACCATAACCCTAACAGTAGTCCTAACACTATTTGAATTATAACTTTAATTGAACACAAGTCGTAATTGAATCCTAATGCTTACCATAGTTAAACTCTAATTGAAGAATATCACTTTATAACCCTAATTAAATCCTAGTTGTAACCCTAATTCAACCTTAATTTAACTCTATTTGAGCCAAACCTTAATTGAACACTTACCATAGTTAAACTCTAACTGAACAATAACACATTTTAACCCTAGTCACAACCCTAATTGAATCCTAGCTGTAACCATAATTAAACCTTAAGTAAATCCTAATTGCACCCAAAACTTAATACTAAGTATAATTCAACCTTAATAATTAAATCCTAATTGCACGCTATTCCTAATTTGACCCCTAATTGGATCATAAATTTAACCTTTATTGTAACTCTATTTGAACTCCAAGTATAACCCTAACCCAAAGCTTTATAATAGAACACTAACCCGACCCCTAATCACAATCATAACCTTTAAGTGAACACTAACCGCAATTGAGCACTAACCTTCACCCTAATTTAATCTTACCCCTAATTCAACCCTAATAGTAACCCTAATCCAAATTGTACCCTAACCCTAATATTAACTCTAATTTAACCTTATACTTGACCCTAACTATAATCCTAATTGATCTCTAACCCTAATTGAATCATAACCATAATTAAATTGTAACCCTATCTGGACCATAAACTTAAACCTTAACCTTCATTGAATTGTAACTATAATTGAACCCTAAGCATAATTAGACCCTATCAAAAACCCTAATTTAACCTCATATATTAAAATATTTTTGAGGTTTATTTTATTTAGTATTTCTTATTGATTTATATTTTAAATCTTTTTTTTTGTTTTTGATTAATTTATCTTTGTGATCAAGCCTATGATTTATCTTAAAAAAATTTTTTTTTTTTTCATTTTTTATTTATTTATTTGATCTTTAATAATTTATTTGAATCTTTGAGATATATATATTTTTTATCTTTTATGTTTTATTTATTAATTTCATATTTTAATTTATCTACGGTAAAGATTCTCAAATGTTTGTGTTTTATCTTTGATTTCTCATTGTGATTTCTCTTTGATTTTTTTTTTTTGTGATTATAGCTCTTTCATCTTTTAATTTATACTTTTATTTTTGATTAATTTATTTGATATTTTAATCCAATATTTGTGATGAAATCTCTTTATTTTAAATTTTTTGTTTCAACAAATTTCTTTGATTTAATTTTTTTGTTTCATCAAATCTCTTTGTTTTGATTTTTTTTGTTTTATCAAATTTCTTTGGTTTGTTTTTTAGTTTCATGAAATCTCTTTGATTTTTATTTTTTATATTGAACTATATATAATCTCTTTAATTTTGAATATTTCTATTAAACTATATATTTAAGTTGCTATATTTTTGTAAAAAACTCTCTCCGAAAAGAAAAATCATAAAAAAAAAGCCTACGAATATATCTAAATGAATACAAACACAAGTGAAACCAACTAATATTGACACTAAGTTGATTTTAGTCTATTTTTAATTATGAAATAGTTGAAAAATTAAAAATAAATCTTTATACAGAAATTCATTAGCATTAACTATTGAACTGCTCAACTAATAAGGATGAAAGTGATCAAAAATTTCATCTTGAATGGTTAAGCTGCTATTTGACATCGGATATTTTTCAAAGAGAAAGAAACATAAATAACACAATGGGAAATGTTTAAAAGCATGTAAGAAGATCAACATTTATTGGAAAAATTTGAGCTTGAAATCTACTATTGACCATATTCTCCTATATAAGGGTGGGGTCCCATGGGGGGGCTACATGGTCTACTTTGAAGGAACATGATGTCCCATGGATTCATAAAAACATTGCTACGGGATTAAATGGAATCTACCCCTTAAAAATAGTTTCTCTTATGTTTTAGGGCTGCAAACTTGAGGGGTGGAAATGGGGTGGGGTTGGAGCTTGCCCCTATAGTTTAGCAAATGTCTCTACTAGCTGTCGGCTATCAAACTCAAGTTTCAAATTCCCACCAAAATGAAATTGGGGGGAATTGTTGTTCATTTACAAGTTTTTCATCTCTACATTTTACATTGCACTCCATCCACATAGCATAGCCTAGAACAAAGAAACAAAGACCTTCCAACAAAAAAACCAAGCATTGAATAGAGAAAAGTAGCCACAAAAAGAGGTATGAGAATTTGAATCTTTATAGTATGTTTTTTATTGGAATCTTTAGCATATATTTTTCATTTGATCTTTAGTGTATGAAAACCTTTGTTTATTTTGGTTTAATTCTTGATACCATAACCCTCTGCTTTGTTAACATCCAGTCACAAAAATAGTTGTTCTAGGGTGTTGATTTTTCTTCTCAGCTTTCTTGTTCCTATCGAAATATCCATGGTTTATATGACTATAATCATTTACAACATTCGTCTGCTGGTAAACTCTCTAATTCAGCCATGGACGATGTTTCAATGGCTACTGCTGGACATCTTAAATTTGGAAACCAAAAAGTGTTTCAATCACAAATTCTTCTTGATGCCCAACTAGCCACTACCTAAGGTTCCATGGGTTGCTAAATTGAGACCACAAGTAACACCTATATCACATAAAGAGTATATCAAAAGGTATAACATCAAAATCAAACCTATTGTTGTTGCATCAATGGTCATGTTTTGAACTACTTAATTTCAAAATGGAAGTGGTAACCTTTGAATTCCAAAACATAAGTACACAAAAAATGAATACTTCCATCTATTTGATCCGCCTTACCACTTTCCCACTAGTCCTATTTTTCAATGTCTCATAAAGCTAAAGATCAGATCATCAAATTTCAAATTCCTCCTTCAATATCCATTAAAATCATTAGTGGGCCAAATTCCAATCATGGACTGACATAATTGATGATAATTTTTTGGTCACCAAGCTGAAATGGCAATAAGTATGACCATTTATTCAAAATACAAAATTAGTAAGCAGAATATGCAAATTTGATGATAACTGTTAATAAAAAACATTATCAAACTTTACACATCACATCAATAATTCAAATCAATTGTAGAAGGCTAGAGAGCACACGTTGATTCATAAAGGATAAGTATCATATTTGTGTAAGGCTAGAAATAGATGGTACTGATGGGGTTTCATTCAAGAAAAAATGTTTCGTTGAAGTAATTGAAACATGAGTATAGACTACAACACTAACACAATGCCATGCAACATAAGAAAAAATGGGGTTACAAATTTACTTCTTAGCTCATTCATCAATCTGCTATTACATTACCAAGCCCACTATATCCAACCATTGAAAAGTAATATGGATTGTTTAAAATGACAACATAATTATAGGTAACAATAGTTTATTAGCCAATACACTCTGCAAAGAAGAAGATCTAATAAACAAGATCACATGCAAAGAAACTAGTTGCAAATTATAGCAGGAATGCCTAGTAATCTACTACCTTAATACAGGATTAGGTGTTCGTTAATCACTATTGCTCCCTACCTTCCTCAATATTAGAAGAATCTTTGATCTCCTCTCCTGCATCCTCTTGGAAGTGTTTCACAAAGCTTATGTAAGTGTCATCTTTGCTTTACATATAAAATTAAAAACCTAGAAGGAGTTGTTCCAGACCATGTGTTTCAAGATTTGGAAGGTCTGCAATTGCCCTGCAAGGCAATCCTCGGGTTAGGATATAGTGTAAGGAGGTTGAACTAACAAAATATAGAAGGGAAATGGTTTTTTTTTAATGAATAAGTATTATATAATAGTACATAATTAAAAAAAGTCAGGTAGGACAAAGAGATACCCTCAGAGTCTATAAGAATCAGAATAATTTTTGAAGCACACCAAATCAAAGAATATATCACCATTCAAGGATATCTAGCATCTTACATTAACACCTCACTACTCTACCTTCCTTTTGTTGGCCACTCATGCACATGTATAGTCACCAGTTAAAGTTCTTGTGAAACTTTACACTTCCCCTTCTACTTGGTTGACTTGGTCCCTGTCATAGGCCACTTGCACTCAAAAAACCTACCGTCAAGCATCATATTTATAGAAAATATTTTGTGAGATTGGAAAACTTAAATAATCTAAATTTAATCTAAATTCAATGACCAAGCTTTAATGTAAACTCTCCATTGATTCTTTTTGTTTGTAATGTTATCTTTTTTATCATAAATCATAAATTTTATATGAAATTGTTTGATGCTTTTACTTCTCTTTGAGTGTTGTACTTGTCTCTCTCAATACAATATTTTAACTTTTGAATGTATATTTTACTGTAGTTTGTGAGGAACCAATTTTGTGTTACATTATCATGGATAGGAATGTGCATCATCTGATTCCAACAAAGATTGGTTTTAGGAGGTTTAGTGCAAAGCTATCACAAAATGACATAGAATATGAAGATATATACTTTATAGATGATGAACTCCCCAATTTTGTCCCAAGTACACAAACAACGAATGAACCAGTCATACCTGATTTTCCTCCATGTAAAAATAGGGAAAATGAAGAAACATTCAGCTCTACTCCATTTGAGTATTATCCTAATTTTTTTCCTCCCATTGAAATTCACCAACCATCCAAACAATTGAATGGAAAAGACAAACTATCTTTGGGTTCCTCCAACACAAAAGTGAAGGGAATGTTGGAGTATTTCAAACACCATGGTCCTCATTGAAGAAAAATGCATTGAGAAAGATGCAGTATCCATTGGTGGGGCAATGAAAAAAACTACAACTTTTTGTTGAAAACTGGAAACTAGTTCAAGAGTACTGTTCTCATCATGGTGTCCTTCAGATAACAAACCAATTTCAAGATCGATGGGAGCATATTTTTCTAGAATATAAAAGGATAAGAGCTTACGAGTCACATATTCTCTTTGTCCATTGTAGCTACTAGAATATGACTAGTAGAGAGAGGGCTGATAAATATCTTCCACCAAACCTTCCTATTGAATTGATGGATGCAATGGATATCAAATTTGGGACTAATAGAGTAATTGATCTTGGGAATATAAGTATCGGTACTTCAAAGATAAATAATACATTTAGTTAAAAAATTCCATCTCCAAAAGAAAATGTTGATGAATTTGATACGGTGAATGTAACAGGTCAAGGCTCACAAAAAATTTATAGTGAAAGAGAAAAAGGGTACACTGGTCAAAAGAGGAAAATAACATTAAAAACTATAGCTATGAAGGACACTATTATTGAAAACAAAAAATTAGTTGTTTCTACATTATAGGTTGTTGAGGAGGGACATATGAAATGCCATGAAAAAGATTATGCTTTAATGGAAATGCGGTTAAGTGATCAAAATTTATGTGATGGAAAAATGTTCAAGTTGGAAGAGCAAAAGGTCAATGATCAATTCAAGTTGTAAGAGCAAAAGGCCAATGTTCAAATGAGCTTGGTTGTTGCTCTGAATTCCATTGGCTAGGCAATGCTTAATATTTCTGAATCATTTTCAAATGAAAAATGATTTGGTCAATGTTTGTACATTGTTAAGTCAAACTTAGTATGAAAATTTAATAACTATGTAAAAAATAGTTTGACACTGTTGGATTTGTCTTAATAGATTCAACAATGTTGTTAAGTCAAACTTTGTATGACAATTAAATAAATTTGTCTTATTAGATTCACCAATGTTGATCAGCTCTTTTGAATATATATTTAAAAATATTAATGGCTTAGTTTGATACTCTTGGGTTTGCATTCACATGGGCTTAATTGTTCTAGGAATCTTATTTGGCCTGTAATGAATTATAAAATGAATTTATCATAATTTAGTATAAAAATTCCAAAAAATATATAGGATAACGGAATTAAAGTTTTCTATGGGCTAAAAAGTGTTCGAAATTTTCTATGTAGTGCCTACTGAGAAAATTCTTGTATGATATTGATTGGAAAAAAAAAAAACAAAGATTTTCATGATTTTTATCCTTAATTAGAAGTCTCCTTTCTCAAATAATGATCAAACAAATCCCATGTGTGCTTGGAAGATTTCAATATCTTGTTACATGTTAAAATTATTAGTCATGGCTTTGCCTTGTTCAAATATTCTCGTTTAACTATTTTCCATACATTTCTTTACACTTGTCATATACATTAAGACCTCTTTTTACAATTGTAGTATCATGTATTTGAATACAACTATGTAATGTTTTTCATTCTTATTTTTCTTAGTTATTTGTGTTTTCTCTAATGTTTCTCTTTTCTATGTTATGCTTTCAATTCTTCATTTCCATCACCATGGTCTACAACTCAAGAACTCTATGGATATATTTGCATCAGTACTACAAAATGTGTAGATAAAAAATTGATTTAAGACATGGAGCACTTGGGAGTTATCTAGGCCTTTCTTGGTCTTGGGAGTCAACTGTTTAAATCAGGAATTACTCTTGGAAAGGGGTGCATGGATTCGACTTCGACCATTTGGTCAAAGTATTAGCTCATGGTTTTGAGCCCAAGGCTTTGGTAAACCACTAATAGTTTCCCAAGTGAAAGGAAAAGTAGAGTTGTAGAATATGCTTTCCTAATACTAAAACCACAAAGGAGAAGTGCAAAGACCAGTTTTAAAACTTTTGAGCATCTGAGATGAACAAACACAGTATAATAGGAAAGACAAAAAAATAGATTGATAGAGATAACAATAGATATATGTGGGAAAACCCTTACCAAAGAAAAACCCACCACACCAAGCAAAATCAATTTGTATTACAGTAAAAAAATTACATACAAAGTTACATACTTCACTCTCTAATAGTTAGTTCACAGCAATAGACTTTAGTTCGAACACACTCACTGTTATAATTCTCTTACCACATACTATGAATCTCGTCTCTCTCCTTCACCTTAGTCCTACTACCCTTTTTTATCTATCGACAACCAACAACTATTATGGTGTGATTAATTGCATGCTTCATTGACAATCTTTCTCCATCTCTGATCAAACCACCCTGCAACATGCATCAGGCCACCCCAACATTAAATTCAATTATAGAGAATTACCTAAATTTGGATTATGTCAATCACCAAATCAGATCTTACAGTAAATGCAAATATATCATTGTCAAAGAATAAAGCTTCTAGCCAATAATCGTTGATTTACAATAGTGATGTAAAATCAACGAATGAGATCATGTCATGTGTCATCATGCCATACAGCCATTACTTTGATTATAAAAAAATTCAACTATGCCCCGAGCATCTCCTACCCTACTACTATGGTATGGCCTAATGGCCACTGGTGTATGGTGATAATCGTCTAATCACTAGACCGCCAAACTCCACCAAGACATGCGTACACATCTTCTGCAATTTCGCAGAATCAGAAAAGCATCTACAATATTCCCAATAAGTTTCTCTAAAATAGTGACATGTGCTCAAAGCCTGCACACGTTGCATGCCACCAAATGTCGAACACTCAGAAAATTCTGCTTGGTTCACAAGATTTCATCGATACTCACCTCGATCGAGCACAAAATAAAATGAGCACTATTGGATTAGCTAAATCTCAACCATAGATCAAGATCCCCGTTCATCAGTAAACTATGTCGTGGACCCCACCAAGTCACTTTCACTTGCCATTAGTCCATTAGCATAGCCCGGTGAAGGGTTTCACCAATGACCCCAAGTCACACTAATAGAGCATATCATTCTATCATTGAGACTATCGATCAGGTTCCACCGATGACCCCAAGTTTCACCGACACAATGTTTATCGCATATTGACATATCGATGAGCCAAAAGATTGTCACTCACTGATATGCAATCATTCTACCAATGAAGCCATGGTCCATCACACTCCCACCAAAGCGAAGGTAGGACTATATGGTATGGAGGGTGAATTTGTCATGTCCTTAACAGAGACTCAAGCCAACAAGTTGAGGCACATTTTCCAACAAGCTCCCACTTGACAAAGACTTAGTGGCTTCCTCCAGACTTTGAATTTACTGATGATCATAGGCCCCAAGGCTCATCGAACTTGCACACCATTTGAACTTGTCCATTTTCACTGGCTTTGTCAAAACATCAACAACATTCTTCAGAGTATCCACCTTTTCTATGCAGACCTTTCCATCCTCCACCATACCTCAAACAAAGTGATATTCCACATTGATATGTTTTGTCTTGGCATGGAAAGTTGGGATTTTCACCAAACAAATGGCATTTTGACACTCACAGAAAATGGTAATTTTCCCTACATCAAAACCAATATCAGAACACAAATGACCAATCCAAATGACTACTTTGTAGGCATGAGTTGTTTCCATGTATTATGCCTTCGTAGTAGAAAAATTGACTACATCTTGTTTCTTTCTCATCCAACTGATTGCACCACCATTTAACATGAAAGTATATCCACTAGTGGACCTTCTGCTATCAATGTCCCCTGCCCAATCAGAATCCACATATCCATGAGTGTTGAAAGTCCTCTATGAACCAACCAAATTTCCATGGTAACACAGAGCATATTGCGAAGTACCCCTTAGATATCTAAACACTCTTTTCACATCATCCCTATGTGTCCTTCCTAGATTTGCCATAAATCAGCTATGTACTCCCACTACTTGGGCAATGTCTAGCATTATACAGACCATCACATACATTAAATTTCTGACAACACTTGCATAAGGCATCCTAGTCATGTCCTCCATCTTAGTAGCATATTTTGGAGAGTCTTCAATAGATAGCTTCGTTCCCTACAAAACTGGAACAACTAACTACTTGTAATCATTCATACTGAATCTCTCCATAAAAGTGTTAATGTACTTACTCTGGCTGACCTAGAGCTTTCTGTCCATTTTGTCCCTGGTTATTTTCATCCCCATAATATACCTTGTTGCACCCAGATCTTTCATTTTGAACTTTGTAGACAACTGAGACTTAAGATCATAAATCATAGTCTTACTATTTCCTGTGAACAACATATCATCCACGTATAGGGTAATAATAGGCACATGATCATTTTTAGATTGATAATACACACAATGATTAAATTTTCATCTCACAAATCCCATAGACAACACAAAAGTGTCAAACTTTTGGTACCACATTCTAGGTGATTGTGTCAAACCATATAGAGATTTTTTTAACTTGCAGACTAGGGTTTCTTTACCTTTTTCAACAAACTTATCAGGCTAGAACATATAAATTTCTTCTTCTAGCTCTCCATGGAGAAACGTTATTTTCACATCCATCTACTTGATTTCTAAGTCATATGCGGCTACAAGTGACAACATAAATATGATAGATGTCAGCTTAGCTATAGGGGAAAAAAATTCTCCATAATCAATTCCCTCTACTTGGGAATATCCCTTTGTAACCAACCTTGCTTTATACTTTTAACACTACTATCTAGACCAGTCTTCTTCTTAAAATACCCATTTACAACCAACAAGATTTCACCCTTCAGGCAAAGGCACCAAATCCCAGGTTGCACTCTTCTTCAATGATTTCATTTTTTCATTCATGGCTTCCAACTAGGAATTTGAATCAGACATATTAATCGCATATTTCATAATCCTAGGCTCATCAGTGCTAGTAATTAAAGCATAGGAATAGTTTGAATCTAACATAGAGAATCCATACCTATCAGGTTGATGTCTTTCACATGTAGACCTTCTCACTGGCTGATGTTGTGGTTCTTCTTCTTCAGAACTCTTAGATTTACTAGAGTTCTCCTCAGTTTCAGGTACACCATGTTGTTCCTCTTTTTTTGAAGTTTGAGGAATGTCAACTACATCATTCTTCTTTTCCCTTTGATCTATCTCTAGTTGTGGATCAATAGTTGAAGGCTTCATCTCATGAAATATTACACTTCTTCTATACAAAACCTTCTCAGTATCAGGATTCCAAAGCTTTTATCCTTTCACACCAACACCATAGCCAATGAAGATACATTTAATAGACTTGTTCTCCAATTTAGATATTTCTCATTTGGCACATATGCATGTGCCTCACAGCCAAAGACACAAATATGTCTCAGAGAGGACTTCTTACCAGACCACACTTCCAAAGATGTTTTTCAACAAGAGCAGAGCAAGGTGAATGATTTAGCAGGTAACATGTTGTAGCCATAGTCTCAACCCAAAACTTCTGCTCTAGACCAACACTACTCAACATACTCCTTGCCTTTTCCATCAGCGTCCCGTTCAACCTTTTAGCAACTCCTTTTTGTTGTGAAGTATAAGGTGTAGTTTTATGCCTTTTAATCCCATGGTCTCTATGATATCTTTCAAAATTTATAGAAAAAAACTTACTGCCATTATCCATTCTCAAACATCTGACTTTCCTTCCAATCTGATTTTCTACTAAAGTAATAAATTATTTAAATCAACACAACACTTCTGATTTACTTTTAAGAAAGTATATAAATTCCCTTCTCAAATAATCATCAATAAAAAAACATAATATCTAGACTTCGATAATGAAGGAACATTCACTCGACCAAACACACCATAATGAAAATAATCCAGTACACCAGAAGATTTATGAGGACTCAAATAAAATGAAACATGATGTTGCTTTCCATAAATTAATTTTTCACAAAAATCGAACTCAAGATTACAATCGACAAGACCTTCAACAAGATTTTTATTTTTCAAGTTTTTTAAACCTTTCTCACCTATGTGACCGAATCTATGATGCCACAT